>CM032886.1:8140000-8740000 GCA_019176425.1 Megalops atlanticus
GTGTGGGCGGTGCACCCCACATCCCCTTACAGAGCATTGATGGATAGAGCGGCAGACAGACAGACAGACAGATGGTTGGAGGGGTTATCACAGGCCTGAGAGAATGAGAGAGACAGACAGATGCTTGCACAGCAGAGGTGACCCACGCGAACGACAGGAACGCAACAGACGGTTATGAGCACACTGGAAAGACTCCTGACTGAAGAAAGAGCACCTTCTTTTGTTTGACCCCCACACACACACACACACACACACACACACACACACTTCCTGCACACACACCCTGTTCTCTGGCCCCTGCTCAGAGCAGGATCACAGCACTACTGATCCACTGACTGCTGTTCTTCCCAACGTGGCAGCAGAAGCACGCTTGAGCGCACTTCACGACCACGCGGGAGTTCCTACAACTGGACCTTTTCCGTCTGCCCCGTCTCACAAAGACAGCAGCGGGTCGCAGCTTCAAATCGAGGATCTAGTCTGGGACGTCCCGCCGGCCTTTCCTCAAAGGGTTCGTTTCAGCCGAGAAGTTGTTGTTTGTCGTGTTTGCCCTGCACAACCCCACAGCAACGCTTCATGCTCTGAATGAAGGAAGTGACCTCAGCCTCCCCGAGCGTTCCGGAACAGGGTGCGATGACGTCATAACGGCCCGTCTGTCTGAGCGTTTTCCCGTGCTGCTGTGGAGGAGTTTGTCAGGCCCGCGGAAGGTACCGGACATGGTACAACTCAGCCACAGGCGGTTTGTACTGTTGTTGACCACAAACTGTGATAGTCACTGTTTCCACTGCTGAGAAAAAAAAAACGTTGTTTAGCACATACACTGACATTACATTTCATTCACATTAGTATTATACTCGCATTAGTATTATATGTTATTTATATATATATATATATACAGTGTCCTCCATTATTCACACCCCTCATTAGATAATGACAAAAACACAATAGAACAACTGTACATGATTTTTGGAGTAAAATATTATTTTTGAATCTGAATTTACTCTGTGAAAAGATCTTAATATTAAAGGATATCATTTTTTACGTGTTTGTAAGTAGGGAAAATGATCCAAGGTGTACATTTTTTCATTAAATGCCATATATTTTTTTCCTGTTTATTCATAGTCATATATATTAATAGGTTTGGAGGACCATCCAACAAATAGTTAAATAGTGTGTGCACAGGCGATTTTTTGTTTGGAGATGAATACAAAATAAAACACTGAATATTGGAACATGATTTAGTCAGCAGTGTGAGGAAATGTGTAGAAATACAAGGTTCTTCTCTCATTGGTGGAATGAACTTGAAGATGAGCAGGAATTGGCCTAGTCTGAATGAGTCACATGGCACGGGTTCACTTTCTGTGACTGGCTGATTCCTGGTACCGACCCGGTTCTTCCCAACATTGTTACCCAACATTGGACCCACTGGAGCTCTTTAACAGTCTGAAGCCATGATTTGAAATGTTCAGACATCTCTCTTGAGACTGAATACCACTGCAAGGATAGTGGAGCTGTGTTGAGATAATAAGTCTTCAGCATTATTGCATAATGCATGTGTTCCCAACAGGACTTCCATATTTTGGGTCAGTGTTCAGAAACCTACTGTTTAGGCTGAGTAACAGGCAAGAAGCCAAAAATTAATTTTACTGCATTGACTCTCTAAAGGCTGATAGCAGTCAGGTGTGTATTAAGAACATGAAATTACTTTGGTCTTCCAGTGGTCGTTTCCTTTGAAATGGTGACTCTACAAGTCATATGGTTTCCTGTGTGTAAGGTGTATGTGAGTGTTCCTGCTTGAAGCCAACATGTTTGAACCTGTGCTTCATCTTACTTTTTCTTGATTTTCCCGCTGAAAGAAGCAACAGTTCAGTGTGTCTGAATAAGTAATCCTGATATTGTGGAAGAATTAAGATGTGTTTCTATGTATGTGTATGTGTATTGCTTTTGGTATCACAGCTGTAATATGGCATGGTCAAAATGAAAATTCTTTGCAAGTGCAGAAAATAGCAGGAATTGAATGAAGAGGACACTAATGTCTATCTCAGATGAATTCATCCAGGGACAAACTCCTGTGTCCTGCATGTCAAAAGAGTTCTTTTAGGACAGTGTTTATGAATTTTGACCAGGTGCTAACAGTCATTATCTGGGTATTGTGAAACTGTAAAAGTAGTGTTTTGAAATGAAGAAATGCTTACATTACAATATGACTGTTGGATCCTGTTGTATTACTAAACCCACATCAGACGTATCCAGGTGGTGATGAATATGGTTAACTTGAAAAGGCAATATGGTTATCAGAAATATTTCACAGGTCAAGGCGATCATTTTCTGTTTTTCACTGAACAGATGAAGCTTGCAGAATCAGATTTCATTCAGATTTCCTTTCCTAGCAAGTCATACATGAAGACAACCAGCAAAACTAACATTGCACTGATAATCCTCTGAGCTCTGATATGTGTTAATCAAGTCTTTAGTACTAACCTATTAAATGGGGTTGCAGTCACTTTACAGGGGAAAAATGGACTGACTGATGTAATAGACTGCGTAAAATGGCTTAAAACTGTTGACTGTTAGTTTCATAACATTAAAAAAACAGTTTAAAATTGGGAGTACATTCTTGGAAAACTGACTTCAGCTTAAGTGTGCAGGAAATGATTCATGTAACTGATCTAGGTGTTCTAGGCAGGTGTGAAGATGTTCTGTATATAAACTGCTGTTTGACTTTTGCAAACTTCCTTTTGATTTAACTGACATTGAGTGTTACCATTGGGGAATTAGGTGTTGAGAATAGTTGCAGAGCAACATCTCCAGTTAGTGCTTGCATGAAATAAGTGTAGGTGGTGATGGCAGTTAGTCTCCTCTACAGTAACACATTGGCAAATGTCGACAGTGTCTGTCGTAGGAGATTTGATAGACTGTTGTTTCATTTTACCCAGTGCCTGTTTTGACATTGAATACCTTCAGTGTTGCATCTTTCTTGACAGAATGTACAGCTTCATTTCCAGGTCATTGTTTTTGAGAGTTGATGGAAAGTGTTTGGTCTGCTCCTCTTACATGTATGATTGTTCTTTTTTTAAGGAAATCAATAAATTAAACAGATGTTACCTGTATGTATAAAACAAATCAACAGAACAGTCTTAATAAGAACTTGGGGCAATAAAACAATAATTAAATAAAAAAAAATGTCAAGTTTTAACTTGTTTCATGTATTTCTGGTTTATTCATAAGGGCGTTCTCTGTAACTGTCACAACACAAGAGTGCTGGACAAATAATGAACAAAATGACACCCACAGTATTTTGACCCCCCTTCCGCCTGTAATTAATGTGAACTATCCTTTTTAAACCTGACATGCAGTTACTGGGGAGGATGAGATAGTGACAGTGGACTTAGCTTTCGTTTCACATATTGTAGCCTTTCACAGAGCCTTAGATAATCTATCTTAAAATTCAGATACCAGTGTGTTGTGTATAAGACTGCAAACTGGGGCGTTACTGAGACACCATCAGGGAATGGAGAGGGACATAGGCTGAGGATTATGGGTAGCGGGCCTGACTCGTGACAGGGGGAGAGCTGTGTTTAACCTTTGAAGGATAACTGCAGCGTGAAAACAGGCTTCCCTGCTTCACTTTCTATGTGTTACCACTAATTTCTTCCCCATTAACTCAAACGGTTATAGTTCCTTAGCTACTGAAATCACTCATTTGATGAAATTTTTTTTTTTTTTTTTGGTTTCACTTTGGATTTGTGTGGATTGAAAGGGAGTAATCATTTAGTTTTCTGCTAAATGCAGCCTATGTTTCAGTTATAAGGTACTACAAAGAGTTATTAAATTATTTTAGAAACTATCATTTATATCTTTTTAAAGAGGATAACGTAATTCTTTTATCCAAAAACAAACCATGCAGCTGAGATGGACATTTTAACGAATGTTGATCATGTAAACGCTTGAAGTGAAACAGACAGAGCTGGATGTCTCTCCAGTTTGGCCGGTTCCCCAGAAGCCCCGTGCCTACACAAGAGCCCGCTTGCTTTCAGCTGGCCCGGGGGCTCGGTGTGGCAGGCGCCGTTGAATCGGTTATTTTAATTTTTAAACACAGTTTCTGGCCTGCTGTGTCCACTCTGCTGCGTGTGCTAAAAGCAGAAAGAGTTAAGAAGCTTTGAGCGCCAGGCCGGCCAGTGGAAGCACTCCCGGGGAGAGTGTGCGCGCCCCCGGATTAAGCAGGATAGAGAGGGATTATGGGCCGCTTTTGCAGGGGGTGGGGGAGAGGATAGTAAAATCACATATATATGTTGTTACCGGCGCCGTAGTGGATTCTTGCTGTGAAATAACCCACCATCTTGCCGGTTTGCCTTATAATTTTATATATAAAAACAGACTTTGAAGGTAATAAAAAAATTGTTCTGGAAGCTGAAGAGGACGTCTGGAGGAGGAAGCGAGAGAGAGGTGAGCGAGCTGTGTTGCTTCTTCATGCTCGGTGGTGTTACCGGTCACGGACCCAGGCCTCAGTCTGACGTTCTGAGAGAATGCCGGCAATGGCTGGTTAGGTGGAAGAAACCTTTCAGTGTATAAATGAACTGTTGTCTTTTTTTCCCCTCTGACTGAGCAAAAGAGTGATTGCTAGGTAATGGATTTGTATTTGGCTAATAGGATGTCTGCCAATTGATATTGTTAGAAGTTAACTTCACACAAAAAAGGAAAAAGGCAATGACTGATTATTATGTAACCTACAAATATCATGTTAGATTGTGTTACGGGCTTTTGAACCGTAACCCTGTCCATTCACAAACATTTAGATGAGAGTTGATTGATGAGAGAATTGATGCAGATTGATAAAATTGCTTGGATCCATAATTTTGATCATTATGAAGGCTAAGGTGGCCTTCCCAGGGATGATTCTGGACTTTTAGGCAAGTTATTGAAGGCCTACACATGGACCCATGACATAAGGTGACCATACTGAAAATCTTACCTATTTCAATAACACCGTACAGCTTAGTCAATGACTCAAATTTTGCATGGCTGAGATTCAATGCTATTGCAAGCATCTTCATACATATATAATATTGAGGATATTCAAGTGAAACTGTTTCTAAAAGCATAAGAGATTACATTTATATACCACCTTTAGTTTTCTTAAAGCACTCAAAGCCTGGTTAATTATACCCAGCTGACCATTTCTTACCCAATTTGTATGGTTCCAGACAAAGGTGAAGATAAGTTGCTACGTCTTGGAAGATTAAGCTCGATTCCTTCACTTGAATGACCTTGAATAAACCACCATACATTTACATGTTTTGGAGAGGGCTTTGGCATCATGTTCAAAGCTGCAACACTCTGCCTTTGAATTTGATGAAATCAGACAGGGGATGCTAAAAAAATCATTGACTTCAAATGATGTTTCATCAGAAATGCACTAATATATAAAAATGCATCAGTATGTTTTTGCATCGTTTAGAATGTTTCATTTGCTGACTGATGTTCTGTCTGGGGAATCTGTGTTCATTCTGTGGCAGACCTTACAGAGGGCTGTGTTTTGACATTTATGGGAATTAGACTTCCGTGACCCAGATCACAGCAACGTTCACCATGAGACAGTCCATCGAAGCTGAACCAGAGACACCACCGGGACTCTGCGAGAATGGTGATGAAAAAAAATTGTCCTCATTTGTTTTTTCTCAGAAAATATGGATAATACCACGTTTGTGCAGTACAGTATAGCAGATGGGCATCTCACCAAACACTGTACTGGCCAACATTAGCAAACTACCATTAGCAAACTACCACATTGTACTGTAAAAGAGAAGTGTTGAAACTGAAATGGGGGGGTTTAGTGACTTGTGGTCCCTGTGTATCTCCCAGGCCTGGCTGAAATCCTGGCTACCGTGGTGGAGGAGGTCAGGGTCTCCATCAGCAGGGATATTAGTGGAGCTGATCTCCTCTACAGTCTTCTCAATGCTCCCTGGCTTCAGTCACTGCTCAAGGTAGGCTGGGAAGAGGTTCACTCACTTGCCAGTTAATTGACTTGCTTTATAGATGGGTTCTGATATTCCTTGTGTGTGGACCACAAGGGGAAATGGAAAAAGTTATGTGCATTTCAGGCTTGGGACCATTCTCTGGATTGATAGCTTGAATAAACATCCAGCCCCATCAATGATAAAACTTGATTTATTCTAATATGAATAGAAGGCAACCTAGAAACTGCAAGAAATCAAATACATACAATAGCACATTTAAAAAAAAAACATAACTCATGGAAATACAAGCAGATAAAATAATAGAAGTAGCAAAAGTAACAGGTGCTAATGGATAAGGTCTTCAGTTTGTGGTGAAGGGTAGCTGGCGATTTCACTGTTCTGACCACCATAGAAAGTTCATTCCAAAGACAGCCATTGTGGTTGGGAGGAGCCATCAGTGGAGGGGGCAGTCAGTTGTTTCAAGGTTGCAGAGTGGAGTGATCTGGCCAGTGCTTAGGTTTTGAAGACTTATTGGAGGTTTAATGTGGCCCATCCACATTCACCATCCTGTATTACAGGGGGTCTCAGGCCTGGTAACAATGTAAAGCTGCTTTGTGACAACTTGTGTTGTAAAAAGCACTTTACAAATAAAATTGAATATTACAGCACCAAGGTTTTGAACCTGATGTGAGCTGTAACACAAAGCCAGTGAATGAGGTGATGCAACCGCACTCAGGAAGGGTGTAGACAACTCCTGCAGCTGCAATCTAGATTAGCTGCAGAGGTTTGACAGCACCAATAAAAAGACAAGCGAGAAGGGGAGTTGCAGTAGTCTAGACATGCGATGACCAGGGGTCTGGACTCCAAGCTGTGGAATTTAGCGAGATAGAGACAGATTTCAGATGAGAGCTATCCATTGCAAATACAATACATTGAAAAATTAATGCAACAAATCTGCAGAAGGGGGGGTGTGTGTGTAAGAGTTAAGGAGGGAAGAGAAGAAAGAAAAGTTTACATGGGTTAGACAGTGAATTTTGAGTCTGAGTCATTGGAGACCTTAGCAGATGTGACACTTGGAACTGAAGAGTGGAAAGCTTGATAGATGAGCAGGTCAGCCAGAGTGCTGGATTTTCTCCACTTCTGGTCTACCACACAGAGCGAAGTCCTTTTCTTGTGGAGTGAACCCATTAGCCACAGTCAGGAAGGAGAAGTTCATACAGGCCTGGAAGTAAGAGGACAGGGAGAATCAAGTGCTCTCAACTATTCTCTTTATCTATGAGGCTGCTGCTACAGCTACTGCTGCACCACTACCCCTACTACTTGAGTACTACAGCTAATTGACAATGCAGCTGTGAAGACACTCTTCTCATGAGCTGCTCAGTCAGCCTTTAACTAAATACCAGTGGTACTGCAAATAGTGCACCCAGCCAATTAGCAAAACAGTATCACTAAAAATGCACCAAACACTAAACACAGAATAAAAAAACTAATAGATGTCACCAACTGAGTAAAAAGCTACAAGCAACACTAACAAAGCACAAGATTAAACATGCAGTTTCTTCAAATAATGTTGCTAACCCTGTAATTGGCTACCAGCAGTGAAAGTAACCTGATCTAGCATACCTCCACGCCTGATGAAATGCATTCCTTTAATCAGCAGCTCAATCTGTGCTGTGGATTTCACTTCTGAAAGCAGAAAATATGATGCAGGTATCAGTCTGATATGGTGAATGGGAATAACATCATCATTAAAAACCAAATAAAAAAATCACAGTTTGAGAACCATTAATTACACTGCTTTCTGTGAAAAACAGTTCTCGAATCATTCCAAAACGGGTACTTGATGACCTCATTATCATTCAATTGTCTGACCAGTCCTGTATCATTTGCAAATGTAATTAGATGTCGGCTGGGGTGATCGCTTATGCAATCGTTAGTGTATAGTGGTGATAACAGGCAGCCTTGGGGGAGCCTGTGCAGGTAATTAGTTTTTCCGGCATCCAATTTCCTGAACCTGCTGTAAAAATGACCTTAACGATAACGACGCCTGTCACTGTCACTGGGATCACTAGGAGAGTGATTTTTTTTTTTTCATTCAGCTCTAACAATAAAGTCTGTGGAATAGAAACAGCCCCGATGTACAGCCCGTTGTTGCGATTGTTCAATGTGCAATTCAGAAACAGGAGACTAAATTACAGATTTTCCTTGAAACAAGATCACCTGTTTGACAAGGCATAACGTGGTACTCCGCTCTCCTCCTGTCTAGAGCCATAGTGCATGGAAATAAAGCTGATCGGCAGTTGAATTAAGCTTCACGAGATCGGCCCTGTCCACGAGTGACTGGGGATTAACAGTGCAGGTCAGGGCAGCGGGGGTGGCTGGGAACGACAGTCTGGCGTTCAGGTGTCAGGTGCCAGGTGTCAGGTGTGTGCCTGTCTCCCCCAGGTGTACGAGTGTCTCCAGCAGTACATCAGACACACTCCCAGACCCTTCCTCTCCTTCGCGTCCGGAATCTCCCAGGAGGTGAGTGCATGTTCTGCTGCAGTTTAGCGCCCTGCTCAGTACCTCCTGCCTATCGTATGACATCACGGCTCTGCTCTGTCCCAGGTGATGGCCGAACTGAGGCGTGTACCCTCCCCGTCCCCTGCGGCCAGGGAACTCTACAAACTGCTGAGGGACGCCCACCTACAGGTGTGTGACGGGAAAACGGGAAAGCAAACAGTTAAATAAAAAGAAAAAAAAAAGTGACAGCAACAAAAGTAGCTATGGTATATAAGGTCACTGCGCTGACAAAAGCAAGTCATTCAGCCCAACTTGACTTGTCATTCTACCTATATCTGAAATAACAACAATGCATTTTTTCAAAAGTGCTTATGCGTGAAAAATAATTAAAAAGCAGCAGTAGCATCTTACTATGTCGTGTCGAGGCTGTGTTAATGTTTTGGGTTTTGGGATTCTGTAAAGCAAAGGTGTGTGAACAGAACCTGATCCGAGATTATCCTTCCTCAGGCACTGCTCTCGGCCCACGACACCGTGGCCCAAAAGGACTATGACCCGGTTCTGCCCCCCCTCCCGGACAACCTGCCTGACGATGAGGAAGCCATGAGGATCGTGTGCCTGGTGAAGAACAAACAACCCCTGGTGAGGAGCTGCTGGGTGTGGCACCGGACCCTCACACCTCTGTAAACCTTTGCGTATTGTGTGGAAACAACCGTTGTACGCTCTCACACTGTGTGGGAACCACTTTTACACACTCTCAGCTGTGTGGAAGCAACCTTTAAACACTCTCACACTGTGTAAAAAACAACTTTTACACACTCTCACAGGGGCCAAAATACTTTCACACATCCTAACACCAGAAAACCTACATTTACCACCTTTCACATGTACATCTTTACCTTCACACCCATACGTCTGTCCACATCTCTGTAGTGCTCACCTGTACAAGCTCTATCTTAAGTCCACTTATCTCGCTGGCATGTATAAGGTGCACAAACACAGGTCGAGGTTCAGGTTTGATGCAGGGACTAATGGCCCCTGGGGATGGGGGTTCAATCAGAATTTTGACCTGCTCGTCGTGCTGACCAGCCCGGTCCTGGCGGGGAGTTTTAGGGGTCAGAAGGGGTTTCTTCCCTGAGGCCCTCCCACCAGTGCTGGGTTTGTGCCTTTCCGGGTCAGAGTGCTGACGTAACCCTGGCCCTGTCTCTCCAACACAAGAGAAGGGCTGCAGGGGCGACGAGGAGTCGCTGGGACAAGCTGAGGTGCCTCACCAAGGAGAAGCTAGTGCCGGGCAGACGGGCGGGGTCTTTGGATCACATGACCGGGAGGACTGTGGCCGACAGGGCCGGTTACGCCTCAGCTGAGCACCTGTCCGCCCCACTCTCTGGCCAGCCCTGCCCGCTGCCCCTCTACCAGTCAACCGGCAGCTGTAAATTGTGTCGACAGAGCAGTGCACGCTGGGAAGACGGCCTTTACCATTCAGCCCCATCTGTTTGCGGGTCAGCTCTTTTTGGTAAGAGCCGAGACGTGACGTGCCGTGAGGTATTTCTGATACATAAGCTCCTCGCCTTAAGAGCTCCTTACCTTCCCCACCCAGCTTTGCTGAGTGGAAATGTTGTTCTTTATAAAAAATGTCCTAAGCTGTGACAGAGGTGTCCGCTAAGTAACCTGTCATCTCTTCTGTATGCTGGTCACTAATGTGAGCCCTCTCTCCTCCCCCTCCCCCAAAGAACACACAAAAAGCAATAGAAACAATGTTGTCCCTAATACTATATGTCCCTCTCAGCTGCGTATGAAATATTTTTATTGGTTTTAACATTTTTTTTCTGACTGGCCCCTTAACTTCCCCTTTTCTCTATGTGATGTGGAGATAACACGCTCGAGGAGAGTGACAGTGGAGAGGAAGGAGAAAATGGCTGCCCCTTGTCGCCGCTGCCTCGTACGAAACTGCCATACCAGCCTTTCAGCGTGACCGGGCCACATTGCCCCGGCTGTTACTCCGGCGTGGGGGGGTGCTGCTGCCAAGCTCCGCTGCCGACGGGGCCCCCGGGTTTGGGCCGGCACGCCCACACGGCGCCCCCCAGCCCTATGCAGCAGCGCAGGGGGAGGGAGGGGCAGGACCCGGGGACCCGGGGCCCGGCCGCCGAGCTGACCAAGCAGGAGAGCCTGGACGAGCTGCGGTCCACGGTGCAGACGGCGGCCAGCAGCATGGAGCGCAGCTCGGACGACGTGCGGCTGCTGGGCCAGAGGATGGTGGCGGCCACGGAGATGATGTCGGAGAGCGTGCAGGAGAACGCCCAGGCCCTCAGCCTGCTCATGGAGGTGGTGGACAAGCTGCGGGGCGTCATAGCGGCCAGCAAGTCGCCGGCCGCGCCCCACGCCGTGCCACGCGCTGCTCCCTGCGCGACCCCCTCCTGCCACTCCCACTTCTTATCCTCCTCCTCCTCCTCTTCGTCGTCCAGCTCGTTCTGCGTTTACGGGGACTGCCCCGCCGTGTCTCTGGGGAAACCGTCTCAGCCATTCTCTGGCCCGGCCTCGCCGAAGGGCGGGTCGGTGAGGAAGGCCCCGCCCACTTCTCCTCTCAGACGCGCCGACGCCCAGCCCCACCTCTCCAATGGGCTGCTCGGGTCCAGGCCGATGTCCAATCACAGCAAGATGGGCTTCCTCTCCAGCAAGAAGGAGAAGAAAAAAAAGAAATAAGCCAAGCTCCTCCTCTCCTCTCTCATCTTTTAACACCTCGCCACATTTTTTTTCTTCCACTCGAAGACAGCGGCCTCTCCTCTGCAGAGAGTTTGGCATCGAAAAGGCAAATCATTTGTAATATACAGTTCAGTTCTGTCTTTCAATACCTGTGAGTTGTTTGAGGACACAGTCGCTGAGACTTTTACATCGCATTGAAGTACATGCCAGGTATCAGGTACTGTATGTCAAAATCATTTTTATTTAACCGACTCTACCCCCGTTACACCCCCTTATTCCCTAAGCAAAGTCATAACTGTGTGAGTCAGGTCAGGTCCTGTGCTGTAGTGTTGTAATTTTATATTTATGATCACAGTTCCTCAGTTGGTATGATAATGTCAGCTCAGTGTCAGGAATGTGAATAATCACATTTTAATAGATTCCTCCTTTCAATAGACAAACATTCCTTGAATATTTATTGAGATATCTTGTACATACAGGATTTGAGCTGTGGTCAGAGAGTTCACTCACTTACTTTCTGTTTCCTCTCCTTGTCAGATCTGAGCAAAATCAGTCTGCCCCAAGGTGAAGACACTGTATTAGATACTAAGAGAAAATGTGTGAGTGTGACTTTCACAAATCATGTACACTAGATGGCGCTCACTTCACTCCCCAAGCCTTCACTCGTGCAGTTTCCCATCCTTCCAACCTTACGCCTCTGCTGTGTCTGTGAGCTCACTGTACGGTGGTGTGAGGGTTTGCATTTCATACTGCAGAGTTGCGTGACTCCTCTTCCATGTGGACATTTCTCAGTCCTCCATCCATTGTTCTGATGGCCTGTTGGCCAGGGACAGCTTCATCTTGTCTTCATCACATGATCTCCCAAACACATGTTGACTCATGCTCACCTCCTGTCTTGCTCTTCCCTATGGGCATTGGTATAACACATCCTTCATCTTCCATCTCATTTCACTTTGTTGTCTTGGCTCTGAGAGCATTCACTCTTCTTCGATGTCTGGCTCTCTCAGTCAGCTTTACTTTGTCGTCACATGGTTCCTACTTTAGACATTTGTCTATTTTTTTTACCTGAATAAGGAGAGGTCAGCTATCGAGCCCTGACTCCGTGTGGAAGGAGAATGAAAGCATAAAACTCTCCACAGACACGCAAACTAAGAGATCACTTGGCTCAGTGGATGCTGGTGGGAGAGGTGAGTTTTACCTGTCGAGGGGGACGACTCCTCTGTGTCCGAAACAGGCCTCCTCAAACCTTCCCAGCGTTCTCCTCATTTGCATTTTCAGTGCCCAAGTGTGACTGTGCCAGGCGAGTGTGATGGAGTTGGGTTATGGAGTATGATTTGCCATTTATCATTGTTGAAGCCATAATGTGTTATTTTTTTCACCTTTTGTTTTCTTACCATTCTGTATGCCGAGCCTTTACTAACTTTTATTATATTAAAATTAATCGCTTTAACCCGAAAGCCACAAACTGCAGCCAAATGAGCTGACTTCATTCTCCGCTGAATAAATCATTTTTCCATGTAGAAACGTACCTTGTGTTTTGCTGTGTACATAAAGCTTGTCATGTTCAGTGTGCTGAATGTCTCATCAGAAAACGTACAGTCAATACGACCTGCACCAGGCTGTCTTTTACAGATTTGTGTGGGGTGACTTCTTTTGAGATGTGCAGTAACATTATTAACAACCCATACGCACTGGTCACGACATTTTCTGGAAGCTGTTTCAGGTCCTTTTGTTTCCTTGTATGTTTGCTTTTCTAGGGAGCAACGATAAGGAGGAATGAGGCGACAGGTGAAATCTTCATAGCAAGGGTGATACACGGCGGACTAGCGGATCGAAGTGGTGGGTCAAACACACACACGCACACACATACACACACACACGCAAACACATGCACATACATACACATATGGACATATATAGGATCCATACACATTTGACATGTAATGAGTAGAACTACAATTTACAGACAATCGATTGAGATTTTGAATCACCTGTGATGCTGTAGGTTTGCTGTGCATGTATCTGTATGCGAGTGTGTGTGTGTGTGTGTTTTCAAGTCTACTGCATATGATGTGTGCATAGGTGTGAGTGTGTGTTTGTGTGGCGAGGCTACAGCACACAGCATGGGCCTGCCTGTAAATAGGTGTGTATCTGACGCGTGCGTGTTATAATGGGACTGATGTATGTGACACATTCATGTGTATCTGTGTCGCAGGTCTGCTGTATGCGGGGGACAGGTTGGTGGAGGTGAACGGACAGTCCGTCGAGGGGCTACAGCCTGAGCAGGTCATACAGATCCTGGTGAGTCTCCCAGAATGCTTCACTTCATAAGCCTGCCAGCGTTTCAGAAAACACTCATTTGAATAGATCAGTGTTTCTCAACCCTACTCCTGGCGGCACCCTGTCCTGCATAGCTTCTATCTATCCTTGCTGCTTGATTAAATCAGGTGTGCTCAGCTAATAAAATGTGCCACTGATGAGTTCAGTCAGGTAGGTAGAGCAAGGATAGACAGAAGATATGCAGGACAGGGTGCCGCCAGGAGTAGGGCTGAGAAACACTGGAATAGATCTGATGGGATAATGATCATTAATGCTGTAGTATGGCATCCTTCACTCACTGCTGTATGTCTTATGCCATGCAGGCATGCTCCCATGGTACCATCATGTTCAAAGTGGTGCCCATCTCTGACCGACCAGTCAACAGTCAGACCACGGTAAGTGGATTCTCTACTGCCATTGTTAGCATAGCACTGCTAGCATAGCAACTTTCATTTCGCTGGGTGTAAATACAGCTCAAGCAAACACTCCTCAGTCTCCAAAATGCTATCAGCAATGAGTCTCTCATTTTTTCTCTTTCATTTTTTGGCTGCTTTGAAGAATGTAAAATATAATATAGTTTTTGTCACTGCATAATTCTTCTTTGGTCGCTGCATAATTCCATTTGTGTTATTTCCTAGTTTTGCGGTCTTTACTATTATTCTAAAATGCGGAAAATAGTAAAAATAAAGAAAAACCCTTCAATGAGTAGGTGTGTCCAGACTTTTGACTGGTACTGTATGTGAAGGAATATTGTAGATTACTGTAATTGTGATTTCCGCCCTCCCGCGTCCTCTCCCTCCCAGCTGTATGTGCGGGCGATGTCAGACTACAGTCCCCAGCAGGACCCGGCCATCCCCTGCGCCGATGCCGGGATGAGCTTCCGGAAGGGTGACGTGCTGGAGATCGTGGACCAGACGGACGTGCTCTGGTGGCAGGCCAGGAAACTGCCCAGCACCTCGGCCTGCGCTGGACTCGTCCCCTCCACCAGCCTGCTGAAGAGGTGGGGGGAGGACGGGGGGGGGCACACGGTCACTGCTGGTGTCCAGTACCCTCGGACCACACTTCTGTTTTTTATTTTCCGGTGACACTGAAAGCACTTAGAGTGACAATAGAGTCAGACAATCAGAATTTACTTTTGATAATTATTGAAGTAATTTTGATTTTATTCAATTGTTTGCAGATTGTAGTTTTACTGACTGCATGTCAAATGTATAAGGATCTGAGTGTGTGTGTGTGTGCGCACGCGCACCTGCGTACATGTGTTTATTTGTGTGTATGATAGCGTGTGCTTGCATGTGCGTGTGTGTGCCCCCACGTGCATGTGTTTGTTTGTGTGTATGATAATGTGTGTGTGTGTGTGTGTGTGTGTGTGTGTGTGTGTGTGTGTGTATGCTTGTGTGTGTTTATGCTCATGCTCATCCCACCTCTGCTGACTCCACTGTGCTTTTACTGCTCAGGAAACAGAGAGAGTTCTGGTGGTCGCAGCCTTTCCAGCCTCATACCTGCATCACAACCTGTAAGTGAAAACCACTCCACCTGTAGCCTCAGGTGTGTCTGTCAGTCTTTGGCCCTCTCCCCATGACCCCTACCTTCATCTGGTAACATTTGTGCTTTAAAGCAAACTGAACAAAAGCTCCACGTTTGTAACATAACCGTGCAATGCATTACAATGATTACTTTGCCTTTCCTTTATATAATATGTAACAATGATTTGATTATTCAATAACATTTCCTTTAGTATGTAATGCATGTGACAGTCCCTTCAGTAGTTGGTGTGTAGTGACCGTTTGGCAGTTTGTTACACACACTGCAAAAACTGTTTTATTTCCCTTCATTGCGGACCTAAAGTGAGCACTGTTGATGAAGGTGAGTCTCAGTATAGCTGATCTTAGCTTAGTCAATTATGTTACAAATTTGAGGCCAAGTTGTGCCTGCCCATTGCTGGTAAAACCATTCATGCTATGAAATCTGGATTAAAAAATTTCATTTTTACATTTGCAAACTGAAACATTCAGTAGTTTCCAAGGTCTGCAACAGTAAAGCACTTCTTTGTGAAGCAATGCTACCATTCATATATCCCTGGAAACCTTGCAATATCTCCTTTTTGCTCTGTTCTTTTTTCCAGAAGAAGACATGATGGCTATTGATGATAAGTGCGTAGAAACAGGTAATTGTGTTCCACCTGACCGTCCATGCTTTCATTAATGTTGCAATATAAAACATTCATTTAACAGTGATTCATACTGTACCTTTAAATAGAAAATGGAATTCAAATAAAATGTGGTTATCTTCTTTTCTACAGATGAAGAAACTTTTGAATCTGGTAGGTAAGTCTTTAACATAGTGGCTTCACATAGATATGCATAAGAAGTTAGTGAACAGCTGTACACAGTACAAAGTATACAGTGTTGTACATTTGGATCCCTTGCATTTAAGTAGGCAGTTGTCAGATTGGTATTGCTGAATATAAGCAGAATCCAGGGAGAGAATCCATATGTGTCCTTCAAACAACAAATATATTGCTGGCATCTGATGTCGTTTGTGATGCAACCTCTTTTGAGTGAATCTTATGAGTGAATCAGTTTGGATCAGCTAAATTGAAATACAATTCATGATTGAAATACAAGTTCTTTAAACACAAAAAAGTGGCAATACCTAAATATTGATGAAGCTGATCCCTCACAATGTATCTTTTCTTACCTTTATGATCTACTTTGGCATTCAAGAGGAGCTCAGGGAAGGTGAGTATATTCTTCTTTTTCATATGTCTTCTGTATTTTAGACTTTTTTCTTAGTTTTGTTTGTAGGAGGTCGGGGGGTGCTCTATAGCATATTTCTTTGGTACTTTGTGTGTGAGGCATTTCAAGGTCTTTTTATTTTATAGTTAGTTTTTGTTTTATAAAGTTCATGGTGCAGGGGTATCCGTGTTCATAACACTGTCTCTTGTTTGACCTGCTTCTTGTTCACAGAGGAGGGTGAATTCAGCAGCAACATTGAGGGCATATATCTCGGTACAGTATACTGTTACAGCCTTTACTACAGAAATAAAAATGGTTTTACTGGTTTTTGGTCAGTTGGTTGGTTGATTCATAGATTGTTTGATTTTTAGTTAGGTCAGTTGGTTGGTTGTCTGATTGAATGATTAATTGATTAGTTGATCTGTTGATTGTGTAGTCAGTTGGTTGGTTGATTGATGATTGATTGATTGGTAGCTTGATTGATTGGTGGGCTGATCAGTCAAGCGGTCACTTGGTTTGTTGAATGAATGATTGAATGATGGGTTGATGGATTGGTTGGTTGAATGATTGATGGGTCGGTCAGTCGAGTGGTCGCATAATTTGTTGACTGATGGGTTTACCCATTGGCCTCTTCACTGACTGATTGATTGATTGATTGATCGTGGCAGCGGGGTTCCGGCGCAGCCTGCGACTGTGTCGGAAGAAGTCCCACAGCAGCCAACAGCAGCTCTGCCACTCGCGCTGCGCCAGCAGCTGCTTCAGCTCCTTGGCCAACCCCTACGAGGAAGTGGTGCGCTACCAGCGCCACCCGCAGGACACACACCGCCTCATTGCCCTCATGGGTGAGACTGCACTCCTGATTTCCACCACTGCTGCTGTCATTTGTCAAGTGTGCAGATGTGTGTGTTTGTGTGTGTGTGTATGTGTTTGCTTGTGTCTATGAGAGTGTGTGTGTGCGAGTGTGTGTGTGTATGTGTTTGCTTGTGTGTATGAGTGTGTGTGTGTGTGTGTGTGTGTGTACCTGTGCTACCTCTGTGTGGGAGGGAGATGGCTTTCAGCAGGATTTAGACAGTGTATCCATCTCTCAGGCCCTTCTGGCGTTGGGGTGAATGAGCTTCGCAGAAGACTGATCGAAATCAACCCCAAGGTCTTCCACGGGGCAGTGCCACGTATGTACCCCTACCGTGTGTCCCCTCTGGGCCCTGACCTTTCATTTTCGCACTTTGTTCTTTTATTGTTTTGTGTCTGTCTTACTTTGTGTTATATTGTGTGTTGTGGTGGTGAGGAGCAGGGTTAAGTTGCATGGGTAATTATGAGGTGCGACTTGGCACAGTGTGTTTGTGTTCCTCTGTACAAACTGGGTTTATTATATCATCCCCAGACACGACAAGACCACCAAAGATCTATGAGGAGTCTGGAAGAGAATATCACTTCATCAGCAAAGAGCTGTTTGAGAATATGGTGTACAATTGCAGGTACTCTGATTGTTTTGACTCAGGCCCTTCTCCCCGTGCCTGGGATTTTAATTGAAATTTTTGCACCCTGAAAAATATGTGTATTGACTTATAAACCTACTACAAGCCTATTCCAAAGTGTTATGTTTTAAGATGTATTTTCTGGTCCTTACATCTCTCAAATGTCCTCCTCTGGAAAAAAAAACAGGTTCCTGGAATATGGAGAGTACAAGGGCTACCTGTACGGCACCAGCATCGATGCTGTCAAGGACGTGCTGAACAGTGGAAAGATCTGTGTGATCGACATCGAGCCGCATGTGAGTTCTGGGTGGTCAGAAGGGGCAGAATCTGAGTATCAATCACTAATCACTGTAGTGACTGTGAATTTTGTTTCAGGCAATCCAGTCTGTGAGGACGCATGAACTCAAGCCCTACATCATCTTCGTGAAGCCTCCCAGCATCGCCCGTATGAAGCAGACCAGGAAGAATGCCCAAATTATCACCAATTACTACGTCAACCGGCCTTTCAAAGTGAGATTTCCTTTCTTCTAAAATCACATGGAACAAATAAATATTAAGCAACCCCACTAGTGCAGATTAATCAATAGAGTTCAATAAAACTATTAGACCATATTCACTTTAAGTAGGACTGAACTGGGATCAGTTAGTGTTTCTTTGATCCATAGATATTTGTGCTATCTGAGCTCCAGGGTGAATCTCGAGCTGTTGTAGGCACAGTGCATTAATCGTCATGGCTGAGATCATGACTCTGATAAAGTTTTGACTTTGCTGTTTGGTTTGTCCTTGCTCCAGGATGAGGACTTTCAGGAGATGGAAGAGGCGGCGAAGAAGATGGAGTCTCAGTACTGTCAGTACTTTGACCATGTGATCGTGAACGACGGGCTGCAGGACTCGTGTGTGCAGCTGCTCACCATCGTGCGACGGGCTCAGGACGAACCCCAGTGGGTCCCCACCAGCTGGCTCCGCCCCACCGACAAGTCCTGAGGCATGGAAGAGGAGGAGAGGACAGAGAGAAGAGGAGGATCAGTGGGAGCAGGAGGGGAAGGAGGACATTTGACAGGGGAAGAGAGAGAAAGAGACGCAAAGAGGGAAACACAGTTTAGAGAGAGTAATTTGGTGGAGAGGAACAGGAGAGAGCAAGGCAATAATGCTGGATAACAGAGAAAGGAATTCTGGGAAAAGAGACAGAGGTGTGTAGACAGAGAGAGGAAAAACATTATATTCTCAGGGGTACGGCTCAGGTCAGCTGTGTGTCTGCTTCTGGTAGTCAGCTGCAGAACTTGAAACAAAAAGCAATGAAGCCCAAAGACTGCTCCCTTTGCTGGTGTAGTGTACTGAACATAGAACATTTTTTCCCACCAGTCAGTCTTGGATCTTTCCTTTTTTCTGTCTTTCAGAGTAGCTATATTTTGTAAAAAAAAAAAAGTAAGTCCCATAACTAGAAATCCAAGCCAAGTAACATCTGTTTTTATTTGTAGTTTTCATATATCACCTGTGTGGAATTAAGGTTTATTAGTGATTACATTATATGATCACTCAAGTAAAAGTTCACAAATATTATGCTGACATCAGTAACTCTAACTTTTATTTTTCTGTCAAGTTATTTTCCATTTTGTCTCAGGAAAAGCATATTACTTTGTCACTGAATGATGGCTATACATGTACTAGCACATGGGGGTGGAGCTTATAGCATATAGTGCCCTGAGGAAGCTGCCTTCAGCATCTACCATTGAAACCAGACAGGCTCATGGTACAGTCAGTACCCCCATGTGCCTCTTCAATGCAGTGAAGCGGACGCAAAGTGCTCCTCTGTTTGAGGTCTTTGTCTCGGCTGAGGATTGAGATCTCAGGTTGTCTGTGTCTGGAGCAGAGACTCCAGCCACAATGCCACTGAAACTGTGTGCTCTCCCATCAGCAACGTAGTGGACCGGACAGCCCTTTGGTGGTACAGGGCGTTGTATGTTTTTTCTCACATTTACATGATGTTAGCGGTTGGTTGTGTTTTTCCATTCTGTCTCGTGTCCTAGTTTGATACGTTTTTTCAAAGGCCTGTGAGAATGAGTCGTCCAGATGCATTTCTACGCTAAAAAGCGCCTGACCCTTTCACTGCATTGTAATTCACTACTGAGACTTCATTCCCATTATAGCTTGAACGGGACCTTTTGAAACATATTCCTTTAACCAGTAAAAAGAAAACAAGAAGTTAACCCTAGCCACAACCATTTTTAATAGAATTAATTTAGAATTAATAGTCATGAATAAATATAGCTATAATAGATCTAATAGCTGTAATTTTCTTAGTTAAGTGATGTCTTTTCCTGTTTAGAACTACAATGCATGAATCCAGTAGTATTCATTTATAGATTTCACATGACGTTGTATTTATGTTGAGAAATGAAAGTGCTGTTAAACAGAACTAACCAAAAATGAAATGACCAAAAAACTATGCAACCAGAGTGGTGGCAGGGGAATATTCTGTTTTTTTTGTTATTATTTTTCTATAGATTCAACACGTTTGTCTTGTGAAATATTGTGACAGTTTGTATGAAAAATACTTTGATGAAATACAGATGATTGAGAAAAAGCTTATTACTTAGCTTCATTTGTCTTGTACACACACACACACACACACACACACACACACACACACACACACACACACACACATATATATGCCTGCATATATACAGTATCCTGCCAATACAATTGAAGTATCAGTGACTCCTGAGTTGCAGTGTGTTGGTGACATCAACACGTGGTGATGAATCTTTGGCATTCTCCACCTCCTGGATAGCTGATGGTAGAACACTATAGGTGGGTATTACTGCGATAGAGCGCATTCAGTGCCAACCATTCGGACGTCTTAAACATATCAGCTACGATTGATATAATGTCTGTCTTTCATCAATGGTAGGCGTTAGAGCTCCAAGGACACATTGGCAGCTTTCCTGTACCAGATGGTGCTGTTTCACAGCGCAAGTTCAGTGTTTTCAACCATTGTTAATGTACAGTATTCGGAGAAAAATGTTCTGTTGGGTTTTGGTGGAATCTATACAATGACACTCACAGGAGTATCAAAGGTGCATCTGTATCTAAAAGAAACATGGATACATCTCTGTTCAGATTGTTTCAAACATCGCAGTGCCCTTAATTTGTCCAAAACCTGTTAACATGCGATCCATTATGGTCGATACAATGCTGTCTAGTTTATTGAAAACACAACCAGTCGAAAGGGCTTTTTTCCTCCACTGTGTCTCTCGTATTAGGGAGGAGGTCTTCAGAGAAAGCTGTAATCAGCAGCATCACCATCAATGTTTGCATGACAGTTTGCTTGATTGTGTTAGGTTTTACTTAAGGTAGAATATGTTAAATGCACTGCTGATGACGTCACTGTACACAAACACACACACATTGTGCTCACTTTCACTTCAGCAGCCACTGCACATACGCAGGAGCACTGAATTAGTGCAGTCCTTGAATGTGCTCACATAAAGCCAATGACTATTTTCCAGACTAAACATGATGACCACACATGACTCAAAACATTACTCTGCATGGTGCATGACTTCCGCAGTGTGTGTGATAAAGGTGCCATGCTGCCTGTTAGCTGTTAGTGCCGATGCACAATTATATGCCCATTTTTTAAAGCCAGTGTACTTCTGGTGTGTGAGTGGCATCCTCCAATTGAGACTGTGACACCTTACTTATTAGGCTTTTCACAGTTATAGAAATGATTTTGAAATATTTGTTATAATTTATATTCATTTTGTATTATTGATGTATAAAGTGAGAAAAAATGAAAAGAAATAAGCAGAGAAGTCTATGGACAGCAAGTAACGCGTCAGTACTTGAACTGGCCACAAGATGTCACTAACAGGCAAAGTATTGCAATTGCACAGAGCTTTTGAAATGGCACCTTTTTCAGGAGCGTGGAGCAAGAGGAGAGTCCTGCAGACAGATGGATGTGAGTAAGCTTCATTTGTGTTTTGGCTTAATAAACTGCTCGCATTACAAGTAATGGGCTATTCTTTGGCAATATTATTTTACAAAAGAAGGAAGCTCAGTGTGTCTATTGTTTCATCATGTACATTTCAGGACTCAGACTGTAAGCGTGAGCAGGGTGGAAGAGTTAGCCTGACTGTTTGTATGAATCACCATTCAACAGCTGATTCCATAATTCGACTCGATTACTTAATTGTATCTAATTTGCTGGCATCGCCTTGGTAACCCTTGCGCACCCCAAACGAGGGTTGTAATCAAAACAAAAAGATTTGAATGAAGGTAAGTCAAATCTCCAGCGTCCTTCTTATATTTCACAGTTATTTCACATAATCTTTTTTATAATCAAGAAAAGAAATGACTGAACTAAATATCAGCAACACTTAATATTAATTACGCAAAGTTAATGCTCCCATAGTAGATGTAATCAAGTAAAAAAGTCACCTGTTGATGGGTTAGTCCTCCTTTAAATTGGCATACTTTATGGCTGCTGGCACCCAGCCAGCAGCTGTACCACCTTACAACTCTGTTTTGCCTAATGGCTGAAACTAAGCAAGGTTGGGGCTTGAATGGGAGACAATCTGGGAAGAAACAAGGTGCTGCCGGAAGTGCTGTTTATTGGGCCAGTAGGGGGCAGTCTTTTTGCTGGACCTAATAGGAGTCCAATGCCCCAGTGCAGTGATAGGGACACTGTGTCGTAAGAGGTGCTGTCTTACGGATGACACGTTAAACTGAGGTCCCGGCTCTCTGTGGAACTTATTGCAAAGGAGTAGGGAGTTCCCTGGTGCCCCGGCTTAACTTCCAATTGGGGTTTTCAAATCTGGCCATCTAATAATCCTCTCATGTGATTGGCTAAAATAGCCCCTCTCTCCCACATCACGTGATGTGGGGATCATTTAGGTGCAAAATGGCTGCTGTGTAACACCTGGCTGATGACTGAGGTGCGCTCCCTCCTTGTGCTTTGAGATGTAAAGTGCTTTGGGAGCCTTGACAGTTTGAAAGACTATATAAATGCAAGCCATAATAACATGGACCAACTGAGTATTAGGTTTAGGAACATTTGCAGTCTGGGGTAAGTTTTTAACCTCCCCTATTTTAAATTAAATGCCCCACTGATCACTTGGCAACTTGTCTAAAGCCAGGCCTATAAGCTCTGATTTTAGGGTTCTGTTAAATGTGTGCCTTGTTGCTACCCACAGGTTGCTAATTCAGTATCCAGCACAAAGATGCTCAAATTGAGTGCACCAGGGATTTGTCCAATATGAAATTAAAGATGGCTCACCATTAAAGTTCATGCATAAATATTGAGGTCTTTCCAGTGAATCTTTAATACCCTCCAATTTAATGAGTCTTGAATTTATTAGCTACGTAATTATGAAATAATTGGCTCGTCTTGCTCTGTTTGACGGCTCTCATCACAGCCGCTTTAAACATTTGGTTGCTGCAAGATCTAGAAATTCATATTTAAGTGTGTCCCCTTAATAACTGTCCTTGATTTGTTGATGAAATAACATGTTTAATTCTTCATTGCACAAAGCCCAGAGCTCTGAAGCAGGTCTTGAATTTGAGTTACTCGTGTGATGATGAGTTATTTCTAACATAATAAGGTTCTTCAGAGCAATACAATCTTGCCTCGAGTGATAAAGGGATACTATGATTCCGGAATACTGTGCTATGAATTCACATGACATAATTAAAGGATGGTTTGCGATTGATCAACATATGTCCTACAGAGTTTTTTTTTATTTTAGTCAAACTGGATCTGCTTTGCCACAGGACGTACCGCGGGCAAAAAAAAGATGCACTTCATCAAATCTCTCAGATGTTCTGATGAAAGTGAGCTCTGTCTGGAGTCTGCTCCTCATGGAAAACGTGCACATCCCGCATTGGGATAGCAGATATGCCAGTCAGACAAGGTACATATCGCCAAAATACAGGCCTTACCTGTACAGTACCATGAGTTAAACCGTGAGGCCTACGTGCTTACAAACATTCTCTTTTATACCATAGATGATAAAACACACAATTCAGATCTAATTTTCCTGCCCATCACATCATCATAAATTCTCCAACGTTTAACATCTCTTTCTAGCAATGGTCTGAGCTGCTGAACTACATGGCATAAACACAGTTGACTCATGCTATCGTTTCAGTATGCTCATGCCGTGATTATTCTACACACTGTAACTGAGACATGTCCTTGTCGATATTTTCCTGATTGTGCCGATGGATTCCCTTCCTGGTTCCTTGGAGATCACCATTCAGGTATATTATTTCTTTCCCCTCACTTATCTCTTAACCAATAAGAATTGAATTACATCCATTAGATCGATTAAGACCGAGAAATGAAGAGGTTCCTGCATGCCAAGCATACGGGTCTTGAGGCCCATCCATCTATCTTTGCTTGCGATTGAAAATGTTAGACTTGAAGTGCAGAGGAGTTCACAACTGTGTAACATTATTTCCTTACTCAGCAGACATAGCACATATTTTACACATTATACAGCTGGTAATCTGGTAATTCAAGACATATACATCGTTCAAGGGTACAACAGACGTGCCAAACCTAGAAATTGAGCCTTAAATCTTTTGGTGACACATCCCTCCATGCTGCTGCCAACATAACACTGGTGTCACTGCAAACCAGCCCTGTCACTTTAAAATTAAATGGGCTATGCAAAATTACCAAGAAGTATCAGCGTGGTAAAGCTGGAAAGATTACAGCAAAACAAGCCGTATGATTCGATTAACTCTAATTCAAATCTTGCCAGCTACCCATGTTTCCGTCAACATGGTGTGTTTGTGGTGGAATGAGGCAAGATGACTTCCTCTTGGATTGGAAGACATCTGTGGGGAATAGCGGTTGTGGCGAGAGGTGAGAATAAAAAGTTGTTTCATGCTTCAGACTAAGTTCTTTTATCTTGGACTGATTTATTTTTATGTGAAAGCTGATTTGTCTGTAAAACTGCTTATCTATAAAATAAATGTGAGGACATAATTTAAATAAACATGAAATAAAGTACATTTAGTAGGTACCTGCAAGTTGTTAGCAATGATTATAGACGCATTTACAAAGTCAACCTGTTTTACATGAGGAGTGTAATGCTTCAGTTTTTGAAGGGTAATTACTCATAACATAACACCATAACACAAAGATCAAAGATCACTTCAACACTAAATTACATTCATTAGTAGTATCATCATGGTACGTTTTACAAGACATTGCAAAGTGAATGGATTATTTGTCCTTTGCAGGATAATGATATCCATGTGTTGGTTAAAACTTCCATTAGCTAAAACCCTGGTGGAGAAGATACACGCCTTTAGGATTACGCTCTTCAGTCACTGGGTGTAAAACCGTGTTTAATCTTAGTTTAATCTGCACAGGTTTATGTCTCCAAATGGGTCTGGACAAAATCCTCATTTTCCTTCGTGAAACTAAGCACGCTGAGTTGAGAATTACCCGAGTGTTTTGAGACTGATCCACTTCTCATGAATAGGAACCGCGAATGCGTGACTTGCTCTCGGATTCAATCAGCACTTGTCCTTAACTTCGCACTGCAGTGAAACTTGTGCTTATTTTCAGGGGTCAAAGTTTAGGATGAATGTTGATTGAGTCTAGGGGTTAAAAACGGCAGGGCAGGGCTAGTCAGATGGCCCTGGACGCACTTCAGTGGTAACCGCCGGTGCGGTTCGCTCTTTGTGTGCTCATCTCTCTCCTTCTGCCCCTCGATGCTACCTTGGCAGCGCTGCATTCATTACATCTCCGATGAAGAGCCGGCAATGGCGGCCTGCCAGTTTCCACAGGTGGGCGAGCCTGCTCCCCCTCCATCACCCCCTCGGGGGAACAAGCCTTCTTTATGTGCTGCTCCGGAGCATAAAATTGTCCACTGTCGATACCGGCGGCTCACTCCTCATTACAGCCTCGACCAGAACCGGAGCCGGTGGTGTGGGGGCGGACAAAGAGAAGCTGACCTCTGGAAGCCTCGTTCTGGCCTCCTGTCCTCAGAGGACCCCCCCCCGAGCGGCCCTGCTGTGTTAAAGTGAAATCCCTAATTGGTACTGCGCCGCTATGCCTGACTGATGTGAATCCTTATAAGTCACTGGTTTTTAATGAGAGGTCTTAAGGCCGGCAGACTTGATTAGGGGCAGAGGGCTGTTTGTTTGAGCGAGGAGAGGAGGAGGATTATCCTTCGTCTCTCCCCTGGTCGTGCCACGCAGCGTGGAATGTCAGAATTCAGTCCAAGAGGCGCAGAAGAAGTAGTTTGGTGACGTAAGCTGGCGTTCGGTGAAATGCTCTGTGTCAGAGAGAGCCCACCCGGGCGATCGTCCAGAAAAATAGTTTATTATTTTTGTCCTCTCACGCTAATCAAAATCAGCTGGCCACTTTTTAGGGCATATTTTCTAATAAGCTTCCAAACCAGTATCACATCTCATCCACATTCAAATACATTTACGTCATGTTACATTTGCATTACCTTTCAAAAGGCTCAAATTTTAATCCAGAAACCTTGAGTCAAGGTTTTTTGATACATATCTGCAATATAGTTTGAGATTTACAGATATGTTCAAAGATCCTGCAGGTTTAGACCAGGAAGAAAAACTTCAGCAAACAGTGAAGTGTAGGCAGCAGAATGTAGAAGTACATTTGAGCAGAGGGTAGGTCTTCTCTCTTTTTCCATTGGGTAGATATATTATGCTAATTTCCCCTGGTGTCTCAAATTTAATTTATTTGGACTTTAGTAATATTTAATTAAGTTATCATTTGTATTTCCAAAGGATTAAAGATTTTGTGCAATTTTGGTTTGGAAAAGGAATGCACACAAAAATACAATTCAATTATTAAAATCAATTATTGCCATACTACCCAGCAAATTTCCCATGCCTATGGCTGCAGCTAAGCAGGGCTGGGCTTGGTTAGTACCTCAGATAGAAATGGAAAAAGGCTTTTATCTACAGATCTCCCCCAATGTTTGTGCATCAGATTTCCAGTTAAACTATCTTAACAGGTAGTATCATTTCCTATCTGCATTTTTGCAATGTAGTATAACAATGTGATGATAGTTCTGAGAAAAAAAAAAAGCACATTCTCATTGGTGGTTCAACAGCTGTCGTGCAAGCACGCTGGAGCCAAGAAAAACACAACAAGCCTTGATGATAATGATTTTATACATTGTGAGACTTGCTTATACCTTGCGCATCCTCTTTCATTGTTGTCCTTTCCTCAGAGATGTGTGATAAGAGAGGACACAGACAGGCTGCCAGATCTGTTGTGACGCCTGGGTCAGGTGCTTTATTTTCTCTCAAGCCTCGCTTGATATCATGTCAGGTACCACTCATTTTTTTTCCTCATGCCTCACTTGATTTTGCCGTTACACACCCACATACTACACATACTCTCATTTCTCTTTGTCATTTCCTGTCTGCTAGACCTTCCGCAGTGAAGCCGGACCAACGGGTGAAACAGTGCTATGAGTGTTCAGCAGCCATTTACATTACAATGCATTACATTATTGGCATTAAACAGACGCTTTTATCTAGTGCAACTTGCATCAATTACAGGTTTTTACAATGTTTTCCATTTATACAGCTGGTTATTTACTGAGGGTTAAGTACCTTGCCTAAGGGTACAGCAGCAGTGCCCCCGTGGAGACTTGAAACAGCAACCTTTTGGTTGTGAGTCCTGCTCCTTAACCACTACGCTACACTGCTGCCCTGATTATATTACTACTATTAACCTGATAATTGAGAAACAACAAGCATGTCAGATCTTGTTTATCTGACCTGGTGAGGGAATCACAATTGATACTTGCTTGAAGCTCCTTTAATGGAGATGTGTCTTTATTTAGAATCATAATTGCAATTGCAATTCCCTCCTAGTAAATTGGTGCTGAGATCTTTGTGGCGTATGGTATCAAATAGATTACATAATCAGAAAAGTCTGCATATATTCTACAAATATAACCTGTGGTTTATTAACTTCTGCATTTTTAAATAACCCTACCCTTTAACCTAACCACAGCCCTTAATCTATATTCAAATCCAACCATAACATTTTAGGTCATTTACAAAATATGAAACTGTGTACTTGGAAAACAGTTAAATTTCACCAAATGATATGTCCAAATATAAAATGCTAAAATGTAAATGTAAATACGTGTTGTCTTTCTGGCAGTATAACTGCATGCAAGTATTTCAAGCTTGTTGTGACAATAATCTTGCCAATCTGATAGTATCTGATGTAGTTGCTTACAGGGATGGAGACAAACCAACAGAAAAATGCGGAAAAGGCACTCTGGAAAGGGTGAATTTCAGACCTAGGACAGGATAGATGAATTGCTATTGTGATTTTGACTCATTCAAATTCTCAGTCACGGTGTGGCAGTCCTGATGGCTACTGTGACAGGCAAGTGTAAGCTTGCACGTTCAGAGCATGTGCAACAGTGGAATGTACTGGGGCTGTAACACTGTCCCTAAGGCCTAACAGTTTTATTCCTCCAAAAATCGACCTAAATAAAAACAAAGTGGATGGCAACCTACTATCTCCAGAAAAGAGGATAACACAAAGAACAGAATGTACCAGTGCAAGAGTATGCATCACTACTATGTTTTCATTTGCAAAACAATTCAAGGCGCACTGCCTGGATACATTGGCTCAATATTTAATATAGTCCAGAGCTATCACATACAATTATCTGAAACTCAATGTTACTGGTGTTATCACAGAAACTGGAAAGAAATGTCTGGCTTATGTCTTCCTTGGTCTTGGAACAATCTTCAGACTTCTCCCGTCTTTATTCTTGCAAAAAAAAAAAAAAAAATCTCTGAAGCTGCTTTCAGTTACCTGAAACAGATTTCCTTCAAATCAAGAAGGAATGAAGGAATGAAGACACACATACTACAAAGCTACAGTTAGGTTATGTCTCCTAACGCCATAACTCTGGAATGGAAGTGGAAACATTATAACTAACAACATTAAAACTGTAGTTGAAGTTGAGAAGCAACAAGGTGAGGTAGACTTTGTGAAACTCATAACAGTTGCTATCAGAGCTGATCAGAAGACATGGATCTCTACTGAAAAACTCTATGAGTGGTTCATATCGGTGAGTCACCGATAGCACATGATAGGCTGACCATTTCTGAGGTTCAAGAGGCTTAACTGTCCAATTGCTAGAGGCCCTTACGGACATCAACAACAGTCACGCCTGATTTCCTGTCCACAAACAACAACTCTGCACCTGCTCCAGCCAATTACATCAGGCCATTACTGAGAGGTATGACAGACCTGCCCCTGCATAACTGCCTTTAATTACACCAGTAATGATGGCCCAATTAAACAGTCGCTAAGCGGGGACTGTGGAAATCCCAGTCCAAGGTAAAAATGAGATCAAAGCATGAAACCAACATCTCAGTCAGACTCATTTCACCATGGCCATGTAAATGTCTAATGTGATGCGTTTACCCGCTTGTCTGTGCTTATAGTGCACATCTGGTCACCAGAAATCATGTTCCAAGTAGTAAGATTTCTACCATGCTGTAAATATTTATAATACTGTCATTGCCAGCATACAATGTACAGGTGTCCTGTGCAGTGCTGAACTGCCTTTTATGCTTATCCTAAGATAGGACTAATTTAAACATATATAGTATTTGTGGACTCTACTCTCAAGCAGCTCTGGATATTTTATCTGTCACTTTCTCCACCTCCTGTGACCTTTGACCTTGTTGAAGCCGTGTCTTCTTAACAGGGAAGTAAGACTGGGCTACAGTTGGGTTGTTGGAGGGTGCAGTGTTGGGGTGGAGAGATTCAGCACCTCAGGCTGTTTTGGCCTGTTGTGGTGTGTTTTAAGAGATTCCCTCCCTCTCTGTTGGGGAATAGTTTAAATTATGCAAGGCAGGCTGTCAAGTAATGGTTAAAACACAGCTAAGAAACCATTCCTCTTTGTTTCTTTTTGGGATGGAATGTAAGTAAGTTACTTGGGGTGAATATGTTTTCTAAGCAAATAAATAATGTATAAAGTATCATTAGCGGATGTTCTGTACATAACGCCATATCATTAATTAAAATACCACTTTAATAGCTCTTTAGGCCATCTGCAAACATCTACATCTGGAAACTAAGCTTCTAACAGCTCAAAAAAATATCATAGTGAATGGGATACCATATATAGTGAGTGTGTACACTGTCATATAAAAGGAGTGAACAGCTGTACAAATCGCTGTACGGTTTGTTTAAAGCCCAGTGTGTACAGTACGAAGCCTTTTCATAATTTCATCATACATGCTGTAGAACTAAGACAGAATTCTTTGTTACTCATTTTTCTGTTGACTAGAAATGGACTGCACAGTATGTTTTACTATTTTCTGTTTATTCCTGAAAAACAGCCCATTTTCTATATACTGAATTCATGTAATTTAATTAAATCCTCAGTCATAGATTACAAGTTTGTTTTTTCCCTAAATCAGAAATGTAATACGTAAGCATTGTAAGCATACAGTAATTACAACCAATGAGATATAATTAAGAACAACCAATGGGATGTAAATGAAGTTAACTGCAAAGGGAGTTGCTACTAAAATACTTGTATTGTTGATGTGATCATGTTCTGACATTTACCTGGTAGGCTGTTATCAAGGCAAAACAGTGTGATAAATGCCAGAAGAATGGGGAGAATGATAACTTGCGAAAATAACTATAATAATTTTAGGGCATGGCAGACTGTATTGAATGTATCTCATTTCAGAAGCGTGACAAGGTGTTCCTTGCACAGATGCAGAATTATCATGCAATCATTCCCAGCATATCAGATTGTGTGTTGAAAGTATGTGTATGAGAAAGACAGCTCTCTGTGAGCAGGTCAAATGATATATTAAAAACATAGTAAAAATTAACCCTGCCCCTCCCATTTCAAAGGTGACATTGATGAAGAAAATTACATACAATTACATACAATTACATAAATACATGAATTCAGACCAAAAGGCACACGCAATATCCTTTAAGTTTTCTGGACATCACATACAATCCTTGCACAGCCAACCCATGTAGCAAAAGATATTTTGCAACCTTTTTGAGGGGGTGGGGGGATGGGGGAGAAAGAATAAGCTTTCTATCATCTCAAGTGTGAAAAGCTGCATTGTGCAATGTGCTGTATTCTGTATTCACTGTTCTCTGCTTTGTGAAGCACAGTGGTTAGTTAGAGCCAGTGGGGTCCTCCAAACATCAGTGCTCCTCATGTGTGAAAGGGCTTCTGCCACACTGTACTGTCACATCAGTGTTATTGATGAGAAAGAAAGAAAGCATTTGCCCATGGATGGATTATCTGTCTTATTCACTTTCATTTCCTTGGCTGATTCTTTAAGGAAACGAGAGACGGTAACTCAGCTTGAACTTCTGCAGCTACAGCCTGTAATCTTCTGCTCTCATTGTGTCAAGAAACATTTTCTAAGGCATTAATCGATGAGAGCGTGAATGAACCACAGGCAAACAGATATCTGCACTTGGAGATTAATTGTTAAATTGTTGATTACAGTGATAAAAGGATTGACTGTATTATTTCCCTGATGGCTGTTATTGAGGGGTTTAAAGGGGTTTTGGTATATTTGAGGAACCTTAATCAATGGGTGGCCGATACAAACTTGCAGGGGCTGAGTGTTTTTTGCGTGCCTCACTTTGGGTTTTTTTTTTTGGGCGGGGGATTCCAGACTCATGCACTCATGTCTCTTAAAATATTTGGTACAAAGCTTTGCTCCATTAAGAAATGTAAATTGCCCTGGAAAACCACACCTCCCCACCCAAATACTGGCGGCCGATAGATTTTGTCATGGAGTTATGAATCCTCATTGCAGAATGGAGTTGCAAGACACTCACATTAGGCATGAAAGATGAGAAGATACTTCCTAGAAAAGAAGTTCTGGAACTGAGATGAGCCTTTTCAATACACCATCATAAAATGATACAGGTTAAAAATTTAAATACCATTTTTTATTTATTTTGGGTTTTTACATTTAATTAATTTATTACGGAGAAAAACGCCACAGTGTGCTTAGTTCAGTTTTTCCCACTTTATTCAACAGATAACCTATGTAATTACTGTTTGCTAAATGACAGTAATGTCATGCAATATCATGGAAGTGTAAATGAGACACACCCTTATTCTGAGCAGCACACCCTCATTCTGTGCAAACTGTGCCCCAGACATGCATCTCCCACGTAAGTGATTGAGCAGCCCATGTCTGAATGTGCCTAGCAGTAAAAGAGGCACACAGCTCTCTGTGCAGAAGCACTTAAGCAGAGTTTATGCATGCTTCTGAATCAGCCCCTCGGTGCATAAATTAGTACTGAACACCATCTAATGAGGATTTAAATTTGACTGTGCGCAGGTAGGGTAGGGTGTTGCAGGTAATGGGGCCCGGCTTTGACCACAGTACTCTTGAGCAGTGTGACCACTTTCCTTTTTTAACTGTCAGAGCTGTGTTTTCTAACCTCTTTTAAATATGCGATCCACAACTAGAGAACTACGTTGCCATAAATGACAATGGCAGTGGTAATCCTCTCAGGCTGCAAACTGAACACCCCCCAGAAAAGAGTAAACCTTCTGCGGAGAAAGCTGCACAGCGGTCGAGACGTAAGTCAAAAAAGCAATCGCATCAATCACAAACCCGAGCAACTGTAACCGGAGCCCTGGTTAGCCATCCCTGCGCCTCATCAATGAATCTGGGTCCCGGGTCCCTGACGGCTCATACATGCGTGTGCTCATTTGCAGCGGCGGTCAGCGAGGCGGGTCCGGAGTAATGGAGTAACCCGATCCCGGAGATCTGCAGCGCTGTAACGGAGACCCGCCCTGAGGGGACACGCCGTATCACTTGCAGCATCCTGACTGACCCACTGAGCGTGGCCGCTGCCCGGCACAATAACATTCGCCGTGAAGGGAAGATCATGGGAAACTCTGCGTATGTTGCACACACAGTGACCCACTTAGCCATTCTCTGAGGTGGATGTTTTAACAAGGTGGCTTTCTGTGAATAAGGAAGAAACGCATTTGTTGGGCAAATGAGGAAAGAGTGAATGTTATTTTCTTGTTGTAGGTTTCAGATGACCCTAATGATTACATAAAGCTTAATGTGAGACAATGCATTCTGTTGCTAAGGCATGTATTGATAAGTCTTAATGTATGGACAATATCAAATTCAAACAAAACAAAAGAACTCCAGAGACCCTCAATTATTAACAGGATACATACCTGAGACAGAGATTGTGAAAATACATATTATATTTCAGACAGTTACAAAATGCATTTTTATTTTATGAAAATCCTTTTATCCTTGAGAAGTGCTGAACACATTTCTTGAAGTGGGTTAACAGTATGAGTGAAGCACACAAATGTAGTTCATGAATACGAACTACATTTCTTGGATTACCACATACCAGTGACTTTGAGGAACAGGGTGAGTGATCTGTCCTGCATTGATGTGTGGAAACCCCAGACTTCCTTTCACCTCGTGCATCATCTCTCACTCTCTCCCACACACACACACACACACACACACACGTGCGCAGTCAGCTGGAAAGGCTCATCATTGCAATGTGGTCATTGTGGCTACAACTGACAGCTCAATCTGTGGCGGCGGCACTTCCCACACAACAGGGTAATCAGCCTTTGTTAATTTCACAATTACCGCCTCCTCTACTCCTTCTTTTTTCCTCAACACCCCCTGTTGTTTAGTATGCATTGCTGAAAAGCAGTGGCAGAGACACTTTAACACGAGACTTGGTTCCTGATTTTATGTTCCCTGTACTGGGTGTTCTCTGCTTCTTCGATAAAAGTGATGTGATATCTGAACTTCCTGATGAACTGTTCAGGAATATTGCTTTAATTTTCCAAATTGGGACACTGATTTTGCCTGCCGCTGTCACTCTCAGTCTGTCATTGATTCTCTGGCTCTAGGCATGCTTGTGAATTTGGAATTCTTTCATTCCTGCAAAAGGGGCAGAACATTGACGGCTTTGACCATTAATGCAATGCGGATATGAACGATTACTCTATCCTTGGCAGGAACTTAATTTAACTGCTTGTTTCTCAGGATGAAGAAGAGCACGTGTGAGGCATTTCATTGATGTGATTCTTTTGTGCCCTTAAAAGGACATTTCCTGACTCGATAAGGGCTCCAGCTGTTAATCATCCAGCTTGTTAGAACAAGGGCATTTCGTATATCGCGTTTCAAATAATTAATGTGTGTTTTTGACAAGAGAAGCTGTGTCGTGGGGGGGGTGAGTCAGTGCTCTATTGCAGTTTCCTCCACAACAGTTTAAAACAGGGTTTGTCAACTGTACCAGTCAAAAGTTTGGACACACCTTTCTTTGGAATTATATAGCAACCGAAAAAGTGTTAAGCAAATGAAAACTATCTTAGATTTTTCAAAACAGCCAAAAAATCTTTTTTCTTAAAATGTCATTTTTTTGAAAGAAATTCATACATAGACAAACATAAACAGTGAAATTGATGCCTAAGAAACAAATTTCTAGCATTTAAGCATAAATCTTTAGATCAACATATCTTTGAATGTATGTTTCCCATTATCCTAATGAGGTGTGTCCAAACTTTTGACTGGTACTGTATACCTGCCTGGAAAGAATCACTCTAATCAGCCATGTGTAAAGGAGAGGACTAGTCATTTTTCAGTTACTTGCAGTTTCTACTAAGTGTTATTACTGGAGGTAAAACAATGAATGAATACTCTCAACACACTGACAGCAGAGAATTTTGGTGAGTGGGATCCCAAGGATCCCATTCTGTCAAGACTGGATGTCATTGTCACAAAGGTTTTGAGCATATGAGTTTTCCTACAGGTACTCATTGGCTTGCTCTTTCTGGTCTGTTGGGAGATTGGATTCTGCATTCTACATTTTTTGTCTACTTGGTACTTTATTATTGACAATGCAATTTAAATAATTTGTCAATGACATCCATTATGGTCACCGGCAGTTAAATATATGCCCTTCTGTAGATTGACCCAAAATGTCAGAATATATCAAAATACTTAAAATTAATCAAAAATCCTGCTTTATTTGCACATATTGTTGCTTTAGCTGGTGTAGTGCGAGCTGCAGCATAGCGATGCCGTTTACATGGCCCCCTTTCAGATCTTTAAAAAGGGGACCTTTCATTTCGACAGTTTCCCATGTGGAGCACTCCCAGAGTCCTCTGGAACCCGATAGCCTTCAGTAACACAAGGAGGAATAGGTTTCACTAGCCTGTGAAATTCTCCTCGGCATAGGGCATCTTTTCATTAGATTAGATTCTGTCATTCAGGGCGCTGTGGTCACTATGACATATGAATCCTGTGATCTGGCTAGAGCTAGCTATTTGTCCTCTCTCAGGGGAAGGGCACTGGAGAGCAAATCACTCTGGAAATAAATGTTATGCTTAGTTAGAGCAAGAACGTGCAAATGGGGTTGGGAGGGGGTGGTGCATGTGATTATTCTGCTGCCATGGAACGCTTTATGTAAGAGAGAGTGAGTGGGGGAAACAGAGAGAGAGAGAGTAAGAGACAAAAACAGAGACCTTCAATGCCCTTTTACTGAGACGTAAGATTCAGGCCTTTTACAAACAGACACGTAACACAGGTAACCCACAAGCAGCAGCCCATGAACATTTTAAAATGTATACAAAGACACAATTGCTCTCCTCCAAGGAAAAAAAAAAAAAAAAATAAATAACCCTACCATTACAACAGGCAACATCTGTAGTTGCCTTCTTTGCACACACAGGCAGCCTTCCCAGTACACAATACATGTCTAAAATGGTCATGATTATATAAGTATTGAGTGTGCATACTCAATTCATGTGCCAAAACAAAACCTTTAAAGCTTATCACAACATTTCTTTAGCCCATAGCCTGAATGCTATTTCTTCTAGTCAGCCAAATGGACAACTTTGCTTGTCCAAACAAAAATCATTACACAAAACTTGAAGCAGTGTCTGTAATTATAGCCTAAGTCAAAAACAAAACTCTCAAGGGTAAAAACATGACCAAAAGTATTACACACTCCCCCGCAGCAATGAGAACAATAAGGTCAGTCTCGCAGTGTATAAACAGGTGACTGACCGTTTCCTCTTGTAAACAGAAAGGGCACCAACCACACTCTGTCATATCGAGAGAGGCAAGATAAAAGCAGAGATAGAGAGAGAAAAAAATTATTTTCTTGTCCAACAAAGTGACTGCTTATGGTGTCTTTCACCTGTCTGTCACTGTTGTTGCAACCTGTTAGTGCAACAAATTGTATGTTCTGTCAGTCAGTTTTATCTTGAATCACAAGTAATTTTTGTGATTGACAATCAAATCAGTGACTGATTGTAGAACTCCAGTCATTTATTGTTTCCAAGTGTAATGCTTACTACAGCCAAGTACTTTGTGCATACGTACTTACCAAAGAATCTTGCAGGAAACAGAGAAGAAAGGCATCCAGCTAGTAACAAAGGACAGAGTTATACAGGCTAGAGAACAGAATGAGAGAAAGCCATTTAAGGTAGTGAGGTCTCATACAACAATGTGGCAGCAACTCAAAAAAATAGGTTTTACCTAAGTCTGACCATGTGCGTGTAGTATCAAAGCCCTTTTCATGACAGAAAGCATATGAGAGAAGTATGTGTCATTAGTGTGGTGGGGGAAGAGTATTCATTTGCTATATTTGAGGTGTGCATAGGTGATAAACAAAATTATTACTACCCTCAGGGGATATTTATGCCTTTTTTATCCACAGAGACTGTTGAAGTATGTCAGTCAGCAAGTCATTTTATTAATGCCCTGCTGAAGCAGCAACCGGAATCACTTGATTTCTGTTTCCCTTTCCTCCTCTTGCTCTTTTTCCTGTCTTCCTGGCTCCATTCCACATAGAAGCTCCTGTACACTTTTGATTTGGTATCACTTTTACATCAGTCATCATGTTTGGCGTTTCACCTGTTTTGCTTGGATCAGACTGTTTTCATTACAACGCTTAATTAATTTCTTGATTTACGAGAACACCCTATACATGCGTAACCTCAACTATTCACTTTGAAGTCGTTGGCTTTGGAGATCCTTTCCAACTGTGTATGGGAAAGTACAGAAAAAATGGACAGACCTGACAAACACATTTATCAGGTGAAGAGTGCTTGCTGTGCACGTTCACCTCTGATGCCTCCTTAGAAATGAGTGATTCAGAAAACTTGCACATTGATCACAAGGCTAAAACTGTTTTGCATGAGCACTTGGAATGTCACTACTTCAAAAGAATTGGTTCAAGGAGGAGAAGACCATGCAATAACACACAGACTGAGGAAGTAGGGGCTTTAAAAAGATTAATGCTGGTTATCTGCACAGGAAATTGAAATGCTTGCTTATTGTTAGCAAATATTCCTCGTAGAGTGGGAGTCATGCATGACACATGACTTTTTGTTTTCTGGCAAAAATGAAATGAGCACAGGAAGCTAATGCAAAACAAATCAATCACAATAAGAATGACAACCTGCATCTTGTCAAAGTAGTGGGCCTAAGGCAGGAACATCATGAGGACTAGATTACTAGACTACTTCTTGATGACTAGAAATCAAAGGACAAGCAAAGGCAATGAAAGGAAGTTTTTCCAAAGAAGCATTTTAATATCAGTATTTCAGCTTCAAATAGGCCCCACTTGATGTAATGTAGACTGTATGAGTTTAAGTGAGCTCTGTTTGTGTTTTCTACAGGGTCTCAAATAAGATTTACTTTGGTTCCATACACTGCCATTGCCAGAGCTTTAGTTTTGTTAGCACCAAATCAGATTCCAGTGGGTTTTTGTTTTAATGAAACGCTCATAAGGTGAAACACAACCAATTTGAAATAAATGTTTTGACATAAAAAGTCTGTTAAAGATTCATGGGCATAACACACTTTCTCTTGCTGGATACATCAACATGCATGTGTGTGGCCACAGCTCTGGTCAATGTTAATTTGTTTGATGAGGAAAAAATCATTGATTTACCCGATCAATATTAAAGAGCATGATTTTAAAGAGACAAATGACAAACACAGCTCTTGTGTGCCGCACTCTGTGTTGAAATAAATTGGGATGGCAGGTATCATATCCGCCAAGTTATGGGTTGGCAGGGCATGCTCTACACCCATGCAGCACGGCGAGTTAGCCCCAATCCTGAGGTTCCTTCACACATATCCACAATAACCCCAAGGTCTGAGTCCTTACAAGCATTTACTCACAGGTGCACAGAATCAGACAGTTTCATATGACCACACGATACATGGCTAACCTTTTTAAACTGTTTTCCTCCTCCAGCTGCTTCTTCTGCTCTGTCTTAGTTTTGTTGCCACATGTTATTCTGCCAAACCCTCCAGTGTCCCTGGTATTCTTCCAATCATCATCCAGCATCTCTGTTTATTGTGACCAACTGTAAGTCAAAGAGACAACCTCGATATCTCCAGAGTTCCAGGTTCCAGGTGATTTCAGTGTGTCCTCATACATGCAGCTAGGCATTTTTTAGGTTAAGTCCACCTGGGATATTTAAGACACCAGCTCTGAAGATTAACTACTGCCAAACCACCTGTGCTCTCACATTCCACCCATAATCTTTCACCTAAGAAGATAATATCCAGATGCTTTTTTTCATGCTGGACTCTATTAAATATCTTTCACACTAATCATATTTCCATACTTGTGTAATTAAATATATTAGGCAGTAAACTCATATACTCATAAAAAAGAACTATCAACATTGTGAGAACTAAGAGTGCTAGATCATTTCAATGAAAAATGTAGCAGTTTCTGGGACCAGCAAAGCCCACCTTAAAGTGTGGAAGAAATATTTACAGTACTTTGTATTTTGATCTTTACTTTTACCATCTGTTCCATGCAGAATATACTGGTTGCAAAAGCTCCTGAAGTCCCACTGTTTGACACATGCTTACTCACAAGACATTTGCGGGTGTCATATACATTCACTCTGTACTGTACAGCCAGTAATGACCTACACAGAAACCCGCCCACAGGCCGAACCCCATAGAGGAAACCCATATGCTTATACTGTTTATATGGACAGATAGATAGACAGACAGACAGATAGTTAGGTAGATAGATAGACGGAGCAGAATAAAGCAACACGATTAACACTTGCATATGTCGACTTCACCCTGAGAATCTGCTTTGATTACAGTGCACTGAACCTGGGTGAACTGTTTGAATTCAACTTGATGCAAAACAAATTAAGTTAGAAAACCTCTTCCTTGTAAACAAAGTGAGCCATGCTGGCAAGGAGGGCCCTTTGATGTAAATGGCTCCGGCTCAAAATGAAATAATCCACAGTATCAGAGAAGCCACGAACTGTCACAAAACTTCATTTGGCTGCTTTGCGTCAGTGCTCAGGGCCCGGTCTATTTTGATGTGGGCTCATTTTGTTATTCAATTTCTCCTCAATGGAGAGCCTCAACCATCTTAATGAAATGACTGCGTCTGGGAGAGCTTGGCAGGTGACCTGGCCAATTTGACTCGCGATCAGCAGGAAAATTGAGGACCCTCCATGTTGGCGTGTGACTCCAGAAGAGCCCCTGAAGGGGAGAATAAATATATATCTCAATGATTCACTCAGACACAAGAGGCTCCCTGAGAAAATTAATTTACAGAGCATGCTACTAGATCATTTACTCCAAATATATTTATTTATTACAGATTGGTGTATTTGTTTAAAGGGCTGCCCTTATCCAGTGTGACTTACACGGCTCACGTTACACGTGTTTTTATTTAAACAGCAAGATATTTACTGAGGCAGTTCAGGTCAAGGGCCTTGCTCAAGACTGCCAGTGCAGTGCCTGACCCATAAATGTATGGCAGAGCTGAAATTAGTAGCTTGTGTGAGTCCTGTGTATAGCCGGTAGCAGGTAGCAGAGTGGTTTCAGCAGTAACGTCACTCCCTGAGACTTTATCAGCTAGCATTGTCGCCGATGGAGATTGGGGCAAATTGCCTTTGGCTCAACGGGTAACAATTTAGGCTGTTACAACTTAGCTGTGTGGTGTGAACAGGGGTTCGAATCTCACTCTCTGCGGTGCCAACCTCTTTCACGTTCATTACAAATGAACACTCCAACCTTTTGGTTCTTAGTCCGGTCCCTCTGCCCCTACATCACTTTTCCATCCCTAACACTGCTGGAATTAGTTTAAATACTCTTTTCATCCTTTCTAAAGTCTATGATCAATTGCTTAATTACAGAGCTAGAACTATTTCTGAAACACTTACAGAGGGGTTTATGTAGGAGAATGCTAGAAGAAAATGCATCTTCAAACACTGTTAACAAATATGGGCACTGTTGGTAATGTACAAGACTATGTTGTAGAAAATACATTAAAAGAAAATCTATGAAGTTCCTGTGACATGGAAAGACTTCTGATTGGTCAATACCAAAGCCTGTAAAGTCTGGGGTTAAAATAAACCCTAGCAGGGGAGGAAGGAAGAAATGGAATGCCATTTGGGCTAACCTTTTCCTGCCTTCAGTTAGATTCATGAGTTGTTTGAAATACAGAATTGATATTACACAATTACAGACACTTAGATTATCTTTTTATATGCATACACTCCATTCATGGTAGACTCATAACAAACTCTGCATAAATATTCCAACATTTCCAAGTCTTTCCTTGGGCACATTGACTGAGACCAAGAATTTGTTTTTTTAAATTCTTTCTCATGAAAGATAACATATCATGAAACTGGTATTACCAGTAATCCTAATTACTAAATCTGTCAGTCTGTACTGATAAGCTTCTGTTTAAACAAGCCCAGTCCTGGTGAAGCATTATGACGAAACGCCACTGTGGGATCAAGGAAACACGGGACTGTGAGATCATAGAAACTGGGAAAGTCAAGTTCAACCACTTATTTTTGATCAAGCCTGAAGATATCCTGTCACGTACGTTCCATTTGTATACCCTGGTGGGGATTAGCAAACTCTGAATGTTAATGGAACACTAGAGTCCTGCTAAGCAAAGGTGAGGTGTGAAAGTGGGTAAGAGCAATACTGTCTTTACCAGATGACAGCCCACCTCATATCCTGTAAACTCACTGACTGGTCTCCTACACGTCGTGATTGTTTTCAAGCAAGTACCGCGGTAGCACGGATTTAACTAATCCACAGCAGTGGAGTGGGGCTTCTTCAAATGCTGCAGAGGAGAGAAGGGGAATGGCACAGGGTCACCTCATTATTGTAGTAGCTAAAAAAAAAAATCCTGTATTAATCCCGTCCAGTTGCCTCCTTTAGTAGGTCATGGCCACAGCTCCTTTTGACAACAAAAAGGATGATGAGACTCGTCAGGTGTGCAAACTCAGCCCTTCTTTAGCATTACTTTTTTAAGGGGAGTTTGTAGTTATGTAAGTGCTACTTTATTTAAGCTTGGTGCTAGTTTTAATAATCAGTTTAAAATGTCTTGCCAAACCACCCCCTAAAAAAAAAAAAAAAAAAACACATAAGAGGCTTTTACTTCACAAAGGATTATCTTAGACTTTCAGGAATTCAGTTGTTTTTTTGTATTGACCTTCATCATCTATATTATAACAAGGAGCAGATTTACACAATGGGATTTTTATGACATTATGGAATTGCTTCGGATGTACATTTTTTAATGTTTCAGAGCAAAGGAAATTTATAAAATATAATGCAGCTATAGTACATTTTCAAAATGCTTATTGATCTTAATCATGATACTTAATCATAATAATGTTGGCTTGTATTTGGATTTTTTAAAAATTATTTTGATTTTACTTCATTATGAAGTTCATTTTACAAACCCCTACAAGTAGAGGCTTGGCTTATTCCAGGGACTTATGTAATTGTATAAGCAAATTATGCTCATCTTGAGTCATAAAACTAAAGTGCAGTAAATGCATTGCTTATCCAGCTTTATGAATACATAATGTGCACAAATAAAATGCTGTACAAGCTAAGTATGCCATTCTGGGTAATGATGTATATCAAGCAAATAAAACAATCTACATCATTTTCAATTTCCTGTCTTCTATTTAAATCCATAGCTTCCTGGAAACAGTTGAGCAGATGATGCTACCTTTCTGTAAGGTGCAGGGGTACCTATCCTGGCTTGAGTTTGTAGTTGAGATCGGGTCTAAGAGCGCATTAGGTCAGTGGTGCTTATCTTTCCCTGCTTTGGCATGCTGTCGTCTCAATAGTAAATGGATTAGTTTGGCGCAGTGCCTGTTGGTGACTTGTCACATATAGTGGAAAACAAGCATAATTATTTCCGCTGTGAGACTGTAGGTGTTTGGCACATTATGTTTAAACACCACGGCATTACACTAATCCAAAAAAAATCTCATTATATTGAATTATACTGTACCACACGAGCCTTGGTCTTGTTTTGTGGAGCCAATGCCAGGAAAGCTTTGCTACACGGAGCTCACAGTAAGTACAACATAGTAAGGCTGTAGCTGTGCCAGCTTGATGTGAGTCACATCCTGGTCCTCTCTGTTTATATTCTTTATGATCCACATGCTTGTGATTTGAATGCTGTAAACAATTTATACAAGAACAAAAAAAAAACCCACAAAACTGTTTTCTCTTTTTAATCTAACTCTAACCCATGTGTCTAGATACACCACAGAGTACATAAGTCATTGAGAATGCTTGAGAAGGTTATTAAAGACATCATCTTGGAAATGAGCTATGCAGAACTTGTTCAGGAACTGCTCTGCAATGCTTCAGTGGATGAAATTAACAAGGACCAGTCACATATCACAGCACAGACTACATTTGATATTTTGGATTGGCTTTATAACCATAAAAGTCCACTCTTGTGTATCCTTGTTCCTCTAATTTGAAAATATTTTAAAATTAGCTATAGGTCACACTGCAGTGAAAAAAAAATGAAAAAGTACCCCATGCAAAAAAGTTTTCCTATTATTTTCAACCTATGAATCAAACCATGATATAAAATAGTTATTATCATTATTGAATGCAAGACAGAAAGAGATAAGAACAAAAGCCTAACACTGCATGTATTTCAAAATTAATTAATCTCATGTGGAACCACATGAGAAAATCAGTCTTGTTTTATCGCTAAGATCTAATTGTAACCAGGCATCTTAACACACCCATAGAACATTTCATTGTTAACCTCCCAAACGCTGGTCCCATTTGAATGAAAAGTTTATCTGTTCCCTGAGAGTTATGGATGGAGTACTTTCAACCCTTAGTTAAGTTAAAGAGACTCAGCTAAAATAATTTAACTCTACTAGATATGAGAGTGAGAATGCTTAGTTCAAACATTCATACAACAATGTTATATGCTCTTCTATGATTATTTGATTTTGCATTATTCATGAATTAGTCTGTGTGAATATTTCTGCTGAATTAATCAACGCATGCAGTACAATAGTAAAATATAATATTATACTAATTAAGGAGCAAGGAGGCAATAAGCGCAACTCCTTGACATGAAGCAACAAAGTCAACACAAAGGAAGCTGATTAGCATGTTATGATGTTCTCCAGTTTCTTGCAAGTCTATATTGTACGTCAAAGGAAGAGAGTTGTGGGAAACCGTTAGGACCTGTTTTCATTTTTAATGACTCATTGCTGTTGATGACACATTTTACACCCTTCCCCTCTGGCTAACAAAAGGGAATCTGAAGAACAGACATTCCTTCTCTGAAGAAAAAAGAAACAGAAGCATTTATTTGAGTGCTATGTTTTGGGCTGTTGTTAGTGAAGACAGTTGTCGTTATTGTGATTTATGGAGAAACCACTTCTGTTGTAGATTGCCTACTTTCCCACCTGCCGTCTTACTACACCCACAGAGGGCTTTTTAAGTTAGTTAAAACAGAGTTAAAAACTCTGATAATATATATAAATAAATAATAACAATGCATGTTGCATAATGTGTTACATTATCCTTACAAATGATATGTTTTAAATGTTGTAACTAGAAACCCAAAATTCCTTTGTTTATTATCAATACTGCATATTCATATCTTGTTTTCTTACAGTTCTTTTGAACATATTAACCATTTCTGCCATTTTGTTTTGCTTGTTATTTAATGGAAATGAATATAAACGCTTCCTTATAGTACCAACAATATTTTATATTTTTATTTTATATGTCTTTACTGTACATGTTTATTGCCAAATCACATCAAACCAAATGTTTATGCATCTTATGTGTTCATATGTACTAGTAAATTTCCCTTATCTTCATCTTTAGCGATTAACTGACAAAGGATATGTTCTCTTCTATACATGTGCCTGTTGATTGCATACTATTAAGTACACTTTAAGTGTCACATAGGGTGCAGCAGACACATGTTGAACAGTCACACACATTTTGAATTTATGCAAATATGCAAACACCAGTGTATATGTAAAGGATACCGTCTTCTCTAGCCCATGGTCACAGGCCAACTAAGCCAAGACAGATGAGGATATAAAGGCAAATGCCCTTAAGTGGGTCAAGCTGACCTCATGACCTCGACCAGACACTATGTCCTAAAGCAGTCAACTCAAGGGGCTTAAAGGAAAGACTTGCAAACCTTTCCATTGTGTGTGTGTGTGTATTATATATAATATATTTATATATATATAATGTACAGTTCTCACATTGTGTACATGTGTAGAGTAGGTCACAGGACTTTTAGAGGAAGGGTATCAGAGGTATCAATCTTACCTGTTTCCCTCTAGTGTGTAGTGGGAATTACTCCTCACACTGTATTCAAGCTCACTCCTTGCCATTTGAGACCTACATTCAAAATGGAGAGGCCTACTAACTTGCTATAAACTACAAACCTACTATGCTAAGATGAAAGGAACATCAACTGGTGACTTTTCTCATTCTTCAAAGGTATTCATGATGTCTCTACCACCTTGATGTTGCTGTTAGATACCCTGTACACAGGAATAAAGAAGTGAAAAGCCACTAAACGTCCTCTATTTATTAGTAATTAATCTCAACCTCTTCACAAAGGTGAGAATTAGCATTGGTCAAGTTCCAAATGCTTACCATTTCAGTGTGCTTAAAGGAACAAAGACAATACGGCATTTTGTTATAAAGTGGTTCTCTTTCCGCTCACATGTCAACCCTCAGTGAAGTGTACACAGCGCATAGAGCATTGAAGGTGATCACTTTCTATGAGAGCTCTCCTGTGTGTCCAACTAAATGCTTTTCTTATTCTTTCTTTGAAATATTTACAGGCTTAATTAAGGGCTTCTGTCAGTCTGTGGAAAGATCTTATTGCACTGATAAATTAACGTGCAGATTAGCTTTACGGATTCATTTTTTCTGGCTAGTCTCCAAAATTTTTGCCCAAATGGCTAAGGGGAATCTTGGATTCAGACCTAAGACATAGTCAGGGTTTTTTAGCTGAATTAAACTCTCCGCAGCAATGCTAAAAGGTCAGATACCATTTTAATTCTTTTAAGAACAACTGGAGTCACTTCAAAGTGCACAGGACACATATCCTAGGCATTGCAGTAACTTTGGTCTGTTCAGCACATTATATTTAGCATGATGCATAATGTGATATTGACATTTGGTGAGAACTACTGATTTAAAGTATTGTGTACAGATGAACCTTGTTAATGTCACCTTGTTTAATATTGCCCTATCTTAATGTTTATTTTAAAAACCACTTGCCACTCACATTTCTATGTTACATAGACCCAATATCACTGGGAGACCTGTTTATCGCTGCCTTCAAAGTAGCTAGTTATAGCTGTTATATTGTATATTAAGTGTGACTGCATAAAGCATATGTGAAGCCAGCATAAGCATAACTTATTGGCTACACTTAGAATTCATAACACATCATAAAACTCTTTATCACATACTAGACTATACAAACAATGAGAGAGAATAATACATTTTGAATTTAAAAAGGCGATTAATTATTTACAATAACTGATACATTTTTACAAAGTAGCCAGAGAGAGCTACATGCCATTTTTTGTTTTATTTGAATCGAGAGATGCATAAATTGTTGAACAACTACAGCTGTAAAGCTAACCACTTATGGCAACTGTTCAGCGACATTGCTTTAACAAGAGATACAAAGCCTTCTGCATACAAACCCAGAAAAGGTTCCCATTAACCTTCCTTCCTCAAAACTCCATGCACTGCTCAGCCTCTCTAATGACTTTTCCTTCAAACTGAATATATATGAGAGAAACCCTTATTTACTCTAATTACAATGAATCACTTTACTGCCATTTCACTTTGGCTTTGATCTATGGAGGGAAGGATGATCACAATCTATTAGCCAGTGCAGCCAGCAAGGGTAGCCAGTATGTGATTTAGCCTGGTGCTGTGGAGAGACTCACAGTTGCTTCAAACTGTCTCTGTCTAATTAACAAACATGCAACATGACTGAAAAATACACCGCAGCTTCCCAGTGGTGAAATATAGAAAATTCTCTTGAAAACCTGCAGGAAATGAAATGAGGAACAGAGGGGAAATTTTGCACAAGCAAAGCACACAGAGCCCTGAGTAAGAGCTTTTTTTTTACACTGATGAAAAAAAAGTAACATGATCCGAAAGAGATCAAAGCCAGGCATTGAATTATTTCTATGGCATCCCAGTCCTGAAAGACCCATTCGATCAAAGACGGAGATTTCGGAAAGCGAATAATATCAAAATGCATTATTAAAGTGGGAGACAAGAGAGGAGATGAGGTGGATTTGTATCATAACCGGGGCACGGAGCTAATCACATTTTCAGAGCCGTGTAACCCAACCGCTCTCTTCATTGTGCCTGCATTTGTCTGAATTCAAGGCATGGGCAGAACAATAAAGCCAATCTAGAAATGTGAGCAGTCCATGACTGATAGTAATTACTTGCTGTCTACACAATTAATAATTCAATGTAATTTCAGATACACCATTTTCCAGAAAGCTTGGGCCTGCTTGCTACCCACTGTACATACATTCCCTGCAAAACAAAGCAGTGTTTAAAAGAGAAAGCAATCCAACCAGAGGACAACAAAAAATCTTTATTTTTTACATGGAATATTTAATTGTAATATGAGCAAATGAGTAAAACGACAGGACCACTTTTTAGTGTGACACATCAGTGGCTCTTGTGCGGCATATATAATCTTGGGAACACAATGTTTCTCAGGACAAATCTCTAGAATGAGGCTGTGGGGTTCTCAACAGTCTGTTGGGTAATTTCCTTTTTAGGGTCACAATGCCGTTGTTTGGGGGAGGGGGGGGGGGTTAGGGAAAGTTCAGGTTGCAATTTGTCTCACTGGTTGTAAAGGGCTCATTTTCCTCAGAAAAACCATACTGAACACAACAGCAGCAAGTAAACCCGAGGGCATCCTGCTTCACACACTCAGACCTCGGACAAATGAGCTAAAACAGGAGAAGAGCTAAAAAACACCCCCAATGTTCCTGTCAGAATGAGCTATGTTGCTGCATCATATGCAGATTTGCAGGCCTTGAGGACCTCTGCATTAACTTTGGAGGCCTGCAGCAGTTTGACAGCTCCAAAGTAATGGTAATTTATTTTTTCAAAGAAGGTGGACAGTGATTTGCATGACTGAGAAACAATTTGAATACATTTTCACTGGCAAATTTACATCATTGTACTTTAACACTCAGGTAGCAAGCAAGGCACGTGCAAGCTTCTGAAGAGTTTAAATATTTATAATGCGTGGACTTACACTGTGCTTTGTGTTACATTGTGATAGTTGGAATCTCATCAGTAAAAGTCAATTTCTATGAAATTCATACCTGCTGGGTTTCAGTGATTGCTGCTGGTCAACACTACAAATGACAACAGAATTCAATAAAAAACAAGTAAAATTATACAGTCAGTGGTGCCAGAAGTCTCACTGGCGCATTAGGCAAATTAATATGCAATCAGAAGGTCAGCGTGCTCCACAAGACACCGGGAGCAATGTAAATGCCCAGTTTTATGTGAAGGAATACCTGGTGAACGTGTCGTTTTATTAATCAGAATCAGTGTTTGTTATTGCATGTTACAGGAACATTCCATCACTGTAACCGCTATAATTAAGCTTTATTGCCAAAGGGTAGAATTACTGTTTGTTTTGGTCCGTAAAGAACTTTTTCAAATGATTGCTCTGTATTATTACAGTATTTATTCAGAAACACCAGCCTGCAGTGAATGTAATGTGATCTGCTGCAAACATGCTTGCATATTTGGTCTAAAATGATTTATTATTGTTGTAGAAATGAAGACTAATGTAGCGTTCACACAGCAAAATTTGCCACTTCTTGCACTGTTTGCAAGTAGAGAGTCTCTGTCCTCAGTGCCTTTAGTTATCTATGCCATGTGAGATAGCAGATGGCAGATATCCACAGATAATGTTTCCTGTTAAAAATATTTAACATAATGTAAAAATGTATATGTATGTGAATGTATTCTGAGATTGTATTCTGTATTTTTCCGAATTAATTTTTCTTATACCATATTAGAAGATGAAGATGTAGTGTTAATGAACTCTGCATACAATGGAGTGTGAAAAACGGCATACAAGGCAAGACCATAATTGTTAGTGCATATGCTAGCTAAATGTACATCTTAGGTGTGGTTTTCAAGATAAGTTCAAACATTATGCATTGGATGTTTTTTTAAAGACAGAAGACATAATTTCTTCATTTTAAATAGGCTACATGTTCACACACACACACACACACACACAGACACACAGACACAGACACACACACACAGACAGACACAGACACAGACACTTCTAAATTCTGAAAAACGTGTCTTTGTTAAACATGGCAGACTTTTGCGTTCTGCAATCTTCATAAATAATGAAAATTAGAGATTATTTAAAACAACTGCAGGTCAGCAAATGTAAATATCTTTATGCAAATATGCCAACAGCAGGGTCTGACACAGCTGTCAATGTGTGTGACGAAGGGTAGCCAATGAATTCTAACCATGGCTCTTCCGGCAGGAGCTGTTCCCCCCTCTGTGCTTTGGATAAGATACGGCTGCTATCATGCAATACTGTCTGCACAGAAAAGCAGCAAGGAGAACACCACCAGGCTAAGACATTGCTCATTTCTTGGCTCCTTGAACAAAAACAAAACTAACGTGCTCAAAACCTCATATCTGCACATGAGTCATGTGCAAACCACTCACACCAGCTCTGTTTTAGAGCGGTATATGCGGGCAGTGTTGTACACAATCATAATCAAATCACTTCACTGGAATGATAGGAATCACCCTCTTGATCCTCTAACCCAACAAGGACAAACAAACTTTCACCTGAAGCTATGGGGGCCATTTGCTGTGTGTTGCTGGTACGTTTTAGGAACAAGATTGGACACATTCAGCCTACCCTAAAAATTGTGCGCCTGGCCTGACTAAAGCTTGGATCATTCAGTTTCAGGGTCCGGTATCCAAAGCATGATCTTAACTACAGAGAAACATAACCTGTAATTTGACTAACTCAGATCGGTAATAAATTCACACCCGAACTGGCAGAAGGCTCAGGTGTCATTATATATCCATGAACAGTACAAAGCCACTCCTGAAATCAGGACTCAAAGGATGTGTTGCAATAAAAACATCTGTTAAGGAAGCGGAAAAAGACTAAAAGGCTAAAATATGCATAAACAGAGTTTTAGTTTCCTATGCATCAGAGAATTACAAAAGCAAAATGTCTAACACTCTTGCACAGTGGTATGTGTAATTATGCATACAGTTGGTCAACTGTTATATTGAACCATAAATGGCTATCAGAGCAAGGGTGTGGGCTCAGATAGCATATTAGTCTTTGAAGCCCAGATACAAGTCTCTGTAGTTCAGATAGACCATTGATCTATAGTTAAGATAATGTGTTAGTTACTCTAGTCCAGATACTATAAAGCTTAAAGTAAGTAAACATTAGGCGTCATTAGGTGTCAAGGAAGCTCTTAATGCATCAATGCAGATGTCTCAGCTAAACTGCCATGATTCTCGGCTGTTACGTGGAAGTTGTTTGTGTGACAGAAAACAGCACGGTGATCGTCATGTGACGCATAGGCGTTGCGTAGAGACACCTGAGATGAGTCTTACCCTTCAGAGCAGCGCGGAGAGGGGGATAAAAATGTCCCGCAGCTTCAATGAATCACTCATTCATTAAGCGCTTTGCCAGTTTCAGCGTGTAAATTGAGAGGACTGGGAACGTGCAGCATCGATGGGGGCCCATTCCTAAACCCCCAACCCCCCCCGAAATACACCACAGTTTCTGCAAAGGCTCTTTGTGGGTGCAGAACTCCCTGCTTTGTAAGCACCTGCATCATTACTTCAAAGGATTTTATTAACACTTCATAGCCCACACAGTACACCCATAAATCTATTCCAGAAAACATAAGGGTGACATTTATTCATACTCCTGTCCCAAGTAATCGGTATTTTGTAAACCCGCCTCTGGCATGGATTACATTTAGAAGATGCTTCCTTCAGAATTTTATGAGCCTGGTCAATTCAGAGAAGGGGCACCAGTCCTCTAGACTGAATTGCTGTAGGTTCTTAGGTTCTCCAAATCTTTTGTTTTTGTCTGAGAATCATAAATTTTAGATTGGATTAAGGCCTGGAAATTCAGATGATCACTTGTGAACACTGATCTTGTACTCAGTTAACCATTTCTTGTTAGAATGGGATGGACGCTTTTTGAATACTATTTTCAGGAAAGAGATTCTTGAGATTCATGGCACAGGGAACCAGGTTTTTGGCCAAATTGGTTTTTGGCCAGGTTTTTATGTCCTGATACCTGCTGAGGTTGATGATTCTCTTTACCTTAACAAGGTCTGCAGGACCTGCAGATATAAAACAGCTCCAAAACATACTGGATGCCCCACCATATGGCCCCACCACCATTCACAGTGAGCATATTGTTTTCTAAGTATAAGCTTGTTACAAATGAATTTCCTCTGTGTTACTTCTTCTCATACCCCAGGGAAACAGGAAGCCCTTTAGATAGCCCTATATGGTTTCAGAAGCTTCCATTAAATGTACAACATCCATGTCAATGTAAATATTATTTAAATGAGTACAGGTGTGAATGAATGTGACCACCATGTTTTGAATTTCAAGAATGAAATATTTGTGAACACTATGAATTTGCTCTGTGCAATGATATTAACATGATCATATTTTTAAAAGTTACACTTAAATGTTTTAAGCAGGAAAAAATAACTGACACTGACGCTTTTTCTAGAACATTTTTTGTTCCCAATTAAGGTGTAAGAGCAAAGCTGAGCACTATATATAGAGAGATCATTGGCGAAGCCACAAAACATAAACTCTGGTTTCCCTGCAAGACTGGCTGAGTTGACTGACTATGTAGGTTTTAGCATTGCAGGACAGTCAACTAAAGGGCTTTGGGCAGTATCTGTTGTACAATAAATTGCGTGACTTGGCAGGTGTGCAATTCTTGTCTTTCATCGCCGACTGTTGAAGCAGTGTGACTACTTAGGAAATTTGAACATGCTTTCGCTCTCATTTGCTTTTTGCTCTTCAAAGTGGTTTTCTTCGGCCTTGTTTGATGGTATCAGAAGATTAGATGGTTGACCGCATACAGGCATGGATAAAGTGCTCAAAATAAAATCAGTCATGCCAGTAAAATGCATATAAAATGAGGAATGGTTATTTACTTCAGTTATTCGAGTGTAATGGCTAGTATGCAAGCAAACTGATTCACTTTGAAAAGAGGCCAAAAGGATTCAGTCAAAGGAAGGTTGAGGGAATAAACAAAAAGAATTCAAATCATTATCTTGTCTTTTAACATTACAAAGCCTGGGGGTGGCACCAGCAATACAGTGCTTTGATCTTGTTTGTTCTTAAGGTGAAGTTTAGGTATTATCTGATACCAGAATATCATAACTTTCAGATCTTTCAGACGGGGTAATCTCTGTCTACTCTTACACACTGTATACATTGACAACATTGAGTTGTTTTTTTCGATTTGTTGAATATTAACATATTTCTTCTGTTTTCAAGTCATTTAAAATGTTCATTTACAGCAGGAACACACAAGATTGGAATAACTATGAAAATAAAGGCCTTTTTAATATACATGTTTTTACATAATATGGACAGAAAGGATTCAGGATGTAAAATCAGAAACGGAAGATAGGATCACGAACCTTAAACACTTGTGACAAACACATCAACACTAAACCTGAGAAAGTGAAGGGAAATTGACTGTGGATTCTCACACGGAAGGACAGTCAGAATAAACAATCCAGCAGATCAACATTACAGGTGTACATTCTCAGTTTTTTGCTCATTTTTTTCAGCTAAAGTAATGGAAATATTGATTGACAGTTTTATCATCTAAAAAGTCAAAACTGACCTCAATGTTTTGAATTCAGTTCAACTTGACATGCTTTGGAAGGAAAACAGCTGTGTTGATGCCATCACTATAGTTACCTTTAAAAAAACAATACCAAGAAAACCAAGACAACTGTCCTAAACCAAACATTTTATCAAATGGACAAGTGAATCTAAAATGCAAATTCAGAGTAACATCATAAATAAAGTGTCTTCAAGAAAATAGCTTGCAACATTTTAGAGTCACTTTTGCTTTTTGTGTGAAACATGAATGAGACATTTCTAATGCTCAACTTTGTAAACTGAGCACAAGTACTTTGTACTTATGACTTTTGTCATCATATTTCAGATGTAGTTATTCAGTGATCCAACCTGTTGGATGAAACTAGTTTTCACAGCCAGGATGCTGTCTGAATCATTTATATCCTGTACACACATAAAAGAAATACTGTTTTCTTTACAAAATTATAAAATATTACTGTATGTACAATATATTCATTTTTGTTTTTATAAATTATGTCCTCTGTGTAACCTCTTGCACACTGAGTATTGTAAAAATGTTTTGTAAACATTGGAAAAAGTCATCTCAGGGAAGGACAGTCATATATTCGAGATCTCCATGACTTTTTTGTCCATGGCCTGAGAGTCACTGTTTCTTTTTAAAGGAATTTCCGCCTCTAATCTCCTTGGTTTCTTTTTGTGAGTTTTCAGCTTGCAGCAAATGTATACTGTCAGCCCGCTCACCATCAGGAGGAGCCCCAAGCAGGTTGCAGAAAGTGCTATCAGTACCAGCCGACAGGGGAAAACCTCATTCTTCCCGGGACGTTCGATCAGCCGACCGAGAGCATGCTCCTCTATCTCGATTTCCGACTCCTTCATTAGCAGGCTCTGAATGTAGCTTTCGTTGCTGACCGTCTCATTAACAAAGAGATTGACCATGACCGTAGAGTGGAGGGGCTCTGGCTGACCGTGGTCACTGACTTTGACCAGCAGGCTGCACAGGCCCCGGTCGTTCAGCGCTTTTCTCAGGGTGATGTTTCCTGTGTCTGGGTCAATTTCAAACGACCCCGGCTCGCCACCCTTCCTTTTGATAATGCTGTAGGCAATAACGGCGTTCATGCCAGTGTCCCTGTCCACGGCATAAACCTCAGTGATTGAGGTTCCAGGCAGGGTGGTAGGAAGGACCAGCAAGTAGGACTGATTAGACTGTGGGAACAAAACAATGGGGGGGTTGTCATTGACATCCAGAAGTAAGATGGTAACCATGGTGACGCAAGAGAGCGCGGGCTCCCCTCCGTCGACAGCCTCTATCCACACAAAGTAAGTGCCCTGCTGCTCCCTGTCTAAAGGGGTTTTTGCCCTCAAGGCACCCTTTCCCGTGTCGATCACAAAAATGTCGCTGCCGTTAACGATCGACAGCGCCACCCAGCCGTTCTTTCCGGAGTCCGCGTCTGTCACAGAGAGCACTCCTATTTCCCCGAACCCGGGGAAGTTCTCCGGGACGAAGAAGGTGAAGTCTTTGTTGATGAAGCGTGGGCTGTTGTCATTCTTGTCCAGGACGGTTATGACCATAGTTGCGATGGTCTCCTTGCGTGGGGACCCGCGGTCCACAGCCCTGACGGTGAACCTGTACTTTTCCTTCTCCTCGCGGTCCAGTGACGTGGACACGGTCAGGATACCGGTCACTCGGTCTAGAGCGAAAATGGACGGCGCGTCAGACCCCAGCAGGTAAATGACCTCCCCCCGATGTCCACTGTCTCGGTCGGTGGCGTGTAGTTTGGTCAGGAATGTGTTTGGGGGATTGTTTTCATCAACAAACAAATCCACTAAAGACTGCTTGAAAATTGGCGCGTTGTCGTTCTCATCAATCACCTGCACTTTTATGAACGTTTTTATGATCAGGCCGTGGGTGTTCTTTGCCACCACGGTCAGTTCGTATTCCTGCTGCTGCTCGTAGTCCAGGGGTTCTGTCGTCTCCAGCAGATACTCATTTGTAAAGAGCTTGTAAGGTGACAGACGGAAAGGACCATCCCCCTCTAAATAACAGTCAACCTTTTGCCTTTGATTGGCGTTTTTGATGGTGAAAAAGGCAATCGGGGAGGATGGGGGCTCAGACTCCTTCAGTGACACAACGCCATCCTTCTCCATGGCGATGTACCGCGGTATGACAGCTGGTGGACTGGAGGCTGTGTTGATGATGTGCACTGTCACCACGGCAACTGCAGGTATGCACCCCGGTCCATTGGCAAGCACCGTCAGCTTGTAGAATTTGGCTGTGTTTGAGTCTATTTTACCAGCCAGTTTGATGACCCCGGTGACTTTATCCAGACTGAACAGACTCCTAGCGTCCCGGGTGACCCTCTCGCTGTAGGCGTACGTTATCTGAGCATTTTCACCGAGGTCATGATCGAAGGCATGAAGGCGCGCCAGGTGCGACCCTCTCGTGCTGTTCCCATACAGGGTGACATTAATCTGAGTCTCTGTGAACTGCGGGCAGTTGTCGTTCACATCGGTTATAAATATTTTCAGGGTGGCAGTCCCTAAAAGTGGGGGTGTTCCCCCGTCCTCGGCGATGATGTTGGTCACATACTCACTCTTGGTTTCACGGTCCAGGGGGCCCATTACAATTAGAATCGGGGTGAGATCGCCCGTCTCATTCTCCTCCACATCCAGAGTGAAGACCCCGTAATCGTTAACCAGCCAGTAAGTCTGCACGCCGTTAACTCCGGAGTCAGGGTCCACAGCCGACTGCTCCACCGAAAACCTGGAGTTTACTGGCGCGTTTTCCGGCACAAACAACCGGATCTCTTCCGAGAGGAAGCTGGGCTCGTTGTCATTGACGTCCTCCACGACGATCTTCACTTTCACCAGCTGAAAGTACTGCTGAGGCAGGATAAACACATCCAGAGACAGGGAGCACTCCTGGCTGTCCGTGATCCCCTGACAAAGTGTCTCCCTGTCGATTAGGCTGGCAGATGTGTACAGTTCTCCCGTGGTGTTATTTAGGTTCACATACTGTTGGCTGATCTTCTTTAATGCCAGATTGAATAAAAGAGGGGGATCAACAGAGAAATCCAACTGTAAGTCTGCTCCAATGGCCCCTATCAGGGTTCCATGGGGTAATCCCTCTTTTATTTTATAGATGATTTCTTTCGCTTGGCTGAAATTTGAAAAGCAGGAGAGAGGACTGATGAAAGGGAGGAGAATGCACAATCCCTGAAATGAATAATAATAATAATCATGATTCATTTATGAGAATACATAAAGAGTTGCATAAACTTTTTTAATATACTAGCAGGCCTTGTCCTCTGTAAAGACACTGTAAGATTAATTTGCAACGGGTGAGACTGCAGTCATTAAAAGCAGCACACGTCACAAATCCATTGTAATGCAGGCTAGATTACAAACTGTCAAAAACACTGTTCTACTTCTTTTCCTACAGGATTCAATTATTTTTGTCCCCACACTGACTCAAAAAGATTCCTTTGAAATGACCAATAAAATACATGTCCATACACAGAATTTTGACCTCTATACAGAGCATGCTAAATATATCCAGAGAAGGGAAATGCACCACATTGCTAAATATAGTTTTACTTTAAAATTTACCAATCCACTTTTTAAACACTGATGGGAATAAAATAATCTTCAGAAAGAGAACAAGCAATCAATTACTTTTCTCAGGACAAAATGAAAGAAGACATTGAATGAATGGCTTAAAATTCCTCTAATTGAAATTCAACACCACTTACCCATAATTTTCCTCGGAAGCAGTGGCGTCTTTTGCTGAACATATTTGTGCACAACATTTGCACTACGGCAGTAAAAGCAAGACCTACAACTAATGATACATTTTTGTCCGTTGATCAAACCTCCTCTGACGGCTCTGCCTTTCAGAGTGTAAACTGCAGAAGTCATTCATCCGCTCAAGACTTTGGACACACCTCCACTATGCAAATTACTTCGGAGCAAGAACCAATCGGACTGGAAATGCATTTCAGCTTTGACTGTCCTGGCTTTCACCCTGTGTGTGCTGGATGGATGCCTGTGATTCTGTAGGCCTGTTATTAAGACATTTGGATTCACTGATCTCTTCATCCTATTCGTTGAGCAAACTCATGTGTATTACATTCTGTAAAGTTCAGAAAATAATTATAAAAAGGAAATAAAATTTATTAATGTGCGTTAATAAAACTAGCAATTGTGGTTTCATTTACCCTGCGAGTGCTGGATGGATCCATGTGGTTGTATGTGTGGAACCTGAACATATCTGCCCTTTTTGTAGTCAGTTCAAGATTAACTACAGTAAAATATGTCAAAAACTGAACACATGTGACATATGATAAAAAATCTAATGGAAATTCACACAACACACTCAATGACTGAAAATCAGTTGTCCTTTCCGACAATTAAGTACATCTGAACTGCGAGTGTTTTCTCGTGTCCAATACTCTTGTAAAATGTATGCAGCTTTGACAGGATCTGCAAAACAAAACAAACCCAATTTATGTCTCATCTGAAACATAAACAGTGTAAACACATCTTTAATTAATGAAAATACAGGCCGCAAATGAAAGCCAGCAGGCGGAGCACTGGGGAGCTGGTGCCGAATATGATTTCATATGAGAGTATTTGACTTGGAATCCCAACGTCAGCATGAATCCCGTTATTAAAAAATAACATGTGCTTGATATCCACGAGGAACATGTAGTCTTCAGCGTGTGGGCTGGTTTCTGTGGTGCAGCGATTACCGCTTCCTGTGTTCTCACGATGACTAGCCCGTGAGGATGTATCAAGACTTTTCTCTCCACAGTAAAATATTGTTCGCAGAGATGAGTCAGTGACAGCGGATGATATATCATTTTAGGTTTGATGAAGCCTCACCCACTGCTGTGCCACCTAATCATTCCAGTTTACACAATCCCCCCCGCCCCCCTTTCTCTATTTCCCTCTTATATTACTTGATTGTCGTAGGAATTTGCAGGGGGAAATTGACACAAGATCAAAGATCATCCACAACTTAATACATGCTTACATGCCAAGATGTTACCCAACACAAGTGTACATTGAAATGAATAAAGCATCCAACCATGAAGTTCACCTCAAGGTTAAAATCACTCTGAACCCTTTACATGCCATTACAGGATTCTGAAGCAGAAGAGGCATTGACGGATTCAGTCTGATCACAATGCAATTCATCCTGATGCTTGCCTGAACACACAAGCAAATTTGATGTTTCCTCTTTTAAGACTTAATATGGCAGTCTGACACTCACATTCATTCATCATTTCGTTAATTCTGAGTACTTTTACAGAATTAAATCAATTAGTCAACATTCAATCAATCATTTTGATGCTGTGCATTTTCAGTTGCATTGACACAAACCTCTGGACACTTTCCAGGAGATAAGCTGAAGCCAAGACTTATTACGCCCCAAGCCTTATAATTGCATTGCTAAACATCAAGGTTACAAAGCAAAATTTATACATCTGTACGTTCTCTACATTTCATGTTTCTTTCTTGTCTTCATGTTAAAGCCCTTTTTGGAACTGCCAGTTGCACATTAATCTTACCTCACCATTACAAACTCTGCTGTCATGTAGGAGTAGTTGAAGTGAGATAAATGCAATGCTCCTGTGCACCTGTGCACAAGTTAACAACTATTTTCTGCACTGTTAGTGCCATAGTGCACCACAGTGAAAAGGGCATCAGTTAGAGGATAGGTGCTGCTCCGCTGACATCATGCAGCGTGCAGGTGCCTGATGACTCACAGGGTGCTTGAGAACGTTGAGGTGAGGAGACCTCCCCACCCGCAACCTCAACCTCCGTGGCCGACCTCTCCCAAACCCGAAAAATGACTGGAGTTCTGCCAAAGTGGGTCCGTGAGGCTCAGCCTGCACTTTAAATGAGTGCTATCCCGTCTGAGCCACTCAGGACCTCACAGACTGCAGGTTACAATAGCTTTACCCTCTGTTGCTTTAATTCTTTACCATAAGCAGACACATTCAGCCATTAAAACAAGGACAAACCGACTCAAAAACAGTTTTTATCCCACAGCTGTACAAGCTTTAAATATTTCCACTAAAATATAATGTTTCACATTCACTGTGCAATAAGGGATCTGTGCAATAAATGTTCAAGGTTCTTCACTGTGCAATAAGGGTTCTCACTCTACAATAAGGGATCTGTGCAATTTTTTTCTGGCAGAATGTAGATATCTGTGTGTTTTTACTTGTGTTCTACCTCTTTTTACTTTTATACAGCCTTACTTTTTAGATTATTTTTTATAGTTTATAAGCTCTTTTTATTTTTATTGATCCTTTGCACTGTTGAGGTTTGCACTCAAATTTCGTTGTAAACGTTACAATGACAATAAAGAATTATTCTATTCTATTCTATTCTATTCTATTCTATTCTATTCTATTCTATTCAGCTTTTGCAGAAGTCATATAAACCAAGTACATTTCACTGAGATTAATTTATAAGTTCAATATGCTTTCCTCTATTTGTATTTGTCAAACCTTTGGTAATTGAGGATGTGACTGACACGTTGCAGACATTTCTACACTGTATGCCTCAGGTGCGGGCCCTGACAACAGGGAAAGAAGTTGCTTTTTGAAGTGGAGCAATTAGTAGTTCATGTTCATGCTAGACAGTGGTAACCATCATGTCGTGTTGATGTATGGCCGTAGCTTGATAATACTATCGAAACAAACAAAAAACACAACAGCAGCAAGTTGTGTAATCACTGGGTATGATAGTGGACGATCACAAAACTCCTATCACAACACTGCCAGCACATTATCTAGCACCAATGACTCTTGCACAATTGTCCCAGACAAAACCTATTTGTCATCCATTCTTTTTTTTCCCACAAATGAAATAAAGCATGCAAGTGTAATTATTTTGCCTCAAATCAGATCCACATATTTTCTCACTGCAATGAAAAGAAAATAATCTAAAGTGTGAGATAGGTAGAATTGAATCAAAGCCAATGAATTCAAGGAGACATTATATGTTACTGCAACCTGTATGTCTGTTCAACTTTTTTTTTGCTCCAGTGCAAATTGTAGTAGCCCAAACACAATTTTCCTCTTTGTTTTGTTGGTCGTTATGTTTCAACTTTTGAGTAAGAATCAACAACTATCAACATACTAAAATTCATCATTTAAAACAAATTATCTTAGATATGAACATGCAACAACTTTTCTCTCTGCCTTTTGGTGGCAGAAAGGCATATAATAGTATAATAATAGTTTCTTAGCACCACAAAACAGATGAAAATGCTGGAAATGACTGAAACCTTAATCTTAACTAACCTTCTCATCTCCTCTACTTCCTTTCTGTTTTCCTAACACTGAGCAAGTCAGGAAATTGCTGGTTTCTCTGCTCACACTACACCTGCTGTGTGTTTCTTTTTTAGATCAATGCCATGCAGATTCAGTGGCTTGTATGGTGTGTGGACTGGTTGATTCGAACAGGATGGAAAGGAATTAAAGATTGAGTGAGAAAACCAAACTGCATCTGAAAATCGCAGTACAGCCTCACTTTATCATGCAAACACTTGATGTTTAGCATCTGCTTAATTTCAAGCCTAGGGATTACAGGGAAGGGTTTGTTGCCTGAAATCTTGCCCAGTCTTGTTGAAGCATATTGATGCTTCACATCTTTCCATAGAAATGCTTTGTAGAGCCAGTACAACAGGACAAGCACTTACTTATATTTATGTCTACCAGTGACCACACAAGGAGGAAAACTGTTAACCTAATCCTATGGTCTTAAATTATGCAACAAACATATTTTTGAGATCCTGCATAACAGGAAAAAATGGAGTATAATACTATGGAGTCAATGATGGCGTGTTAGCCATTGTAGTCAGTGACAACCATCAGGTGAGATTTGGTGTTGGTGGAGTCAAGTCATGTCAAATGAATAAAAGAAGTTAATTATACTTGTTCTCCCACATGTTGCAAAATGCACCTGGGCCCTATTCATTGCTGCGATCCACAGAAATTACCTCTACTCAAAGGGAAAATTCTGTAACATTGAAGTCCACAGCTTACAACACTGATTGCAGACCAGGTTATGAAAGCTCTACTTCAACTCTATGTATGAACACATATTTGGGGCTTTACTTAATTCATATAATGTTTTCTTAATTGATCATGACTAAACATATAAATATTACCAACTTATTGTTTATTTTTATGTATAAGACACATTTTGCCTTCCCTATAAGCAACACCAGGCACTCTTTCTAGGAAACAGCAGGCCTTTTTTAAAAGGGCCTAAGCAAACACAAACCCAACTTAAGCACTTTCCAGAAGAGCTGATACAGTTCTGTTAACACTATGTGAATTCTCACATTGAAACTTCAGCCACCCATGCAGGAGATGCCTGTTTGAGGTGGAGCTGGATCAGAATGAGGGTTTGTCTCTGTTATTGTCAATGTACACACATTCTGACTTCATACTTAAATCAGTTTTCTCTTCACAGCAATTCTGCTCACAAGAAGGTGAAATAAGAATTGTGTCACTATGTCAGTGATGTGTAACATGACATCAGAATTATTATTTGGACTGTGTGCAGCCAATATAAAAATATACAACAGTATCTATTTGACTAATATTGCTCAGATCATTTCATCACACTTGATAAAACATTTTCCAGTAAAATTTTGGATATTTATTTTCTTTAGTAAACATGACGTCATACTCTCTCTGAGTTCTGAAACACATAGGCACAGATGACAGATGGTGTGAGCATCAGCGAACTACACACCATGGACCTCCATGAGGGCAAGAAAACTAAGCTAACCAGTGTAATCACTCAAATTGGCTTCCATAACATGTGATTATTGCTCAAATGTGCCATAACACACACAAATAAGATGATGTACTACACCAACAAATCTCCACCTCTCCAGGGCCGCCTATTGGGCTCTGGAGGCAACGACAAAGGAGATGGGACCCAGCTCGCAGTGGGACAAAGCCTGAGGGAGTTCCCAGGCATTGGTTACATGGTAATTGGATGACTGCGGCAAATGGCACAACGCCTGCTGGACAGGTTACAGTACCATGGCAGAGCTGAATGCTCAGAAATGAGTCAGACAACATCCTGGCCAGACAAATAGCTACCTGGTCTGGAATTGGATCACATAATATTATAACCCCCTCTACATCTAAGTCCAGGTGCCTCCACAAGCACCTGTGTGCGATGCTGGAGCACACAGATGACATCACAGAGTTCCTCTGCACTCAAATAGTGACTTAGGGCTTAGCAGTGTGTGAATGAGTGTTTGCGTTCTTTTTAGTTAAAAATATTTGATATTGACATTTGCAACTTCGACCACTTTATGAAGAAACCTAAAGCTGAAAAGGTACATCTTGGTACCAGAACTGTTTGAACTACTAATTTCTTGGGAATATCTGATCGGCTTTCACAGTTAAAGTTGGGGAGTTTTTTGTTGCTGGGTCCTGTAATGAGGACAAGTAGGTGTAATGGAACTCAGTCAGAATGAGAATCAGCCATCATGCTCTTGGAAGGTGAGTGTAGCTTTGTAGAGCATTTACCAGTTACAGTCCATTTAGCTATGGATAGATGTGTCACCCTAGTTGCAAACATGTCCCTTTAATGTCACATGAGCACTTTGTACTGTCTGCATTGTAGAAATTGCCTCAGGGGGCAGGTACGAAGGCAAAAGAAATCTCTGTTCTTCTGCAGAAGTACGGAACTGGGACTGTCACGTCTGTGGAATTCCAGACTGAGAGGACTTGGCAACGAGTCTGTGTACAATGTAGCGTAGCAGGCTACTGCATGCATGAAGTTACTGAAGGAGTGGGAGGCTGCCGTTCAGCTACTGATTTGGACAAGCTTGATTATTGGAACCGACTTTGGTGTGGCAGATCCCTTTACTACAAACCAAATTTGCATATAGTGAGTTTGTAGTTATTGTCTCCACTGGGCTGTCTTAACCGGCTTGGACGGATGCATTTGACCAGACAGTTCCCCATTGTAAATTGGTGTTAATCTGAAATAGGTTTTCATGGCATAGCACCGCAAAAGCTTCTCCTCACTTGCACACTCTCCCACCAGTTTACTTTGCATTCTTCCAGGCTACTTTGCGGAAGTACAAGCCGTCGGTGGGTCGGTGACGTGACAAAAATGAACTTGAAAAAATAATTTTGCAGTTTTGCAAACCACAAATATGTATCAGTGTTGGTCTTAACTGTTCAGAGAACATGTAATTTTGGTCCAGCAAAAAATATGATAAGAATAATGAAGAAGAAAATCAGTTCTGCTCGGCAGAAAATGCTGATGTGAAGAGAATTAATTTATGTAAATTGGAAACATTCTTAAACCCTGCTACACATGCAAGTGTGCACACACACACAAACACACACACATGCATGCTTGCACAGAGATGTACATATATGCAGAGACAGACACAATCTCCATACACAGATACATGTGTACTGGAAAAGGTTAGTTGTCTTGAGAGCAGTAAATATAACCATGCACTCATCTGAGTAAGTAAAGTCCAGGTGCTTGTTGTTCATGTTTACTGGCACTAATACTGAAACAAGCCATTTGCCTCTTGCTGGTTTATGACCCTTTGTAGTTGAGGAAACCACATTGAAACATTTGGACAACTTTTGATCTTGGCATGCAGATTTAAAATGAGTTTTGTTCACAAGTTGAAGAGGCTTAGTCATGCATTTACATTTACTTTCATTCATTTAGCAGATGCTTTTGTCCAAAGCAACATACAAAAGTGCATATAGTGGGCAAACAGGCACAGGAACAAGATGTGTACAGGTCATACAATGCAGATAGTGCTGAGGCTGAGTGCAAGGTCGGTGTCGCGAGCCAACTAATCTGATATAGGATTACATATTTCGAATACAATCACAGGGACAATAAAGTATCGCTATACTACCCAGGCAAAAACGTGCACGATACAAGGTAAGAGAGCTACAAGTACATGCCAGGAGTCTAAGATTTACAAGGTCAAAGTTACAAGGTCAAAATAGAGTCCAGGTGGAGTCTGAAGGAGGGTTGGAGTGAAGGAGTTGTTCTCAGGGGGGTGGGGAGTTCATTCCACCACTGGGGGGCGATGATGGAAAAACGACGTTGTGAGGAGCGTGGGCCTTTCGGTCTGTTGGTGGGAGGAGTGAGGGGTCCAGATGTAGCAGAGCAAAGTTGTTGAGCAGGTGCGTAGGGTAGGATGAGGCCCTGGAGGTAGGTCGGGGCAGTCTTTCTTGCAGCAGAAAAGGTGAGAGTCAAGGTTTTGAAGCGAATCCTGGCTGTGATTGGGAGCCAGTGGAGGGATTTCAGTAAGGGGGTGATGTGGGAGAACTTAGGGAGATTGTAGATCAGCCTAGCAGCTGTGTTTTGGATGAGCTGCAGCGGCTGAATGGTGCAGGCTGGGAGGCCAGCAAGGAAGGCGTTGCAGTAGTCCAAGCGGGAGAGCACGGTTGCTTGGACAAGCAGCTGGGTGGAGTAGGTGGTCCAGTGGGTTCCAAAACAATAACCTGAAGTGACGTAATTGGATCACAAGGAAATTTAACAAGAATTGCAGCCGACTACTACTAACACTAGACAAAACAATCAGGAACTTCATTATATATACTACAGTAAAGTGCCGATTTCTGAAAGTGATAGCATGTATGAGTATGACTGCTACAACTACTACTCATATTACTACTATTACTACTGCTACTAGTATATCTACCACTGCTGTTGCCTTTACTACTGCTTCTACCATTACTCCTGTAAACAACCAATCCATACTTTTCCCCTACCCCTTTAAATCCAGATTGGGTTACTTTAGAAGTGAGGTGAGCCTCTCACTGGAGCATGGGCCTGAAGCAGGTGGCAGGTGCACTCCACTGAACACCTGTTGTTACCTGTGCGCTAGTTGGCTGCTGCCGCTTCTGTGAACAGCACAAACTTGAATGTAATTCCTGCCGGCTTTTTCCTAACTCTCCCATGGTGTCAAAATTGCTCCCAGTTCTGTGCGTGGAGCTGAATCCAGACTACATAACTTTTGAACAGGGAGGGCACTCCCTCTGCTCAGAGGCATGGAGTTACACGTTTGCGTGCAGACATTGGCTGTGTCAACCGGAATGTTTTCAAATGGATCCCCTCAACTGGACACAATAAAATAAAGGATTAATGTATTGTGAAAGATGAATGTAGACAAGTGACTATGCAACTGAAAATGAACTTGTAGCGCTTGTGGTTTGAGAAAAGTAAATCATAAAAAAAACAATGTTTTAAATGGCTTTCATGATAGTGCATGTGGTTGGTATGCCCCGCTCCTTCATTTTGTTATTGGCAATGGATTCATACTTTATGAACAGGTAAGAACAGCTTAACTATTATGGTTACCCTTCTCATTTTTGTCTCCAGAGACAGACACAAACACAGACACAGTTTTGGAGAAAATGTGCCAAGATAAACACCAGCAGCTGTAGAATCTGATCTGTTTGTGATTATTCTGATGAGCTTTACTTCTGGAAAACATCTCACTCAAACAATAATAACAAAAAAATTAGGCACTTTAGTGTAATTGGAAGGTAACCTGTTCCATTTCATGGAACAACAACAAAACACATTAAGCATATTCTTTTAATTCAAGGAGCACCGTAGGACAGTCCTGCCATGACTGGTGCAAATGAGAAAAGAAATGACACTGCCTTGCTCTGCTAAAAGCAAAGTGAGACTATGAGTTTTGTAACTGGTCAGTTTGCAGCCTGTTCACTTCCATCTCTGTCTGAAGTTATATAATGATAATGTACAGACATGACTCAGATGGCGCTTGCATCACTAATTGCGGCAATGTGCGCCATTAGCACAGATGGAATAATCCCCTCTCCAGATGTCTGTAACTTTATGCCGGAGTCTTAATTAAAGTCCTGCTAAGCGCTAAGTCGCTATTTGTACGCAGACATGGGGCTTTACAGTGCTTGTATTAAGACTGTGCAAAATGCTGGCGGTCGTTATTCAAACCGTGAGGAAATGAATAACTCCCTTACAATGCATTTCAATGAAGTACAGCTCTGCAGGAAAATAATTCACCCGTGAATTGTAACGAATCTGTGAATCTTGAAGTTGCTTAAGAGTTAAGCATATGATTAATTATTTGGAAACTCTTTACTGTCACTCTTGTAGCACAGTGCCAACTCACTGAATGAAAATTCATAGTGCTATTTTCTATTTATTTATTTTTTTCTGGTTACAGAGGGTGTACATGGAAACATATTCTTGGCTACATATTCACAATGCTGTTTTTACTGCAGAATATTCATGTTTAAAATACAAGTTGGGGTTATGCTGTGTGAGTGCAAGAATGCAGTACACATGATGTAGTGCTCTCTATCCACATGATGATCTCTTTGTATTTGATAGCTAATAAAAGGTATGTTTGCAAAAGTAAGCACTGTGAAGTAGTGCATTAAAGCTGTGTGTGATCACAGTAAGAAAACTGGAATTGAGAAAGAATACTGTGCAATGATCTGTATTGACCATAGGAGAGTGTACCGCACAGGTATTCAGTTTTAATGAGCAGGTTTAAGGGGAAGAGAGAGCTCTGTGCTTAATCTTCTGCATTAACCTGTTTTTCCACAAGGCCTCTCATTAAAAAATGAAAAGGAATGCATGGCTAGCAACTATACAACTGTGCCGAAAAAGAAAAGCAGATGAAAGCTATTTTTAAAGATTAGGCAATGTTTGTGCTCTTTTCACTGGTCTTGTTTAACAATCTTAATACATCATTAGTTCACATACAAGGACAGAAATCCTAAGCTATTGCTGCTTGTTTGCTTCTTACGTTTGGAAGACATTAAGATTTCTACAGTAATTTGGGTGAGTGAATAAGTGTGTGTGTAAGTGAGGGATCTGATGACTTCAAAAGCTACTTTCTCCATTCACAGTCAAAGACACTGTCTATTACTAGATACTGCATTTCATATTCACTCCTGGTTTAGTAAATTAGCTCAGATGGCTGTTTTAAACTGTTCCAGTTATTCTGTTCCAGATATTGCATGTTCAACAAAACATTGAAGCAAATTTCTACATAAAGAATAGAGGCTCCCAGCATCTTGTCATATATTTACATTTTTACATTCATTAACTCAACATTTATTCAGCCACTCTTACCCAAAGTGACTTAAAAAAGTGCATTTAAAAGGGTTAAGAAATTAACTGTACAGGGTCTTTGGTGTCTATGGAGTGTTAAGCACTATTCTATCAATTGTGACTGACAAACTGAGGGGATATATTAGCATCAGCTTAAATTCCCTAAACAAGCCATAGTTCTGTCTTTTTAAATCAGACATTCATCAAGTGTTTGAAATGACCAATGTCTCTTTGGGTGTCCCCCATATTTTCAATAACACACATGTCCACGCACATGCACATTGCTAATATATGGATATATTGAAACAAATTATCGATTTTTTCATTGGTAAGGTCTATACGGGTGACATAAAAACAGCAGCATTTCTCATAAATTAACTTATGACAAATAAAATACTTGATATTCTCAACTTGACTGAGACGACTTTTTTTTACTTGTCGAGGCAAATCTGTCTGCCCATGGGGGTTGCTGCAATCACTACATATATTTTCTGGCTTGCCCCAGAACCTACCCATTCCTTCTCTTCTTTGGAATTCCTTGCAGGTCATGATCAGAAAAATACAGCCAAGATGAGCATACATTTGTTTGTTTCTTGTGACTATATGGATATATTGAAACAGATTATCATTTTTTTCTTGAAATGTAATAGGTTTATTGGTAAGGCAGACAGGTCTATACAGGTGACACACAAGCACAGCTGGTTCTCTGAAAGCAACATATTAGGTTAATAGGAAACTTGCATAGCTTCACTGAATCTAATCTTACATAACTTGTACTGTTAAACTTAATGTTTGGAACATGTTATGGTCGGTGCCTGGAGCAAGTTGTCATCTCTCATGTCACATACCAAAACTGTGAACAGTTCATGTCCTTTATGTAATTGAGTCTGAAGAATGGTATTGTGATTCTATAATGTCAAAACTAAATCCTTTAAGAATATATCAAAGTACAAAACTTCAGGTTGTGATGCAAATGGAGATTTGCATGTATGCAAGTTGTTTATAGACAAAACAGCATTTTGTGTCATTTATGAGCAAGTAACATCTGTAATAAAAACCCTTGTTGGGGTAATAAATAAAGCAATAATACACTAGAAGCCGGGTTATTGTGATTATTGGCATGACCGTGATGTGGTTACCAGGTACACTGGTATCACTGCGTGCCAGTTACCACAAACACACACACACACACACACACACGTGAACTACTGGCCCTATAAAAAAGATCCACATGCTAATTTTAAAGCAGCCTGCCAGGTTATAAGCAGAACTAGCCTAGTTCTTCTAGCCACACAAGCAGGGCGGGGGGGTCCCTTGCAGTTTGTAGGTGGTCCTGGGTCTCCCCAGGCCCCCACATTTTGAACACTGCATATATCTATTATTTCATAATCACATATAGAAAAAGGCAGGCTAAAAGGTTCCCGTGTAATATGACATTCCAGACATATCTTCACATTTATGCGCAATTAAATATTAGAGTTCTATCATTGAAGACATTTCTCATAAGTCAACTTAGGACAAATAATATACTCGATATTCTCAACTTGACTGAGATAACTTTGCACTTGTCGAGGCAAATCCAATATTTATTTTTTCATAAATCACATCTGCCTGCCCACGGGGATGGCTGCAATCTCTGCATATATTTTTGCCTTTCCCCAGAACCTGTCCATACCTTCTCCTCTTTTGAATTCCTTGCAAGTCATGATCAGAAAAATATAGCCAAGATAGTCTCTTCTAGATCACAACCTGTCCTTGTTATCATCTATAGACCACCAGGCCTTTATGACCAAATTTGCTAATTTTTTTTTTCTAAATTAGAATTCATGTCTGATACTATTCTTATTGTAGGAGACTTTACTATCCATGCAATCAGTGATAATGACCTTTTAAAACTGATTTATGTCCACAATTGACTCTATTGGCATTGTCCAATATATACCAATACAGAGTTGAACCACTACCATAACCATACCCAAGATTTAAATATCTTATGGTAAAGAAGAAAGCTAGCAGTCCTTCCTCTCTTGATGGTCTAATCAATACACTGTACAACATATTTGATAATGATGCACCACTTAAAAATAAAAAATAAGAACTTTCCCATATGAAACTTGCATATTTGTACTCTGACCATAGTTGTTTCCCTCAACAAACCTGTCATAAATATGAATGCAAATTGCAATCACTAATTTACAAGTTTTCTTTTTAGCTTTGAAGTACAGCGTAATGAGCTAAGAGAGCATACCCTGGTCCACCTGGTCTTCTTACCTTTCAAATTTAATTGAAGAAAACAAAAATAACCCTTCTCTGATGTAACTAACTATGCATGTTGCTTTGTGTGTGCAATCAGCTGAGTTGTCAGTGTTCAAACATTGATAATGTGATAATAATGTATAAATGGTGAGGATGTCCTCATTATGGTACTCCTCACTGCTGATTGGGCTAACAGCTCCTCATAGCTCTCCACTGTGGAGGAGTAATGGCAAACGTCCATATTTATGTCAAAGGCTCATGAAAATGGGCGCAATATTCACTAATATACCATTTAGAATTGAAGATAATGATTTCACAGTAGCATGCTGCTCTAGATTCTCTGAGAGCTCCCTTCCCTCTGGCTCTAAATTCAACTGTTTTTAATCCCGCTTCACTGACATTGCGAGCAGGTGTGAACCAATTATCCCATTAATCATGCAGTTAACAGACTGTTATCCTATCACACACATACACAAACATGCACCCAAACATGCACCCTCTAACTAAGCAATACTTAATACCTGTGAAATATGAGGGTGATGGTACATGCTGTGTAGACATTACTGACGACTATGGGACTGGGAGTTTAGGAGAATAAAACCAGCATTTTTTAGGAAAATTTACACCCATGTCCTTTATCCCTGTTTGTGGAACTGTTAGACTTGACATTTATTTTACTGAAATAATTTCTCCTGAACTAATTCCTCCTCTTCAGCAAGCTTGCCAAAGATGTGAGACACAATGAGTGTTAGGAGTAACAGGGTAAACCTCCCAAATGGGTTGAGCCATGATGTGTTCTCAGTGACTCACCAACCACAGTGTTTTGCTATGGAGTGTAAACATTTATTGGTTCCCACACGTTAGTGATTGACAGGAGACAGTAGCTCCACTCTGGAGTTCATGGGAAGCAGGAGGAACACCATGTTCTGCTCTTCACTGTACTGTGAAACCCATGCCCACAGAGTGAAAGTTCTGAGGGAGTTTTCTGATAAGGAATCACCCAGCACACTCTCCTGACTGCAGCAAAGAGAGGAACACATCCTGCTTTGGGCCAAGCTTCTGATGATGAAGGCTTCTCCATGGATAAATTACACATTAATATGCTGAGGGAAACGTGTGTACAGTCTGGTGTGAGAATCCGGTGACCTGCGATTCCTGAAATTCTTCCAACAGTTTGCTGCTGAGATACTGCAAATCCCTCCAGCTACAGACATGCCAGATTTGACATGAAAAGGAGTGTGGCCCCGTGCTCATATGCACCCAAACTGCCTCACTGTGGGAATCTCAGCCCCAGCAAGGCCAGGTTCTTTCATGTTCGGGTGGAGCACTCAGCATCCATTTCTAATCAAATTCTCCAGCCATACTTTAAAGTTATACTCATCTTAAGGTGCGATTTCTATAAGTACATGGAGCAAAAATGCCAAGTGCAATATCAGTCCAATATAATTCAATATATAAAGATATAATTGTGCAGTTGGAGGGATCTACATTTGTGCCACAATCATCGTCATGTACATGTACATGTAAAATGAACATGTGCTGATAATTGCTATATGCTGCCATCATGTCAGGTTTAACCACATTCACAGCTACTGATCTCTCCCCTGCACACATATAACATGGAGGCAACTATTCTCCACCACTAGAACACTGTGTCTTACAGAGCTAGATGATCCTCAGGAACCATGAGCAGGTGTCGCAAATACGTGAAAACACATACACAAATTCAGATAATGGCAAAGTGTTAGCAAATAGCAAAGGGACATAAACCCATCTTACAGCAGACAGGAAAGATGACATTGGATGCATTTCATTACTTTAGAAATGAGTTAATGAACTGGAATAGTCCTTTACATGGTGATTTGTTATCAATTTCTGGGTCACAGAGGATGTAAGGATATAGGAATTGAGGATAGGATGCATTTTAGCACTTTTGGAACCTAGCCTCAGTTTCAGACTCTTGAAACTATAAAAAGTACTGAATTTTCAAATTGAGAGAACCCCATGGAAAGTTATCAGCAAAAATATGTTCCCTCCTCCCATAAGTCTCTGGTCACTCAAGAACAACAAACAGGTTGCAAATATACTTCATTTATATCCACAGCTGCATAGTTTGAGCATGATCATTTTTTTTTCCTCCAGTTCATTTTCTCTGGTAATGTCCCATTTCCTCTCACTGACCTACAACAGCTTAGAGCTGCATAAGTTACTGTGGCATCACCAGCTGTAGACTATGACCAGAGTGCTCCATTAAATTCCTATATGGAGCCTAATTGACTCCAACTGTACAAGAGGAGTATGTGTGATGTTATCATTAAAATATTTGAAAAGCTGAGTCATTGTGCTCTTTGACAGTAAGTGGTTGGGAAGAAGCCAACAGTACTGAACTGTCTGACTGAGGCATGTTGCATGAGTAGGTCTGATCACATACCACACTAAGACCTGTGTCCTGCCTTACCCTCAGCCCCCCTTACAGTAACTGCAGCGACAGAAATGGCCTGCATCCAAACAGGTGGAGGCAGATACTAATTCCCTCTGGCCCTTCTGTTTGGTTAATCAGAATTCTGCAGGATTGCTCCTCCCCCTATCCCCTTCCCCTTCCCCCCTTCTAGCCTATTAAAGTACCATCTGTGATGCTGTGAAAAATCTCATTTCCGATCTGTAGTGGGTAATCTGTGATCTGTGTGTAGTAGTTGACTGCCCCCCCTCCCCCCCCCCCTCCCTCAACATCCCAGAATGCCTCTCTCCCATACGGTCTGTCCTTTCTGGGCTTTCTGGTAATCTACACTAAGTGAGGCTTGATCTTCTCCACTTCAGACTTATTATGAAGTCATGCTCTCAAAGTGGTTGAAGGCGGCCACAGGAAGAAGCTTGTGTTACAGGGCTGGCCCTTTCTGGAGGACGTTCACTCCCATTTCCACTTCCTGCTTCTCTGCCCCTACATCACATGACCCCACCTCTCGAAAGGTACAAAAGGACCAGTGCGCTTACATTTCGTGACTTTTCCCTTTCGTGCATAGATAGGGGGAAGTGCTTTTTGCTGGGGGCAACAACAATAGCAGAGCTGGATGACTGATCATGAATTTCCACACGTTATTTGTCTCTAAATTGGATCTTATCAGGTTTGCTGTAGTGCCAACCCACCACCCCCTGCTTTGCTGATCTGGACTTTAATCTCTTTAAAACAGCACTCTTGTTACGAGACTCTGAGATATTTTTCTAAGCGGATTAATTCCTTCCAGAATGTTCTCACTGTGGGACTACCTGAAAATTAGCAGCTCAGGTTTAGGTAGGTGTGGTGTGATTTCTATGTGCATAGATAGAATGCATACAAATTCTCTCTTAAGCTCTTCAGAGAAATGACTGAAAAAAGAACTCTGTCACACCCTGAACTGAGAATAAAGCTATTCTCATCTAAAAGCTGCCTGTAGGACATCCTTATTAAGGTGCTGAGACAAAAATGTAGTGTAGAATAGAATGTGAATTATATCATTAGGTTTCAGTTTTTGTTATGACTTTGCAAATAACGAATTGAGATGGCATATTGTTCATTTCACCAAGGTGTCTTTTGAGTATCCAGATGGAATTGCTGGATTTGAGGAATGAAGCTGGAAAAAAATCTTTCAATAATTCAATAATTTGAATTTTACAAATGCATATTTGATATTATAATTTTTAATTTGTTAAGTGCGCTGTATCTTGCCTCAAGAGAGTCTCAAAGTACAAGTCTAATGTCATCACAAAACAGGGAATTATTTACAACTGCTCACATTTTCCATTAACTAACTTTTTTCTTTCATAGTTAGACACTTGCACTGTAGCAATGTATACTTAGGATGTCACAAATAGCTTCCTGCTAACTAGCATCACTGCTGCACTGTCACAGATTATCTGCAACTAGGGGACCGTATCATGGCAACAAGGGTGTGGGGTGAGGGCTATTACCCCAATGGTGCCATGGCACCTTTTTATGTCAACAACAAACACAGTTCTTACAAAATATAAATTTTTGTCTCTCTCTGTCCAACTCTCATTTTCAGTATCTCTTAATCATTTCACATGATTTGATGAGGGCTCAATGCATCTGCCTTGCTACAGCAGCCATTGGCTGGCATCTCAACTTGCTTAGGATCATTCTTAGTCTCCTTCACATGGTATAAATTTGCCATGACTTTACACTTCAGTCCAACTTTTCTCTCCGCTCTTTCATGCATACTGCCTCACGCTATTCTTCCTTCTGGCATTTTGAGTGCACAGCACCCTCTCTTGGTCAGCATGGGTGCACGTACATAGATACATGCATCACTTCTGGAGAGATAATAATTCTGTTATTCTAATGAAAAGATTGTTGGAATTTGAATCCTATGGCAGCAGTAAAAATGAAAACATTTTCAGTGTATTCAACAGAAAATATAATAAAATGCAATATTTTTCCACTGAGTTTTTTTTAGCAGGCTTAGAGTTTTTCTAACCTTAGTGCCAGTATGGATTTATTTATTTCCAGACATTCACATTTCATTCATAGTGTAGTCAGCCTCCCTGTTTGTGTCCTCCAGTGTACACTTAGTTTAGACATCTTTTTGCACAAGGTCGGAAAGCACTGTTCCAGAGATTATGTTTTGAGGTTTATGTCAGACTAAATTCACAAGAGAAGCAATTAACTGAGACAAGCTCCACGGAAATCAAGCAGGGATGACATGCCGAATCTCTCTTGTGCCTATAAATCAAACTGCACAAAACTCAGGAGTCAAACGAGATTACCGAAGACAGGAGGACCAGTATCGATTTTGTTCTCTGTACTTTTTGTACGTCATTTCTATGAGCTATTATAGGTCCGGCAGCGCAGCTAAACAATTAAAAAAAACTCCTCAGTCATGCAGGTGTCCTTAGCTGACATCCTGCTTCTGCTGATGTCTAAACACTGTCATCATGGACTATGTGAGAATCTGACTCAAATCCTCATTGGTTTCATGGAAGGCAACAGGATTATTTCATTAATGTAGTTGAGTTAGGATCATACTCATCGGGCAGGGTGATATCAAGGACTGAGCTGGTGCCGAAACATTTCTCTGGTCTCTGGACTTGTAGCACAGAGGTGATGCTGCTGTTGTAGATTGCACGGAAGACAGGCAGTTCCTTCCTCATTTGGACAGGGTCACCATATTACCGTTATGCTTGTGACATCATAAATAAGAGTTCAGCCTCTGACAAGATGACATCACAACTGTGGGAGAAACAAAGCACAAATGCTTGCAAGAAAAAAAAAAAACAACTAAAACAACCTGTTGTCTAATGTTCTGTCAACCCTCCCACTACAACCTGAAGCAATTTTAAAACATTAAAAAGCATCAAATACACATTACAGCGAATACCAGCAGCAAATGTGTTCGTTCACTATTTGTACACCAAACAGATTGAGATTCTTTCATTTGGTGGCAGTGCTGTAATGCATATAAGACTGCAAGGTGCCTGAAAGTGCCGTTTGAGGTTTTTTTTTTCCTGCTGCCACATCTTTAAAGGGAGAGTGACTTGCATGTAGGAAGAGCTCTGCTCATTACAGTGACAGCGGTGCAGATCGTAAAAGCACTAAAACCTTGACTCCTGTCTGACAGAGATACAAGGCTGAAGCCATTTAGAAACGCCGAGCCCTTCAAAGACGAAGCGACTGTTCCTGTAACGGTGCTAAATCATCTTCAGACCCCCCACCACACACACACACACACACACACACACCTCCCCCCCACAGCCCCCAGCCCCCCAGTCATTTCAAACCCTGACACTAGCGTGCAATACAAGTCCACTCAGGCAATGGTTCGCGTGTGCCAAGAATAAGCCCACACATAAAGAGTGTTCTGCTGCACTGAATTTTTCACATTCTTAAGGCGTGACTGCTTGAACTACGAAACATGCTATCTTTCTGGTGTGCATCTGCCTGCTTTCTGAAGCACTTCTGAATTTTTTATTTCTCACAATGCAAACTCCAGCAGGTCATTCAAGGTGCTCCATTGTGAGTGATTGGATGGGGTATTAGAGAAGTGTCCTAGAAAATCAATAAAAGTTTGGCTGCAGTCTTGATAATCATTTGTGCGATACCTAGAACTCTCAGATAATTGCACTCATTAAACCTAATTGATGATCTATTTCCTGTTTTTCCTGTTCAATGCCTAACAAGTAATCAGTGTGGAGAATAAACGTAAATATAAATAAAATATAATTGACAGCAATGAAGTAGTTCAGTGTGAAGCCCCTCGCTGCTTTGCCATGATCTGCAATTCATCATCCCGGCTTCTAATCATCCAATAGCTGTCCAGGGGGTGCGGTTATACGTCACCTGAATACCACCTTCCCTGCTGTGTTTGATTGCTTCTGCTGCCCCCAGCTGCGGTTTCCACCATCTTACTGCTCCAGTTTAACCAGGGTGGGACTGGATAGGTTGGTCTTCCATTGGTTGACCTCTATCCTAAGATGTACACAGCTGTGTGGTGTGTCTGTCAGGTGACACCTAACATGAAAACAACTCTATATGTATATTTTGTACACCCACACACCCACATATATATAGCCCAGCCATGCAATGCATCATAGCATCATGTATATATTCCATAACTTCTAATAAAATCTGTTGTTAAGATTTTAAACAATGACGACTGCATACGGTAGCTCTGTTTGTTCTGACTCAATGCCGTCCTAATGTGACACAGCCATATCCAGCTAGCTCTTTCCACAGCCTTGACACTGAAGTGATGGTTAAAAGATGGGGGGGACCACGGGCTGCCCGGCTCCTCTGACCCGAAGCAGACGAGCAGCAGTGATCCGGTGGATCAGACCGGGGGAGACAGATGCCTGTTGCAGTGGGAGCGGACGGGGGAGTTGGGAGGGAAGAGGCTGGGGCGTCTTGATGAATTACCCAGCAGATGGGCGGCTGCCGGCCTGGCCATGCATCATCCGGACAGGCCCGGCGCTAGTTTCTGGAGCCGTCCACCGCAAGGACCAGCACTCCCATGCGCCCTGAGGCGTTTGAGGCCAGCTATTATATTATTATTATTTTTATTATTATGTTTTGTTTAGCAGCCGCTCTTATCCAGAGCAACTTGCGTAGCAAGTTTATCCATTTATGCAGATGGATTTTTTTTTAATGCTCCTGTTGTACATGTAAATGACGGTGCTTAACCTGACTTGTTTCTGTCCCACCTGGGATCCGAACTTCTGACATTCTGGAAGCGAGTCAAGTTTCCTATCCCAAGGCCAGCACTCTTCCCTCTGTCTCTCTTTCTCTCTCTCTCTCTCTTCTCCCTCTGCTGAGGACATCCCATAATGAGCTGGCCTGGGCAGCGGTGGAGCCTCGATCTTGAGAGGGCAATGGAGAGCAAGCGTTTTGACTCCCCTGAACAGATGGGCGGGTTCGTCTGGCACTGCTGTCCTGTATCCTTCCTGTCACTGCGCAACTCAAGGTTATTCCGGAACAGCCGTAATGGCGAGAACCACTTAACGGGCAGGGGAACTCTTCTGAAAAAGCCTGTTGGGAAATGGAGCGGAGGAAGTATATTAATGTCACACAGCTTTTGGTGTGCGATAGACCACGGGGGGTGCACGATGGAGCAGCAGAGAGGCTATTTGTTTGTTTTTACATTTGTTCATTATTGAGAGTTTATTTCGGGTTTTTTGACAGCAAGCTCATAGTAAATAAATTTGGATTTGAGATATGAAAGGGAGCACAATCAAAACCAAAGAGAATCCATAAATGCAACTGAACATTTCATAGCTCCCCTTGATGTTTCTGTTCATGTTGATGATTGAGAGTAGCAATGTTGAGGCAGTGCTATGCATTGGGTTTGGCAGAGGAGCAAGGAAACAAACAGGCTACACTCACACTGCTTACAATAACACATCAGGAAGATGTCGAGGAAGTTACTTTAGGATACAGTTTGTTTATGGTTTGCTCACTGGGTAAGTTCACTTTAGGTTATGGTTTGTTATTAGATGGCTCGTTAAAACTGAATTACACACACACACACACACACAACATTCTTAAATTGAGAGCAACTTTCTTACACACTTCCCCTGGTCATTTATCTTGAGAGGAAGAGTGAATAAAATGCTTACAGTTTCAATTTTCATTCTCTTCACAAAACCTCAAGTCTGGCACCAACAAACAACAAGGTGATAGTGTACATGAGGTGCCTTTGTTCATCCAATGCTATTAATTGTTACACATCATTTAAAGAGTAGGCATAAATTTGATGTAAAATGGTAAACATTTGTACCAAATTTACCATTAACCTGTAATTTACATTTAATGTTGCCTAATAACATAGTGGACATGGGTTTCTCTGGCAAACACTGCCATCTGCTGGTAAAAGTTTTATTGTATTTGGACTTTTACCCCCCTGAAATATACGTGACTTATTAGGCATAATCATTCCAATCTCATCTGACAGATAGAGTAGTAACTACATTACAATGATCCATCTGAAAGCTTGTAAAGCGCTAATGGGGAAAAGAAGTAGTGAAAAGAAGTTTGGCTTGAATATGTCGCCTGAAGTTAAATAGTTACTGTTGCTATAGTCATTGTGCCTCCCCTCCACTCCCCATTCTTAAAAATGAACCTTTATTTTGCATGAGCAACTCCTGGTATGGTGACATTCTACAAGCTGTAACCATTGCAAACATGCTTTCCACATGATGGTAGAGTCACTGGTTTCCACATGCATGCAGTAATACTCAGAGTTAAGACATTTTTTTCTGAGCAGAAGCAAAAAAAAAAAAAAAAGAAAGTACAACTTCCACAAACTCTCAGACAATTTGATTTACACAACTGGTAATGTACACCATCTGTTGGGAGATAAGAAAGGAGAGGTAGGCGACTCACTGGCCTAACACCACAGTAACGATCTGAGATGTTTTCAAGTCTTCAAAAAAAAAATTATGGACACCGAGCTAGAGTTTCATGATGCAATTCAGTCTCACTGAGACAAGTAGCAGCCATCCCAATCCAAGGTACCTAGACCATTCTTAATGTGCGACGAGTTTACTGTTTGAGAGGTGTTAAGTCTACAACTAAAAAATAAAATACATTTGAAAGTTCTTGTAATATAACTGATCTGAATGCTGTGGCTTAGCTAGTATAACTACTCCTTTCCCTTCATAACTAGCCAGCTGCTGCCTTCTGTAAAAACTGTATTTCAAAGGCAAGTGATAGACCATAATAAAAAAGTAACATGACATGTGAAAAACCTCTTACACCTCTTATTTTGCCAGATTGACTCAACTGTAATATTTCAAGCGCTGAGATACCCAGATATCGCTTTCATGATATTTCAGAAGTCTTCCCAGGATTTCATCACAGTGTGGTGCAGCTTGGAAGTGTTGGGTGTGGAGTACCCCCACGTAGCGGAAAAACTGGAAAAGGTAGCATTTTAGATACCCTTTAAGGCTACCTTCTTGCAGTGTTCTGGTTTTAATTATGGAATATATCACTTCAACAGCCTTGAGGGTGGCATTCGGACACTGGCAGTCTGAATTTTATTTACAGGAAAACAGGAAAGCCCAAACTTTGAAATGTAATACTGGAAGAGAGCTGCAGGGCTGTGGTGTAGCACCACTGTTACATTCTAAGAAGAGACCTCTGTATAAAGCACACATCTGGTAATGAGTCTTGACTGTGTGTGTTCAGAAACCTGACTACCAATTAAGAACAAACATCTGCTTCACACTGAAGCGTGAAACTTGACCTTATGGCCTCTGACATAAGTGTGTGGGACTCGGGGCTGAAGATTAGAGCTGACCGGTGTTGCAGTGGTGAGATCATTAGACGCAGGTAGAGGCTAAGGGGTTCCGGGGCCGCTGCAGAGGAGCCAGATCTCAAAACCGCTGCTCAGTAATACAGACTCTATTGATCGAGCAGGGTTCACGCCTGCTTCTCACAAGTTCCACAGGGTCACTAATGGAGGCGTGAGCTTGACACGCTGTGAGTATATCTCGCTGGAAACGTGCCCACAGTGGGTTTGACATAATTCTGGAGGAAAACAGCAAATTAGAAAATAAGATAAATTATAATCATGGCTCAAAAGAGGGACGGGAATTAAGCTTCCTGAAATTGATAGTGGATGAAGCATGAATGCTGACATTCACTGACTGGAATGAACCCATCAAAAGACTGTTCTCCACACAAAAAAAAACAAAGAGAAAATGGAAAGAAACACTTTTTTCTGAGTCAGTGAACCCTTGATATCATAAAAACATGCAAAAAGTGGGTATGACACCCCAGATTTGTGGTTTATAATGCCTCATTCTCCCATCACTACTTTCCAGTGGGTTCCAGTCACAGGTGTCTACTAGTTTTTCTTGAGTATTTGAACTGTTAATTGAACAATGACTTTGAGAGTTAATGGTGTGCAAGTCTTTTCTAATAAAAACACTTGTTAATGGATATGTTAATGGGATGAATTTACTTTTAGTCACTTAGCGGATGCTCTTATCCAGACTCCCAGACTGACTTACAAAATGCAAAAAAGATACCTAATAAAGTCATAGCAACAGTGGTACACAGAACACAACAGTCCATATCTGAACATGTGTCAACATCTCAACCAGTTCTGTGATAATTACTGTAATTATTGTGTAAATCGTAAATACATGTGTTCTACTGTTCACACGTTCAGTTACAGTACAACAAACCGAACAGTGAGATGAAGGCTACACAAGTAAACCTGTTATATTAACCTGTTAGTTTTAACCGGTCTCTTAATTGCTTTGGGCTCAAATTAGGCAACCATTTTACCTCATTCAGTTAAGTTTAATGATAATCGATAGCAGACGCTGTGTTTTTCAAAGGAATTCACTGACAGGTGTGTTGAATGGAATGGAAAGTAGGTGTTTGATATCAAAGCTGGATGGGTATCTTCACGGTTTGGTTTATTGTTACTGTTCACAGCGTGGTTGGGTGGCAGTGGTTTATGATCACAATTCTGATCTGACCACAGTTCTTCAAAACTTCAGATCAAACCCATTTTCATGCTGTATTCACAGACAGACATCATATTTGGTGCAGTGTACAAATAAATAAAAATGCACTTGATATGGAATCACATAAACCAAACCAGGCATAAAAAAACATAAAAATAAAGTCGTGGATATAAAAAATTTGCTGTCTCTGCTCATCAGACTGTATCCCTGTAGCACCCTGGTCCTGCAGACTCTTCCTCAACAACAGAAAAGAGTCAGACTGCTCCTCACGGTCCAGGAGGCCCTTGGAACGTCCTGTCTGGACTACCGCCACTCCCTTCTGGCTTGCCTCCCCCCCAGTACCATCAGACCCCTTTGGCTCATTCAGAGTGCAGATGCTCACCTGGTGCTCAACCTACATAAATACACCCATGTTTCATCCCTCCTCATCTACTCATTGTAACATGCAGCTAACCAGCATCAGCCTCTGTTCACATGACGGGGGCCATGCATACCAAAACTCGTCTTCTACTAAGCATCCTTCAGTGGTGGAATAAGCTACCTATATACATATACATTTCCTTATTTATATTTATATATAAAGATATATAAATCCATGTATTGAAACCCCCGTCAAGGACATTTGCGTAGCAAAAGGCCTGGTATGTCACTCTGGTGAAAGATGTCTTTTGAATTATTATTATTATTATTATGCACTTCTGTACGTTCACATTCCAAGGTCGCTGAAATGTTTCTCTTACATTAATATACCTTCATATGAAAATTGTAACATTTTTCAGTAATTTTACATTCTTCCACTTTATAGCTAGAGGATGCCTTGGATGCATGCAGCCCACAGCAATGTATTTCTTTTGAGATTTGTCCCATTCTCAATCATCTTGATAATTCAAAGGTTACACCTTGGAGTCCAGGGGTACCTCGTTTTGGATAATGCACTGCAGCACATAAATATCATTCTATTTTTGGACATATAAAAATTCTGTGAATAAAATACTGGATGTGTGACACACACACACACAGTCAAAAATAAAAACAAGGGGAAATAAAACAGATAAATAACTCTAATGCTTGGTTTAATCCGCAAAGAATAGTAATCGGCAAAACAGAATAAAAAGGGGAGTCCTCACCCAACAGACGTCCTCAAAGGTAAGAGATCCAAATGATATTGAAGTTTGTTGCAAGAGCACAGAGCAAGCAGTCCAAACACTTAAAGTGTGGATTATCCCTTTCAGCAAAACTTGGAGCATGAAGGCCAAACCACTTTTTCCCCTGCCTCCCTCAATCTAAAACCACCATTTTGCATTACCTCACATCCTGCTCCCACCCCCCAGGGAGTGCCCTACCTGTCTTAAAGTTATAAAGCACAAAATGGAGGGACATTCAAACACCCTTTGGCATGCTCAAATAGATTACACAGGTTACATTGTTATACTGGAAAAAAGCTATTTATGTTATGAAACAATACAGTTGTAAATCACTAAGAATGACAACATGTGAAGCAACGATGTCTTAAAACTGTGCTGGTCTGTGGACAGAGAGTTGTCCTCATCATAAAACAACTTCCAGTGGCATGCTGTTTCAAAACAGCGTCCTTTCTCTTTTTCCTTCAATTTCATCGGGGAAAAGCCCTTCCAGCCGAACTCTCCGCGCAAGTTTGATTTACTTATGGTCACGTGTTAAAATGAAATAAACTAACAAGATGAAGGAGACGGCAGAACACTGGCTGGTGGCTGCGGGCGTGCAGACAGAGCTGCATACGGGATCAGCATTTACAGGATCAGCGTTCCCAATACAGTGTGTGAGTTCCCTTTTATTTCCCTGTCTGATTGGTGTTGGGACTTGCCGCTTACCCTGTCAGCCATTTTCTTTGGTTTTAATTTCAACATAAACATGCACGATAGGCCCTATCCTTTCTGCAGCCACAGTTTAGCCTACACCAGAGCCAAAGGATTAGGGCCTACTAGAGGATATACTACTTCAAACTCACACACACACACAAACACAAATTAGTGAGGGAAATAAAGTGGTAGTTCAGTCCTCTAATGGAAAGCAGAGATAAAGTTTTTTCTGAGTTTTTGAGTTCTAAGACCAAATATGCATTCTCTCAACATCAGCTGAGAATTGAGAAGAGAGATGAAGCTGTAACAGAAGGAACAGTCAGTTTATTGGCAGATGAGGCAGAAGGAAAACCAGGGGGGCTCAGGCCCTTGAAACAGGGCCTCTGTACTAATCAGGGATGGAGCTGCTGTTCACAGATCTGGAGCGGAGTAGGTGTTGAAGTGGATGTGGGATCGTGATGGCACCCAGTGGTGAGGGACTCTTCGCAGAAAGTGGCTGATTTTAGGGGTGTGATTCTTTACAGTATGATGTTTCCGCCCACACTAAAGGGAACCTAATAAGCCCAGACAGCTAAACTATGAGAGCATGGCTATGGACACAAACAGTACACCGTATGGGTAGAAGTTTAAGGAACTTTTAAATCCTTACAGTGTTATTGATAGTTACAAACACTTATTACTCAGCATTTTAGTTTACTAAAGTCTAAATATGAATGATGTGCACACAATAAAAACATTCAAAAATGAAAAAATGAAAATCTTAAAAAAAAAAAAAGAATGTAATGAGCAAATCACTAGTGGGTTCAGAGCTCAAAGTATATGGTTGTGTGGATGACTGTGTGGTATCATCATACTCCACCTTGCCTTACTTGGCACACTCACCAATATCTCTGACAGAACAACAACAAAAAAAAACAAACAAAGAAGAAAGTGAAATTTTGACAAATTTCAACACGCGGTTTCACAGGTCTTTTCTCAAGATAGCAAGAGGCTGAGACGTGAAAATGAATTGGGCGCGCATAAGAAGATTGTTTTTTTTTTTTTTTTTTTTTAATTTCTTGCCGATAAGTTATAATTGAAAATGAAACCAGCGAAACTCTTGGCACAGCGGTTCTGTAGAATTCTAATTTGCTGATCTTGCCAAATACAGCCGAGTGCAACAGTCAAGTACATCATGGAAAAACAGAGGCTTTTATGTCTTCCTGAATTCTGATCCTTGTGCTCTGTGCTGAATATCATTTATTAGTCTTTAGCTGTCATAAATCCCCCCTGTGTAGTTAAAAACTTATTCTCACCTATCCACAGGAGTTTCTGGGTACCAGCTGTTCCCGAAAGCCTACTGTGAATACACAGCTTTAATCATGCAGATCTCATTTTAAGTGTTAATTAAATATGAAAAGGGGAACAGCAAATTATTGCAGATTCAAAGCAAAACATTGAAGAAAATTACACCCTCTCAAGGGGCGATCATCTGTTTAGACAAAGCGAAGAAATGCATTAAGAACACACTTAACGTCAAAAATACTGTATGTTCAATAAATGCACAGAGCTGGCTTTAGTTTTATGACCTCGAGAGGGAGTATGGTGATGTGTTTTATATTTCATCTGCAATCGAGCATGGAGTACAGTGATCATGACAGTTATTTCTTTACGCATGATACTATGGCAATGCTGAACGATGCAAAACTGAACAACAGTGTGAGAAAACTCCCAGCGCAAACTGATGAAATGATAATACCTCTTCAGATTACTGTTGCGCTTCTTGTTTGGCCACCACGTCCCTTCCCTCCATTGAAACCTACCGCACGAGAACTGCAGTCATTTGTCATTGTCCTGCCCAAAGTGTGGCAGCAAAGGCAGAAAGAGGAGACATTTCAGCTCCTCTTCCACAAATTGCTTAATTTCTGGGTGCTTTTACCATCTGTACCCCTGATGTGTCCACGATTTATTATTATAGAGCTAATCATGGCTGCATCTAAGTAATTTCCCCATTTAATAAAACTAGTGAAGTTTCTCCTTCCTTGGGAAATTAAAATGGGGATCAGAGGTTGGCTCTGTAATCCAGGGGAGTCTTGTAGGAAGTGACACTTGGCAGGAGATAATTAGAAGTGCACCTCTGGGGTAGTGTTACTAATATCAGCAAGGACAGTAATAACAAGCAGGAAATTCATTTGTACTCGTTTTCATCCAGAGTCATGGTCTCACTACTGATAATAAACTGTGTGAGACAGAGAGAGGTAGGGAGAAAGAGAGAGAGAGGGAGTGAGAGAAATGCATAGAAAGAGGAAGAGAGAGGAAGGCAGGTAGATAGATAGAGACTGAGTGAGACAGATTTTGACCAAGTGCAGGTCTTGTGATCAGAACCTAGCAATTGATAAAAGGCCAGAACAAAAGGTCATGGCTGCCACAAATTCATATATTGAAGGCATATATTTTGGCACATTTTATCAGTTTCAGATCACTAATAACTTCATTTTTATGACAAATAATACACAACTGAGTCCTGTTGGGCAGAACAGGCGCTGCAAATGGCACACATCTTAACCAGCTGTGGGACAGAGAGTAAGCTTCTGTGATGAATCATTGAAGATAGACAAATGTAATTGTAAAAGTAAGTGAGTAACTAAACTGGCAAAACCAAGGGCAAAACTGTCTCAATGAATCTGATTAAAAAAAACAATGTTCTTAAATAGTATTACTATTAGGATTATTTTAGAATTATTAGAATTATTTTTTTAAACCATGCTGTTCATCATTTAAATAATTAACACATGTTATTATTGTTCACTGTCACGTTAATAAATCACTTGTCATGGAAATAAATATTTGAAGAGAGTGAAACTTTATTTTACAGGCACCTTTTTCATAAAAGGTGACAGCAAAAATATGTACATTTGTTACGAAAAAGGAAAAACAATGATAGAGAAAAAAAAATCCCAGAACAGATCCACATCATGAATTCAACAAAGGAAAAAAAAGTAACTCTCACTTATCCACCTTCAGATACAGGTTTGCTTAAAAATTCAACCTTTGTGGTCCCTCCACATAAACCATTCTCAACCCCCATATATCATTAAATGTGTCCAAACCCACTCAGCAGACTATAGTGAGAGAATTCGATTTTAAGGGGGCTAGGGGGATAGGGAGAGGGAGTAAGAGGAATAGAGTGAAAGTGAGAGAGGGAAGGGGGAAGAGAGAGAGATGGGAGAGAAAGGGGGGACGAGGACTTGCTATGCAATGACTGAAGCGGCAGAAGGGAAGACACATAGGATGTGCAATGTTTCCCATTATCCTGGAAGAAAATTGCTCCTGAAAAGCCAGGTCTGTTTGGCTGTGCAACGCAGCAAATCACACAGGCCCTTCTGCTGCCTCTCCCCAAAAGAATCACTTACAACTGCCACCCAGCAAACAAAGAACAGCAGTTTTTGGTCTTGGACCAACCCATTTCCCTCTACCAAAATATACAAATAAAAATTGCACAAAAAGTTAATTCAAGTTGATATATCTGTGAGTTGCTGTTAAGGCTCTAAAAGATCTGGCTTTTTTGGTGGGTTGTGGGGATATGGCTCTCATATGTTTGCATCCTAAACCCTGTTTATCGGGTTACAAATTAACCATCTACTTAAACTGAAGCAGAGAGTGCCCTGTAACATGTAAGGGTCTGACATCCATTGACATGTAAAATGAACATTCCTTGATGGTGTACACTATGTCTGAAATACAACACATTTGAAAGTTAAATGGAAAAAATAATGGGAGGGAAATGTTGTGCAACCCTAAGGCAATTACCTGTGATTGACAAACTTCTCTACAATTACTCAAATGTCACATACCTGCATAACTTTGTGTCATCCCTCCTTATCCCCAGGCCCCCCCTGGGAGGGGCCCCTGTTTGCCTGCTTCTAGCTGGGAGTGATGCCCCGCTCGTTCCCAAAGTATCGGAAGCTTCCTGCCGCATCGGAACTCCTTTGATCGCAGTTCATTTGTTTAGAATTCATTTGTAATGGAATTACTTCTGTCCAGAGAGAAGAGAGGAGAGGTCAGTGAGATCTGTTCACAAGTCAAAAAAACAGATCAAACAAAATCCCACATCTGTAATTAGAGACCTGGAAATCAGCCAACGATGACTCAGAGTAAAATGGGGTTTTTTTTTGTCTAGAGAAAAAAGAAAGGCCAAAAAAGGAGAGAGGGAGAGAACAATCTCAAGGTCACAGGAGAATTTATTTGAGAATGAATTTTTCTTCTTTGTCAGCCTGATTAAGCACTGATTCCAGTTTGCACACCAGTGGAGAGACTAATGATTAAATCGCACAGAAAGTGCAGCGGTTTGAGCTATTGTTCCTGTTGTGTTATTTCTTTCAAAATGCAGTTTGTTGCGTGGGGTGTTTTGAGAGAGTAGCAAACAATGAATTGTGGTAATTGACCCTTCAAGGGGCGCTTGTATTGATCTGTGTCTGCGGGCCCCGGGCCGGCGAGATTCTCTCGCAGGGCAAAAAGACAAAAGATCAACCAAGAGTATGAAAAGAAATGCATCGCTGGGAGAGACGGGGGGGCAGTTTTTATCCCCTCTTCCAGAACCTCCCAGCGCTTACCGTAAAATATGGACGGCGGTGACATTCAGTTAATGCCAATTGAAAAATGGTTTCCGAGAGAGTATGGCGGAAATCATTAGCCGCGTTTGTTTTAGTGTTGGCCTAACCTTTCAGGAGCCTCCGTGAGCTGAAGGACACAGTGGATCGGGCGACCGGGGAAGCAACATGGCTGGCTGGATGGTCATCTCACAGAGGTGAATAAATTAGAAATGCAATGTTCTCATGGTGGGGGACGGGGGAAGACGGGGGTGGGGGCACAGCTTGCATATCAAGCAGCGCGGTGCGTTTAAAATGCGATGGAGAACACGCTCCGTCGTTTGTATGCAGGTAACCGTCCTCTGCCATGACCTACCTTTTTCTCCTCACTCTCTGCCCTCATATTGCACGGGAGGATATGTGTGTATGTGTGTCTGTGTGTGATTGGGTGTATGTGTACGGGCATGTTTGTATGTCTGCATTTATGCGCTAGTATGTCTGTATGCGAATGTGTTTGAGTGTGTGAATGCTATGTCTGTCTTGCATGTCTGCATGAGGGTGCGAGTATTTCTGTGTGTGTATGTGTCTGTGTGTGTGGGAATGACTGCCAATCTGCGTTTGCATGTGTGTGCGCATGCAAGTATGTCTCTGTGTTTCATTCTTTTACACGTTTCTACCATTTATCATGGCAGCTGACAGTATGATCAGGCCAGCCAGATATTGGTGCTTTCAGGTTGCGCTCTTGACGGTGTCTTTATTTCTTGGAGGGGGTTGTCTGAGCAACACACCTGTGTCCTTTTTGCCATTTCACCCATACAGTTTGACCCCACATGGACAGGACAGGATGTCCTCTCCAACAGAGACCCTCTCAGTAACCTTGTTAGAGGGTCAAGGGTGAATCTCTGACAGCTTTTATAAATACATAGGCCACCTTGTTCCTACAGCATTTTTTTTATTTATTCAAATTAAGCCTCTAATTACCATTAATGATTAAAGCAACAGTCAAAGCCCCAAGTCACCCCCCCTCCCCGACAACCATTATTATAAATCATTAGATATATGGGTCTGTCAGACAAGAGCCCTCATTAGGGTCATATATGGACTTTAAATAACTTTTTAATCAATTTATAGGCACATATCCAACGGTCCCCTCCTCCCATGGATGCACTAATACTGGCTGCAGATGAATGCCTCCTCTGTAGGGTCTTTGGCGTGATTGTCACAATCATTTACACTTTCCATATTTTCTCACTTTGCTAATTTGCTCACAAGGTGAAAAGAGCTGCAATGGAAGCTGCTCCAGCACTCTCTTTCCAGATGCCCAGACCACCTGTCCCATCATTTTTGGGCGAGACTTACTTTTTTACCCTTCCTCCCTCCCTCTCTCCCTCTCCCTCTCCCTCTCTCCTCCCTCACACGCAACCTCCATCTCAGTGCTCTATCCATGCCACCAACGATTCTATCTTGAAAGCAATAAGCCGTATTAATGGTTGTAATCTGTCTCAGTTACTAGGAAGTTGAGTGGATGGTGCGTGTATGCCCTCTGCATCATTCTGTGCTTCCCATCCATTAACATACCATACCACATACAGCATGTTGCCCTCGCACTCAATAAAATCCCTGCTTGCAGAAGTGGGTCCAGTCGATTCAGGAGGGACACACATCCTAAAGCACTGCCTGCCATGTTTGCACAGAAGAGTAGTTGCACACAAACTGCCACATAGTTGTCAGTCAAATATACCATATATTGCCTTCGCTGTTCTACGGACTTTCTTGCTAGAGACAATGATAAGTCTGCCGGCATAATTACTGATTATGTGCTGTACCACTAGGGGGCACTGATGCACTTTTCATAGCTGTGGCCGTGAAGTCCTTAGCGCTCGGACACTGTGGTTTGATTTTTCTTTTTATCGCTTGTTCCTACAGACAACACGAAGATAACATTCTGTCTCCCTGCCTTAAGAGGGATATTGTTTTTTAAGATCTTCAGACAATGTCTCCTGGATAATTAAAATTAAATTGGTACAGTGTTTTTTGTTTTTGAATGTGTAATTCTGCAGTGAGGGTATCATTGTTGACTGGTGATTGATGTGTAACTTGGCATTGATGTTGACCCTACACTGCTGAACTTTTCTTAATCTCATTCAGCGCTTTTTGTTTTCGTGCTGTCGAGACGGCAGACGCTGACAGTGCTCATGAAAGCGTGCTTTTAATGGTTGAAGATGTTTCCATCTCTGAAAGCACGGTCTCTGAAAAACATTCTCTGATATCACACCACTGCTGTTTCCTGGTTTTCAGTCTCAGTGAAGAGTCATAGTGTGTAACCTTTGATTTAGAAACTCTCTCACCAAGGCCTCTAGGGCACAACAAAGCCCCTCTCTCTTTTCTCCACAAACACTTGATAATAATTTTGCTTCAGAAATGCTCTGTTGCAGCTCGATGTGAAAAATCTAGCCTCCCCTTCAAAGTGTTCCCGTGTCTCCTGTTGCTGTTCTTTTCCTACTTCTTGTTTCAGTGCTTTGCGGATAAATCACTTTAAAGATCCTCTTTTGCCTCTCGGTTAATTAAAAAAATAACAAAGCAAAACAAACTTTGAGGGTAGGGAATAAAGACGTCATCTTCTGGTAGGAAGAGCATCGCTCCTGTTTCTCTCCTCTCCTTGCCCATCAGAGCAGCCTTGCCCTTGGTTTAACATTGCTCTTGGTCCGGAAACCTCAGGTAATACATTTGTTTGTAGATTACAACTTAAATCAATAACCCTTGTACTGTGATCTCCATGCGAGTAACAGAAACTGACAGCTCTAGAATTAGAATTTAATAATGACAATTCTGAATTTCCTTTGTCAAGCTGAAAGCTCCTGCCAGCTTGGCTCCATCACTCCATGGCCACCCCAAGCAATTTCAGACTCCCTCGTTCCCCATAAACATGATCACTGCTATTACACTCACCAATACAAACATTATATTAAAAAAAAAAGAGTAAACAGAATAATTACAGAGCACACGGGAGACTGCATGGCTCAATTTTGTCCTTGGAAATGATAGGCTCAGCTGTGTGGGTGCTGTAATGTGAAACTCAGGAGGCAGGATCACTTAATTTCAGAATTAAATAGCAGTTTACGTGAACATCTGATATGACGTACATCAATATACAGTGTAACATGCTTAATATCCCTTCTGCAGTGCCATGCTTATGCACTCAAGGGAAAGTAATTATGCTGCATTTTGTGTTATTTATCTCAATTTATTTGCTTATGTCCATTTTTTTCAATAATCACAGAGTGCTTGAATACAGTGTCATCATTGATCACTAACCTTCAGTGTAGCAGTCTACATTGAGAGGATGTCGGTCATTGTATAGCATTCTATAGCATTTTTTCCCAATCGTGTGAACTATAGGAATCTATAGGAGTAAAAAGTAACAGCAAATACATACATATTCATTCATAACAGCCCACTTCCCTTAGAAATAAAAGGGGGACCATTTGGCCGTCTGTAAGACAAAAACAACTATTGGGTAGCCAAATCCTTTGCCATTTCGGTTGATGTTTAAAACATTTCAATGTTTGTAAGTCAAGCACTGAACTCAAACAAATATCTTGGCATGTAAGTGCACATTTAATACATGAAGCCGGCAACTTCCCTATAAAAGAACAATTTAGAAAGTTGAGGCTCAATTGAAACTGTGCTAATGTGACAAATTCAGTAAATAAATAAATAAAAAAGTGCAGTTCACATTTATTTTTCGACATTGACTTTTGAGACTCCAGGTCTGCTGAAACTTGATTGGTATCGTGATGCAGCCAGCAGAACAGTAATCATCTAAGCAAGCCAGTACCATTAGGAACTGCATTCAGTTACTAGTGGTAACTTGGACCCATGTGACATATTGACAAGCCTCAAAATAATAAAAAGAACAATAAATAGGTAACTAACTTTGTTTTTGTGGGTCTGTCTTTGTGGGTGTACATTGTTGATTGCTTTGAGCTAAGTAGGTGTGCAGTTATTGTATCCTTGAAAGCTACATTCTCCAGATACTTACCATAATGTGCTAAGTTACCCCTTAAAATAATTTCAACAGTTGAAACTGTTTGTGTGGGAGGGGGTTACTGTAATTTAGTGTTTTGTATTAAATTTGTCTCTTAATGTTCTGATTATGTTTCCAGACAGAATACATGTAAGTCTGGATTGTCATTAATATGCTACAGTCCTCACATATGAAATGATTCTTGTGGTTCATGACTATTCTTTACAACTAACAAGACTACACAAAATGTGTATTAGAAACCTTTCATTTTTTCATTTTGCCCCATATTACATGAATGGCCCTTGATTTTTAATAATTTGCTTTTAGTCTATTGCAGTCTATTGCATGAAAGAACACAAGGTGAGAAAAAGAAAAGGTATAGACAGATATCAAATAAGAGAAAAAAGACTAATCTTTTGATTGTGTATCTTTTTTACATGAAGACACGGCATGAGATAATTCATTTTTAAAAATACGTTAAAGCAAAATGAATTTAGGAGCCCTTGGTGGTTAACAGGGGGAACAGTGTGCTTCAGATGGCCTGATGCTGAAGAGTATTGCATTGTGGAGCAGTGCCACAGTGGACTCATAACAGCAACCCTGCGCCTCCACAGCAATGACTCAGAGGCCATCATATTGCATTATTGAATATCGGTATCATTCACGTGTCTCCACTTCCACAGCACACACACACACACACAGTCACACTCACACACACACACACACACACACACACACACACACACACACACACAGGCGCATGCACATCTTCCCCCTTGGCAATTGGAAAGGTTTAATAACATTTACATCGCCCACGCTGCCTCTCTGTGGCTGGTGGAGGTTCTGCCCCCCCCCAGGGACAGCTTCCCTGCGTTAGCCGCGCACTCCTGAGGTCTCTATGACCGTGGCCGTGATGAGGAAGAGGAGGGGGAAGGTTAGCAGCGGCGGCGGCGGCCATTGAGCCCTCTGAAAAGGAGCCCGGGTTTGTGACGTAAGAGTGCCCCGGCCGATCGACACGGAAATCCGATAATTGCCGCTGCCGAGCGGGAGCCGGGTGGCAGGGAGAGTGGCCGCCTTCTGTGAAATGCATGAGATGCAAAGCAATTACGGGAAGGTGCTCGCTGCAGGCAGTTCGACGAGGATAGAGGGTACGGGGGCGATATATCCAATGCTCGTTCAATATGGCCCTCCTGCTCCCCCAACCCCCCCCAACCTCACCTCTCCTACCCTCACTCCATTTGACAAGCCTTTGTTTGTTTTCTCCCTCTATCCTAGCGATGCTATGTTATTTATACCTCATCCGCCATAGCTTGACCCGTCAGCCCCATGCTGGCCCCAGCTCGACTCCGACCCGCCCGCATCCAATGCATGCCGAAGGTTCCTGGCCACACAGGCCTGGAAACCACCCGAAACTCAACGGCAGGTGGGACCCGCGCCTGACCTCTGACACCTCCGCGCTCCCCTCGTCTGATTCCTCAGCTTATTCGAGCCGAGCCAATGCTCTGAGGGCCGGTGCTCTCAGTTATTATTATTATTTTTTTTTCCACTCAGTACCACCTGCTCTTGACCTGAGCTGTTCAGCCATTCTGGGGGCGATCCTCTTTTTGTGTGTGTGTGTGTGTGTGTGTGTGTGCACAGTACGTACCATTCCATTTCACACTTGGTTTTGTCTGGCTTTCACTGCGATCACTTTCCCGTGCTGCCTTTTTCACTGGGATTATCTCAGTACTCTGCTTGTAAATTCATCAGGAATCATCAGAAATATGTGGCTTGCACATTTGAAAGTCTGTGTTCCTGATGAATGTATTTCTGTCTTCAGTGGTAGTTCGACACACAGACCTAATGAGTCCAAACTGTCCTCTGCTTTACACACTAAGGCAGAAATCCCAGATTGAGAAGGTGTGAAGTAAATCCGAAAGGTCTGATTCACATTTTTATTTTTTGTGCTGTATTTTTAGTGGATTATTTTTCTGAGGTAATAAGCAATATGGCAAACCTGTTACAAAATGCGATATGTCTTATGTCAGAGTAAATGAGCTCAGACATGACAAACCAATGTACATACTTGATCATGTTTTTCTGCTTAAAACTTAAAAAAACTATTTTCTTTTAACTTTAATAGCACTTCACAGAACAAAGCAATATTGTTCACAAAATATTTTTTTCTCTGCATAATCATCATCTGTTTAACACCAACAATAATGCTGATGAGCATATCCAAAAAGCTCAACTTTTGTTCATGCTTCCAATTGTTGTTAGGATGCGGTTTGGTAAATTTAATTAGCCATTTTTGTGCGTAGCTTTTAGAGGAGGCTTCTTCCTTGCGATTTGGCCATGAATGCCTCATTTATGCAATACACTTCAGACAGCTCTTTTTTACACTTTGGAAGCTGAAGATGCCAGTTTGTTGGTTTCTCCATCTGCTGTCTTTGGATTTACAGTTGCCTCCCGAATCACTTGTCTCACAGCTCAAGGTGGCAAGATATGCTTGCATTCTCTGCCTGACAGAGTTGTGTCTGAACTGGTTGCCTTAGATTTTTTAACAATGGACACTCCAGGGAAAGGAGGAAGATCGTAGTGAACCATTTTACAGCCCTCTCTCAGTTTTTGCAGATGGATGGCTATTTTCCTGCTGTCTTTGGATAGCTCTCTAACCTAAACCACTGTGATTTGTGTCACTAATGAATTTCTACTGTGCATATCCACCTTTCACGCCCCACGGAGAGAGCAAGCCTTTGGAGGCCTCTACATAGTTCAAGAAGCTTCCATTGAACTTCCAAAAAGGAGAAGGTTGGTGTCGATTTGGTTTTTGTCGCACTTTATCTAAAAGATTACTTATGTGTGAATAAATACGACCCTTGTGTTTTATGGAATGAAATTTATTATCGGTAAACCACATGATTTTGCTCTGTCCAATGGTATTACGATTAATTGAATGTTTTTATGCAGAAAAAATATTACATTTTCTTGTGAATACAAATACAGGCACACTGTATATGCATAACAAAATCAGTGGTCCAGTCTGCCCTCCAAAAAGAGAAGACAGAATTTTTACCTTTAAACTTACTTTTTTTTGGAGAATGACCACCTGTTTTTGTTTGAATAACAATCACGCAGTTGATGCTAAATAATCCAGGCAGCCGCTGATACCCTTGCAAATATTGTGCAAGTGTTATTTTATCAAAAATTGTGTCACATTGTGCTTATATCCGTAGATTATGTGGTTAGATTTACTCTGCTTTTTCCATTCCCCCAACCAGAGCATGTTTATGGCATAGAGATCCCTTAAGATTTGCAATTTAAATGTTCATTGAAACGTACCGATTTTCTTAATGGAGTTTGTTCACTATCCTTAGCTGAATTTTGCCATCCAAAGCTTGTGCGATATGCAGTTACTGGGCAGTTTGACCCTTTGTAATGATTAACTTGATTTTACCTAATTGAACCTTGTATTATCATTTAAATTGCCTAATGTGGTGTACATTTAAAAAAATGCTATTGCATGAGATACAATTAAGAGAGAAGGAACTACTTATCAATGGTCACAGACTATTCAGATAATTGGCACACTTGTTAATCAAGCAAAATAAATGAAATCACTGATCAGTTGATCAAGGTACGATTGTGGTCTCCTTAATTTCAAGCTGACCAGGTGCCATGTACAAATAAGCTCTCTTTTCACCTCCTTGGTCCAAAAACATGGCACCTCTATGTTATTGGCATTTAGCAGACACTCTTATTCAGAGCAACTTACACCAGTTACAGATTTTTTTTTCTTTCAATGTTATTCATTTATACAGCTGTATATTTACCGAGGCAATTGTGGGTTAAGTGTTTTGCCCAAGGGTACAGCAGCAGTGCCCCAGTGGGGAATCAAACCAGCAACCTTTGGGTTTCAAATCCTGCTCCTTAACCACTCTGCCACCCCAATTATCAACTGTGTTTATGCAGAAAATGGTGCCTAGATTGAATTGCATGTTCTCATGGAACAAAAATATGATTCATCAATAAGGAATGTTCCATAGGAGAGGTATCTTGTGAGAAGTAGGTGGTGCAAGAAAAGGATCATAAATGGATGTCAAGTGGAGCTGCCTCAGACCTCCTACAGTGGCAGTTTCTCCGCACTTCTGAGCCATGCTGCTCTTCTAAGTTGCTAACTTTAAGTAAAAGCATTTTTTGTATAACTTCTGCAACAACACACTTTTATGAACTGGCAGTTTTGAACTGGTGTTGCATTGCCAAATTCAAAAAAAAAAAAAAAAAAAAAAAACTGCATGACCAAGGGGATTACGTACAAATAATAAAATGTGACCTGTGTGCTTGTGATTTTGGAATCAAATTACTGCACAGATTGATAAATGAGGCTCCAGAAATCCTGAGAGACAGTTTTATTTTAAAACAGTACTTCTTCATATTAACCCCCAAAATGCATCAGTCATACATATACCTCACTTAGGGAAGGGGGGAGTTTGTTGTAAATTTGGGACCAAACTAACAAAGCGCATAAAAAAAAAATACACGTATGGCAATGCTTTCACATAATCTCAATCACATCTCTATAAACTTCTGGCTGTGATTGTGAGGCATTCTTATCTCAGGTACTGATGTTTCAAGACTATTTTATCATGTACTAAAACATACTGTTCAAATTCACAGGTATCTTTAAATTTCCCCTTGTATGTGTGCAAGTGTAGAGTACACTAGATTTACAGCAAAATGTCCTTTCAGTGTCACGAATTAATGATTTAATAAGGAAATGTTGAAATGCACGTCTAATGTCAAGAAACGCTGCCTTTCCTTTCTCCCGCCTCTTGTCGTTGACTTAATGCTTTAACGATGTGACCACACCTTTCAAAGAGCTCTGCTGTGACCTGCTTAACTACGGGACTCCTGTTAGACAGGGTCACCTCGGCTGCGTTCGATACACTTGACCCAACTGAAATGGTGCCGTGCACAGTCTGTGTGGCTTGTTCAGCAATGCTTGCATTTCTTGCAAATAATTCTCAGCTGTTTTAAACCCTATAACAATCACTTCTTTCTTCAAGCGAAGTGGTGGGGGAAGGGGGGGTGTCACCAGTGAGTGATGTAAATCTGGGTACAAGCCGACGTAATAAAAACGAGTTGTTTATGATAACAATCCCCGACCCAAAATTATGCAAGCTTTCTTTCTCCGAAGCGCTGTTGCCTAGTGATGGAGAGCTAGAGATGGGTGAGAGTGCTTGCGAAGAGATTGTACAGATTGTGGCAAAATAGTTGTAGAAAATGAGATTTGATAAAATGATACACAAGAGAAACGACTCCACAGAAACAGCTGAGTATAGTTATTAGTGCGCCAGCATCTCACCCCCAAGTCCTCTCAATTCAAGGCCTGAGTTGGACTACTTTGGGCTACAGCGTGATGGTTGTAACCCAGGCATGGGTGTATGGGGATGGAGCAAAGCAAATAAAACAAGGCACTTTAGCATGGAAACAGTCACCTTGGGCATAGCGGGGGAACAACAAGCAGGATTAAGGAGGTTTGCTTTGCTAGTGTTGGAGATGCACCACCTGCTTGCACAAACCTCCAGCAAGAACAACATGGATTTCTAACTTGGTAGAGTAGTGGCAAACGATACAGCAGAGATCACTCCACACCGGGTGTTTACACAGAAGGGAAAAAGTCACATGGTAACAGCAGGGCCATTTAGAAGACACCTTTGACTATTCTGGAATGCAACTGTATTTGATTCTCAGAGAAACTTTGAAAATTCATATCAGGGTTTGAAAGGTTCAACACAAGAGGAGTAGGTTAGAACAATATATTGTATACTATATAGTAGTAGTATTAGTATTAGTATTAGTATGCATATATATTACATTGATTATTAATTATGATATTGATATGATGAGCCTGATTGCAATAGTGAAAGCATAAGTCTAATCCTGGGCACACACGCAAAGAAGAGTGGTTAGGATATGTGGTATTTTAACAGTGCAAAAACCTGGAGGGCAAAACTCAAATGGGCCAGGGAACGTTCTTTAATGAGTTGTGGGTATGACAAAGGTGTGACTAGGGTTCTGGCTGAAAAGGACATTATATTTAAAGGTGTGTTTTCCCCTAGCACCTTGGGGCAGTGTAATTCTGGCAACAATGTGCAAATGTACAATGTGCAAAGAAAAACAGCAATGAGATGAGAGGAAGACAGCCGCATACCAAAGACAAGAAAGAGCCAATTATGGAATAGCTTTTACAGCCAGGAAACAAACAATAGGTGTATCGACTTCTTTTGATTCTCACATGAAATGAAACCACACTGATGTTCTTGTATATAAGTTTAATGATGTAAAATATTTTAAGTTTTGCTCTTCTGTTAGTTGGCAGAGTGTCATGTTTCACATATGTTTTTAAGTTTGATCTCAGTCATAGTTTTATTTATTTATGTATTCATTTTTTTGTGTCTAACATTGAATGTAACATGCTGATGAAGTTAAGCATTTCCTGTGATAAGAGGATGTACCCTGTCACAAAAGCATGCCCTATGTTCTGCAAAATAGAAAGTACACGAACAAACAGTTTTGTCTTTTGGGCCATACTCAGTGTGCAACATATTTTCAGCACTTAATGCTCACTTACTTACATTTATCTGTGATGAGAGACAGTCCACTGTCATGTTGTGGCCACAATGTAATGGTGAGAATGAAAGAGCAGAATAGTTGAGCCGAGGAGCCCATTAGTGGTGGAAGCATTTTGTCACAAGGTCTGGACCTCATGTCGTCTGAGGTCTGGATAACCATACGGTTCCAAACGTAGCACAAGGGCAAAACGGAACAGTCAGTCATGAAATGTGTCTTGTGTCATCAGATAATCAATTCTCCCATCTCTCAATGATCAATCAGGCAATCGCATCAATGCCAAGGAAAGGTGTATATTTATAGCTGAATCCCTGCAGTGTCTTAAAACGGGCATGGAGGATCATTATTATGCAGAGGTTACATATCACAGTTGAAGTGAACCTGCGAGACTATGTAAAATTCATATTTTCTAAATATGGCGATACAGCAGAGCAGAATTCCATTTGCATTCTGAACCCCCCCGCCCTTTAAAGAACACCAAGCTGGCAATGAGGCATGGTAAATGCCACAGGGTATATACCGCATAAACAAGCACATAAGTTGAGGACATCCTATTTGAACACGACAGAGAACTAATACAGGAGCAAGCTCTGTCTCCCGCGACAGGTGGTTGCTTTGTGGCATACCTGCAGCAGACCTCCAAAGCCATTAGCTGTGTCCCTCTCCTGTACCTTTTCCGCTGTGAGGGTGACAGCCACCCTCATTATTCACCGCCGTTCCCGTGCACCTTGGAGGCGCTTTTGGGCACGGGGCCAAGTGGCGGTCATTTCTGCCTCTGTCCACGTCACATCCGCCTCACTGAGAACAAGCTCCAGCACATGTTCGCTCTCCTTCTACACCCGGCGGGCAATAGCAAACTAAGCAGGAGTTTGTGGACAATTACAGACTCCCTTGTCCTTGGTGCCATTGATTGGACTCCTTGCAACGCAGACGCAAGCCCGCGCTCTGACACACAATGCCGTTTATGTGAACTGCGGGGGGGGTAGCTGCAAAATGACTTGCTGTGCTGTACAGAAATACCACGGCTCCTGGAGTGTTCGCACCCCCCGTCCTTCCTGCCACCCTCCTCCACGAGGCAAAGCGCTAGCGCAACGGGGGCGCAAATCGGCAACCCGAGAAAGGATAGAATCGTTGGTAATCGCGCTTGCATTGAAATTACTGAAACCCGTTGCACAACATGCGTTTGCCATCTGAGCATCTGTTTTTTTATGATGTTAAAATCTTATGTTAATAAGATCATATTAGCACGCAGACCTGTTTGTACTAATTTCACAGCACAAAAAGGGGCCATAATTTCCCATGTTAAAAACAATATAGGACACATAGTTTAATTACTCTCTGTGGAGCAAATTAAACAGCAATCAGTTAGAACAATGCATAAGATGTTTTCAAATAAAACCAAAGGGGTTGTGCCCTCAAGAAAAATCATTATACGTATGACCATGTAAAAAAAAAAAAAAAAAAAACTGTTTTTGTGAGTGTGAATAATGAAATGGCACTTAAATTGTACAAACTCAGGCCATAAAGTCATGTTTTGTGTAGATTCCACTTATAAGAGTTTTTCAAGGGGTCCACTTGTTTTTTGGTCACATGTGATAGAATGTATTTGTTCATTCCAAGTCAAAATGTACACTCACACTCAAAATAACCTTCCCAGCACTAAGCCCGATAGACATTACCACATAATGTTTGCAAATGAATTCATGTAGAAATGATTTGCTTGTTAATGGAGAAATCTCATCATTCCATATTTGACATTAATAAACTATTAATGCATTGATAAAATGTTTTTAAATTTAGTTAATTTACATTTTTAATTCAGTTAATTTACATTTATTGCAGTACTTAGTCCTAAAGTAGGCATCAGTCACTCTTTATAAGTCATCTAATGACAGACACCACAAAAGAAACCAACTAATGCTTTGTAGAGACGATTGATGTTCAATCATTAATAATTAGAGTATTTGTCTATGCTCTGCTAATGTGTTTATGTAATGGATAGTTCATGGGATATTAATACAAAGTGTTACCAAAATGTTCCACAGTTGATTGTGTAGAAGATTTTGGCCCCTTTTTTTGCTCTTTGACATGACAATGCTGGCAAATTTAGTCTCTGATTGTTTTTACAGACAGCAAAATAACTGGCCGGACATCGTGTCCTGCTGTCCCTTGCTTGTAAGTATGTCGCCACCCGGCTGATCAACTCCGGTGCCAAAAACCTTCGAAAACGAACACGAGAGCCGCTCAAAATTAGCTGCTCTGTTTGTTTGGCGTGCTTGAGGTTATTTGGTGTGATTAAGCTAATGTCTCTCAGGCCCCTCTGAGCGGGTAAACCAAAACCACCACACTTCGGGCAGACGCGTGGAGTTGATCAGTCTGCAGCTGGGCTGAAACACGAGACGCATGGTGTGTGGTCACCCTGATGTAGATGAGATAAATGGGAAAATACGCCACAAAGTGGTACCAAATGATACGGCTCCAAAGACCAACAAAAATGATATAACCTCATTAACAAAAAGTAGGCAAGGAATGACAGCATAAATGATGACAACATAACCCCCTTACGACATGAATTTACCTCATTCAGACGGTCCAAATTTGCTTTGTTTCTCCAATTAACTGTGTTGTGGGCTAGGAGGGAGCCAATACATTCAGAGAGTTCCATCCAAATGGAACCAGAGCAGTGCAGGTAGTTAAAAGCCTTTTGAGGATAAATCCTTTATTTTCCCTAATGAGCCAGACAGCAGTGACAGCGCTGAGGACAAATTTCGCTCAGAGGAACACGCTGGGAAGCAGAAACAGAAGGATGGTAGGCTCTGCAGATGGCCAAGGGTTCGAACCCTTCCAGTTTGAACTGGCTCGCATCACATGGCCATGACGCATGAGGACTTGGAAGGAGGGAGAGAAAGTAGAACTTTCTCACGGAATCCTGGGCCGTGTTCCAGATAGCACACTTGCGCACACCTGTGCTAAACCTCCTACGGTGTTCCCTCCCGAGCACACCGCAGCACAACAAGAAATCAAGTATTGGAGGATGGAGAGTGCTTACAATGCAGAGCTTACTGGAGGGGTTACGCCAAGTGTTATGTAGAGGGTCAAACAGAAAGCGATTTAGTTCAAAAAAAGTTAAAAGAAAAATGCTTAAATTAGAAACGAGGGTGCCAGGGGTGTCGAGGACTACGCCCAGTGAAACAGTAGGTGACCGGTGAAAAGCGTACTGCTTAACATGTGGTGGTGCTGCAAAGAACAACCACCAAATGAAAATACAGTCTGAATAAATACAGCTGGAACTATGTTTATATGCAGGACCACCGCTGTTTGTGGACCTGCAGCACTCCCCATCTCCAGAAGTGCTGACTGAATGGTGGTCAAGACACCAGCTCTCTCTGCTCTCGCTGCTACCACACTGTCCTATACAGCATCACAGGAGGCCTTTGATATGAATAACCAATCCCCAATGTGGTGTAAACCTCTAATGCGCAAAGATAATTTTAAGATTTGCTGTGTTTGCTCCTCTGTTTGTAATTCATTCAGAGTTTTGTGGGTTTATGCCTGAGACAAGGGTTACAGACCTACACATCGGGGATGGCCCTGGGCCTTGTAGACATCCACTGGACAGGGGAGAAAGGAGGAGAGGGTGATGCACTGAAAAACAACCAGAGGTCTTTGCATTTATTGAGCAGGAGTAGATCTTTGGGAGTTCATCAAATGCCTGTAAGCAAGATTGTTGAGGAGCAGGACTGTTCAGTGTTGAGCGAGCTTTCCCTTCCTTACAAATGTCCAACTCTGACATTGTTGTCTGCGGACGTAAAATGCACAGTTTTAAACCACAATAATTTGTCCATCTGGTGCAATTTGAATGAATGCAAATGCCAGTTTAATGAATATTAATAGTCATAAAGGGTTACATGCTAATTAAATTCTCAGAGTCACACAGGAATATTTAAGTGAAATGCCGGGTGGCCACTGAAGAAATGAAGTGACTTCAGAAATGATGTGCTCATTTATAAGCAAACCTTTTAGCACAGGGCAGGTGGTTAAAAATACTAAGAGAGAGAGTGAGCCCAAGGGACTCAGACAATTACTGTTCCCTTGTTGAACACTCCATAACCTGCAGCACTGGCATACAGAGTATTGTTTCAGGCAGTGATCATAACCTGTTGAAATTTTCTTGTCAACAATAACATCCTTTTTATAGCAGAGAGACAGCAGAATTATTGGTCACAGTTTATAGCTCAGAACACAGGAATAACATCGCAGTAAAAATGTGGCATCATGGACATGTTTAATTGCAACTACCTGAACTTACCCCCAGAGTTTGTGGATCATTATGTAGAAACAAACTGTTACAATGAAATTAAATGGTATCAGAGCTGTAAAGTGCTAATTTATTCCTTTTGGTAATAGATTTGACCAAATTTTTGTATAGACTGTATTCGTATAGTAGTATAGAAGCAGATTTATAATTCAGAGGAACGTTCGCTTTTAAGTGCATCTGCCAGCAAGTATTCCACAAATCGAAAGGTCAATGGAATGAATATGTAATTTGAATAGGGTAGAGCTAAACACAGCAGGAGAGTTCAGGATAGGAGCACGGAAATAAAAAGTCAGGGGAAGTACACCTATATAACCAGTTTTTCAACTGAGAGAACAGGACATGAAAAGCTATTAATAGTCCTCACGACATTTAAAAGCCCCTACTTTTGTTTATGTTTATCTCGAAGTGTTGAAGAGAGAATTAAGAGGGAATGAATTTGTCATCCTCTTGTGTGTGGTTCCTCAGACACTGGATTGCACTCGATGCTCGAGCAAACAATTATTCCATGACACTTATGGCAACACCACCATTGCTAAAGCAATAGAGCAAAGGACAGTCTACAGCTGCTGGAGTATTGCGACTTTCTTTGATAAAAAGCGCTCTCCTGGAGACTGTGGAGTCTTTACCATATCTTAGTGTATGTCAAGACCTGGAGGGAAGCATCAGTGTGATTATTAGCTTGGTAGCTAACTAGCTAAAATTCATGCAGAATGTGTGCTCTAGAGAATTAAGGTACTGTATTAAGAGTCCTGGAACACCCTCTGTTTTGTGTGTGTGTGTGTGTGTGTGTGTGTGTGTGTTTTAAACACTTTTTTTCTTCACCTCCCTTAAGCATTCCCCCTCCACCTCTCTTGTTTCTGAAGAGACATCCAACATAATGCTTTGTTAATGTATTCTTCATCTGATCCACAGTATTATAGGATGGCCATTGCCTTTTTTACTATTCATCTAGCAAGACCCCGTCCTGCTCTTTAGCAGGAAAGTTACCATAAGGGTTAAGCAGAGAAAAATAGAATTCATACTTTGTTATGTAGGTGGTTTAGATTGTAGGGGGGCCAAGGCTAGGTACATGACATAAACACAATGAACCAATGCAACCATTATCAAAGCTTTATGAACATGTAACCCTGTACACATTGCATATAATGTCAGTACACAAAGTACAAAGTATGCAGTGAATGCTTCATAGTACAGCACAGTGTTGATATATGGCCTGAAAATCTTTATTTCATGAATAGGTATAAATACCTGTCTTGTTTCCATAAAGAGGATGGCAGCACATCAGAAAAAACTGTCCTAGATAGGTAACAGTTCTGAATTTAGGAAGACATATACAGTCCCAGGCAAAATTTTGGACACACATTTCTTTCTTTAATTTTACTATTTTCTGCAATTTAGATTAATAGTAAACACATCAAAATTATGAAATAACACAAATGGAATTATGCAGTGACCAAAAACATGTTATAAACAAATCAAAACCATCTTATATTTTGGTTTCTTCAAAATAGCCAATTTTTTTTTAGATCAAATGTTTTTTGGAAAGAAATTCATACATAGGCATCAACTTTACTATTTGTATTTGTCTAAGAAACAAATTTCAAGAATTTCAGCATAAGTCTTTAGATCAAAATATCTTTGAATGCATGTTTCCCATTATCTTAATCAGGTGTGTCCAAACTTTTGACTGGTACTATATATATTTTTGCACGGTAAGTTTTTTAAAAAAATATATTTAATTCTCTCATTTCCAGTATGGGTTAATCAGGAGGATACTGGCAGTTGGAGGCTTGTAGAATGAGGGCAGATACATCTACCTTTCCGGGAGCACCACTCAACGGCAAGGCTGGAGGAGACTGACTCGCACGTGAGCCATGCCAGAGATTTCCAGGGAGGTAAAAGTTGATAGCAGAGATGAGCGAGTGATCCACTGTGTCAAAAGCGGAGGAGGGAGATCAAGAGGGATTAAGACAGGAGAGGGAGGCCGCGAAAGGAAGTCGCAGAGAAGGGGAGTCTTTCCGGCTGAGTGAGCTAAGCGAAAGCCAGATTGGCGGGGATCAAGTGGGGGCTGGGAGAGGACAGCAGAGAACCCGGCCGGTCCACCCGGGGGGGGGTGGGGTGCGCCCAGCAGGCCCGCACATGGGAGGGGGTCAAAGGTCGTTGGGGGGCTCCTGGTCGTGTAGTGGATGGCAACTGCTTAAAAGCTGAGAGAAAACTGCTTGTGCCAAGAACGATAACAAAGAGGGAAGTAGATGAGTGCCTTGTGAGTGGGTGGGAGGCTTTTAACCCACAGTGAAGGACGTGCGATGCGAGCGGTGAACAGCAGCTCTGGCTTAGGCCGCAGAAGCCAGGTGAACTTATTTTGTGTTTCATGTAACACGCTGTGTTCCAAGAAGGCCTTACTGAAGCATCATAGAGCTGCTGTTAACTGTGTCATCGTCAGTACAGGAAAGAAAAAAAAAAAAACCTCCTCTTTGCTAGAATGTTAAAAGACCACAGTAATATATTAGTTTTTTCAATTACTAAAAGTGTTATATGAAAAAAATACCTAAATATTAATTATTTGTAAAGAAATGAGTCACCCGTGCAGACATCCTTTGAACTCTTTAGATCTAAGTTTATTAAATGCACAATATCAATGGAACAAGCCTTCACCAGCCCCTTTTTAAAGTCAAACACATGAAAGGTAATTATGAAAGGAGATCCATATCTGTCTTCAAGTACCTGTGTATCTGTCGCTGGCAATCTTATTGACAAATGCCCTTGTTTCAACGGCGGCACACTCTTTCGCTTGGGATGACAGTCGTAAAGGAACGTGACCTGCAACCTCAGAGACCGAGCGGCAGATTATCAAAAGACGCACAAAAAAGCAACCTCCTGGTTTTTGATCAAGCCTCTGTTTTGTGTGTGCGTGTGTTTTTTTTAAACACTTTTTCTTGTTCACCTCCCTCAAGCATTTCCCCATCCACCTCCTTTCTTTCTGAAGAGACATCCAACATAATGCTTTGTTAATGTATTCTTCATCTGATCTGCAGTATTATGGGATGGCCATTGCCTTCCTTTACTATTCATCTATTCCGTAAAGCTGCTCTCGAGAGGGAGGGGGGGGAGAACAGTCCTCAACTGTTAGCCACAATAGTAGGGACCTTGGACATAAAAGCGCATTATTATTTTGCCCTTACAACGGTCTGAATGTTAACATGTCGGCCTTGTGGAAGCACATCCAGGCACTAATGCATGCGGTGACATCAGTGTTAAGTATACACGTTTGCTCAAGCGGCCGATGCGGCAATGAAAAAGCAGTTATGTTAGAGGTCAGACACAATTCCTTGTCCATGTAAATATGCTCACCTTTCAAAGAATCATCAGTGTGATGTGAGCCACAACTCTCTTTTCTCTTTTTTTTTTCTACCCCTCAATCTCAGCACAGGCCTTACTTCCTGAAAGGGGATAGCCAGGAGTGTGCCAATAATACGTCAAGTTTGAAAAGCGATGAGTTTTTTTTTTTTATGATCATGTCAAGACTGATATGCCGCATTTGTAGGGGTTCATGGGTACGGTGCACACAGCCTTTCATGGAACAAAAACACTGCCTGTGCAACCTGAAATCAGTGTAGGTATGCTACACTGTGCTGTACTGTATTGTATTTACCAAAAATGTCTCCTGTTTGTATGAACAAGTGCTTCTGGCACATCCAAAGGGCACGAACACGTACAAAAGGTGGCTATGACTGACACTCTCTCAACTCTGACAATTTATTTGTTAAATTCCAGCGATAAATTGCTGAAAGTACACGTGACACATGAGCACATGCACGTATGCCTGCAGTTATTTGTGGTTTAACATTCCACCCCGTAGCTCATCAGGACTGGAATCAAGGGGGCCGTCTCCTAAATTAGCTTTGCGTATCCTTTGGAGACGTGGTTTTGATCTGTTTCATTCGCTTGCATGCAAAACAGACAGAATTAACTGATGAAAGATTCATATGTTTTGCCGGGGCTCAGCAGTTTGTAAATATGCAGGCATCCATTGAAGAGAATCACTGTGGACTGGGGTTCAGTTAACTCTCCACCACGCGCACTTAATGCAACAAGTCAGTCCGCACAGGGGTGGCCATCTTACACTGCCTCTAAACACGACAAAAAAATGAAACTAGATTTGAAAACACACATCAAGATGCTTTATGGTTTGACTTTGATTTACTATGAATTTCAACACGGAAATGGATTTTGCGAGCCTTGGGACATCGGAAATTCATGGAAATACTCTGGCTGATGTTGATCATTACTTAGACAACTATTTACCATTGTACCAAACCATAATTAAGAAAAGTATGCGAGTCTGCAGTAGAACCTCCAGTGACATTACCCCTAGGGTCAGGGCAAAAGGGCAATTTGTGGAGGTCAGTGGTTAAGACGCTCCCCTTGAATGTAAATGAAGCTCAACTGCCTGGTTTCAATCCCACTTGTGTCGTCACCTGACGATGACCAGGAGGCCACAGCAGTAGGTTGTCCAGGTTCCATTCGTCTCTATGCTCTCAGGCACTCTGTAATTCATCAGAACCCCGTGGGTTGGTTAGACGGTGTCAGCAGAGTGGTGCCTATCCTCCAATGAGCTCCCACTCTGCTGTAGTGTGCTGTGTGACTCGGAGTGCAAAGAAACGGCCAGTGGCTGCATGTATGTTTATTGGAGAAGTGTGTTTGTCTCACTTCTTTATGACTGCTGAGGTTGTCAAGGTGAGATGAGCCTAATACACAGTTGGCAATTCTAAAATAGGGTTGGTTGAAGGACAAAAAGCATTAAAAGTGTAATCTCTTCTTTTGGCACATATAACTTTATAACTTTTGGGTCTATAGCAGAGTGAGCTGATCATTGTGAGCTGTGGCTCTTGGTTGAAAGGTTCACAAAATTTCAATTTCTCCTAATAATGAGAGATTGAGGCTTTGCGAACTTTTTGAAAATGTGTGGAGCCACCATAAGCTGCCAATTATTGGCTTATACTTTTAAAACAAAACAGAACAAAACAAATAAAACACGGCTTTCCATGGTAAAACACTATGATTGGTTCATAAGTCGCTGATGGCATATGGTGGCTCCACCCATTAAGAAGTTGATGAAGGCTTCTCCCTTCATTAATTCCCTTTTCAGCCTGCAGCAGTTACAGTCATGCCACAAATGGGCTCTGCCATAAAGAGAGTGGAGTCACTTGTGAAATAAAGTCATAAACACAAAAACATATCCATAACTACTCAAGAAAAAAAAAAAGCCCAGACACAAAATAAATACAGCTACGTATTGCTTTGTACATGGAAGAGTTTTGTAATCTAAATAAAATGTGGAAATGGACCAAACCTATTTATATATTTCTTTTTTTCTGGAAAATCGCAATTTAATTTTCATCTTACAAGCTTTCACTTAGAGGACGGAACTGTACCAGTCCCCTGGAATCGCAGGCGCGAGACACCGCTGGAGTTTCAGAGCCGAGAAAATAAATATTTGCTGCTATGAATGATTTATGTGTTCTACTTGCTGTTAAAGTTGGCATTCCCGTCCCACAGCCTGATAGTAAATCAATCCAACAAAAAAAGCAAGGGATGTTAATCATCATTTAGCATTGTGTCTTTCCTCTGTGCTTTATCCTTACACAGTTACCCAATGTTTTTGGTTTTAGGCAGTGTTGTGATTCATATCCCTTTTACGATTTTTTTGTCTACTATATCACTTAGAGTGATGTACATCTTCATTGTGTATGTCGGGTCCCATCCCCGCACTGGCACCCTGATTGATCCCCTTTTTACAAAACCAGGTCAGGGTTTAGTTTATGGTTTACATTTGAGGTATTTGCAGATGGACAAATGGCTCTTTTTGTGAAATGTAGAGGCATTTCTGGCATCTGGCACGTCTGTAGTGCCTGTTTCTCCCTGGAGTATCTGGCTCCAATGAAGCAGTGCGTGGAGTGTTGAGCCTTTCTTGTACTTGGTTCTGCTGAGGCTAGATGCAGGGGATCTTGTTAGATGTTGTCTGTGAAGTTAGTTGGGGGGTAGGGGAATTGGCTGGAAAAAGGAAATTATTAAAGAACCTTAGTTGCCAACTGTGAAGGCAGGCTGCACGGGAGCTGGCATTAAAAGGTGCTTGTCTTTTTATCCTAGTTATTTACGTTTTTTTATTATTTCTTTTTTCCAAGGACCTGAGGCACTTAGTGATTGCACCACACCCAGAAAAAAGTATCAGGCTTGGTCGATCTCTGGGAACAAATAGTGGAGATTTTCTCTTAAAAAAAAAAAGAAGCTTAAGTTCATTTTCCCAGAAGTCCAAGGTGCACAAATAATTCTGCTCCACATGCAGTGTATTCAGTGGCAATAGCTTACCTCTTTTTTACCCCAAATACCCTAACAATTTTTGTCTGCTGATACAGATAAAGAGCTTTTTTTTAGCAGTCATGAAGGCATTGATGCATATGATATGCTGACATTAGCCTTCTGTTAGTACTTTAGTTTCATTTTCAAAACTACAATACTGAAGATCATGTCAGGCTCAATGCACCAAACACTGAAGCACAGAGTTCATTCATATTTAAGGGAGCATAGGTCCCCACAGTCTATGTCAGTTGTAGCTTCTTCATAGCTCAGAGGTTTTTATTTTACATTTTACTTCTCAGTCCTGAGGGCCACACTGCCATATGGTCCTGCCTGCAATTTAACATATTAATTAATGCAATTAATTTAATTATTTTCCCTATTAGGCTGTGACGTTTGTTACCTAAGGTCTTTTACAGTTGATTACATAAAGATACACCCCCTGCCACCATTTCTGCTGTGGTCCAATCAAGCAGCGTGGGCTTGAGGGGGATTTCAGACTCCCCAAATTAATGAAAAGATTAGGGTTAATTAACAAAAGTGAGCGCACGAATGGATTGAAAGTAAGATTGTGCAGCCATATAAAGTCCTGTTAACTTCTAACAGTGAGCGGACAGCATGGCTTGGAAAAAGACTTAGAAAATCTCATGCCTTGTAGAACACTTCTTTGAAATTTATCCTGTAGACATATTTTAGAACCTGGTTTTCCACTGTCAAGTGATGTACAGAAATCTGTAACAGGTGTTTACTTGTAACAGGGTAACTGTTACTTATTTGAAATGAAAGGATGATTCAGCAACTGAAATCAGCTGCATTTAGATGAAGGAAAATGCTATTGTCTTTCAATTTCTCTCTCAGCCAGCAGTCCTTTATTGGCAACTGAATGCTTTTTTGAGAAGCAGTTAATTACACTTTATCCCACTTAATAAGTTAACAAAAACTACTTATCTTCTGACACGTAACAAGAACTCTATTGAAAAAGGCTCTGTAATTACTTTCCACTGATCTTCATTATTATCTAATCTTTTAGTTTAATATTTAATTAAATAAAAGCATAATAGTACCTAAAAGAAATTAAGATGATAAATTTGAACACTGTGGATACAACTCTTATGGAAGTCATAGTTATGTTGTTTTTTTTTTCTCTCCGCGCAGTCAAGTCACATCACTGTGCGGCTGTGCTTGTCATGTGATGGGTAGATTGTTGAGGCTGAGAGGTTGTTGTAGCAAGGGGGCAATGCTGACAGAATCTAACGTTTTTCTCTGCCCCGGGCTACAAGGGAGAAAGAAAAGAAAAGGAGAAAAAAAAGAAACAACAACATGGTTAAAGCCCTGCTTGTCACGGACACTAAACCGAACATGATCTGTTAAAAATAGCAGACTAATTGAGGTCTTGTTACTGGTGCGGCCAAGGATATGAATAGTGAACACATGCTGTCTTTCACAGGGCTTGGCATTTAACAGGCTTTTTATCATGGTCAGTCATAATCTGTCACCTTTTAACCACTGAATCAAAGTGATGGGGTTGTGCACGGTGAAGGTTGGTTACTGTGTGTGTGTGTGTGTGTGTGTGTGTGTGTGTGTGTGTACATGTACATGTATACACTCACATACATACATACATACATACATACATACATACATACATACATACATACATACATATAGTCCTTAAACATTTAAAAGGAAAAACATACTCCAACAAACACATGGGAGTTCTCTCTGTATCTTGATTATGCAAAGATTTTTCAATCAGAATGACCTTTTAGAAGACTAGCTGTCCCTTACAAAGGTCAAATTTTGAAAGGTTGTTCTTGCCGAAAAAAGTAATCTTTGCATAGTAAAGCTAAAATGGAGTCCAAATCATTGGCTGTGGGAGTTATTTACTTGTTTTGATAGTCCTCTGTCCCTTAGTCAAGGGACATACATTATTACATAGTGAATGAAAACATCCTTTTAAGAATGCTAAAAAGAAAATGACTTCACCCAAGCATAGGAGAAGAATCACTGTAATCAAAACTTTCTCACATTCACTAGCGAACTAATGACAGACCCAATGCTAATAGGCTCTAAAGTTAGTGTTGGTCTCCTAAAATGTAAAGGTGAAGGCACGGGGTTTATAATTGGTGATTAGTGAGTGGGCTCAATCCTTGATTAATATGATTAAGATAAGTGAAGTAATCACTGGTTGTTACAAAGGAAGGGTAATATAATTATGTAAAATATTCCAGAGAAAACGAAGAAACTGGACCAGGCTTAGAACGGTTTTATCAGAGAGAAAGACTTTGATGCTTCAAAGTCTTTTTCGAGCCGGCGCAGCTGGGGTGAACCGGGGAGTGTTTTCGATTTCTGTTTTTGCTTATGAGTAATTGGAAGCTGGAAAATCTATTACCATTTCAGTTGAATTGGTGGCAAGTGGAAACGGCAACAGAAGCGATATGGAGCTGTCTCTCTGTTGCAAACAGGCAAGTAATTAAGAGCGCCAATAAACAGGCACAAGTGTGCTGAAGTCTCTGATTTCCCTTTGAAAACCGGACCCCTCATATGCATAATGCGCTCTTATTATCGTTTCTTTGTTTATGTGGTACTTAATGAAGAGTTGCCAGAATTTAGCCCCCATGAACGGGAACTGATCGCAGCTTTTCAAATTGTTCCATGATGATTGTTTTTTCCTTTATTTTATTTTGTGATGACAAATTATTTCAAAGCTGGGTGTGTTTTTGTTTTTCTTAAGATGTGTCAGTCTGTGACTGACCAGAATGAACACTACTGCAACTTGCATGAAGTTGTGGCGCCTGGCTGTATAACTTTGACCCCATTTCAGGATTTTACAAGGACAAGACGACAACAAACCATAGGAAACATCCCAGCTGAACACACCAGAGTTGACTTTGGTCCTTAGGTGAAGCATCTCTGGATCGGAGACATTCACGGATATGTAACACTGCAGCTTCAAAACTCGTCTGTTTATAGGAATATCATCTTCTCATATACTGCAGGCATGCTTGATAATTACCCAACAACATCATCAAAGTAAAATGAAGCTGCCACACTTGCGCTTTTATTCAGACTGTTAAAATCACAATATTAAAAATGGATTATTTTCATAATTAATTTTCACTTGCTTGAGTCCATAAAGACTGTACCGACAGTATATTTAGACAGTATTTAATTTCTCCTCTACTCAAAACTGGCTCAAAAACGTCTTGTACTTTGTATTTCTCAGTCTTCTCCAATCACCAAATCTTGCAAACACATTTCATCTGTGTGCCTTTAATGAAGGTGAGCCAGGGCACATACAGCTGTTCATTATTACACTCTTTGTTAGTATGATGGAAGTGTGCTTCTCCTCAGGGTGATTGACATGTACCATGTGCGTGCTTCACAAGTACCGTCATGTGCTTCTATTTTAGCATGTTTTTTTGTTTCAATGTGCCTATACTGTGCATGCACTCTTGATGCTCCTATGACAATGTATGCATTTACTATATTGAGGCATGACGGCTATGTACAGTACAATATACAGGTCTGAATGAAAGCTTCTGCCAAATAGACATCCATAACCACCATGTTATTTACTGGATGTTTGCTGTGGTGTTTGAGACTATGTACCTTACTCAGTGGTGTAACAGTAGTAGTTCAGGCTAAATACTTTACTCAATGGTGTAATAATAGTGGTTCAGGCAACACACCTTACTCAGTGGTACAAAAGTCACGTGACACTCAGTGTATGAACCTGAAACCTTTCGGTTACAGTCTCATTTCCCTAACCACTGTCACGCTGCCACCCAGCTGCCTTGCAGCCAGCGCTCCTCTGGGATAATCTGAAGCCGTTGCATTTTAGGGTGCTTTTATAATTCGGTTCCAGGGACACTGGGCGTAATCCCCATCCGGCGACACGGGCACATGACCTTGGGTTTCGGAGCTCCGTCCCCACCTAAACCCAACCCCCCACCCCCACCCCGCCTCAACAGAAACAACAGAAGAGTTGCTGCTTTGTGGCTGTGGCTCCGACGCCTCCATCTGCATTCCGGAGCCTTCCATTGGATTAAGGGGAGCGCAGCGTGTGGCGTAATCAGATTACGACTGCAATGAAATGAATACTCCACCGGAGTGTGTGTGAGTGTGTGTGCGTGTGTGCGCACGCGTGTGTGTGTGTGCGCGTCTGGCCCCTTCCCTTCACCCGCCGTGAAGCTCCTCCAGCAGATCTCTCTGGCAGTTAGCAGTGAGAGGATTTAGACACCATATGGCCCAGACAACATCTGTGTGCCCCAGGGAAGAGCCGCACTGACGCAATCACATTATTCTAAAGCAAAATATATTACTGCCACTGAATAAATAAATAAAGAAGGGAGGCCTTTAAAGTGATCGGAAGCACTTAAGGTTTTGAGGCACATCTGTTTTTCTTCTGTGGATGGGTTGGGTTAAGGGGGGGGGCAGGATGCTATTTCAGATGACAAAGTCGACAAGACTGGCTTAAAATGTGCACCGAAGCAGAAAGGAGGTTATGAGCACGTATGCAGTGATAATTGGAATATAATTTTTGAGGGAATTTAGTTTCCGCTATTCTTTAAGCTGTACTTTTCTAATCTGTGAGTCATTGGTTAAAAGTGGACAATTTATAGATCTAACATAATTTTTATTATATGCCTCTTAAACTACTTCTTCCATGAAAGTAACAGTATTGTGGATATTCCAGTGCTATTAAAAGGCCGTTCTGTCCAACAGCTTTTCTGTCTTCATTTGATCAGTAGTTACTACAGCCTGTTCAGTTATACCTGTGCCCAGTGAGAATTAAGCATTGTGTGTCTCATCCCTGCATAATTAAAAAGGAGATGTCTTCACAACCCTGTGCTCAAAATGAGAAAAGCAAGTGTAAACTTTGACTGTCCATTGCCCCGTTTCTGTGGCGAAGTCATTGTGAATGTCACACGGCTCTCTTCAAGACTGGTCTGGCACCATATGGTACCATATTAGCAACTCAAAACCAAACGGGATCACACATAACAAAAAAAAAACTTTTGCAAGGTGTAAACTAAGAACAGGTTGCTGGATATCAACATCTGAGCAACATTAATGAGTTTTATCTTACGTCTTAATCACAAAACGACAGGGGACACATGAATTACACCAAAGTGCGTGAGATGTGAAATGCCCATGCATTTAGTGAGTTGACTCTCCATTTTCTGTCATGAGTTTACAATTTAGAAAGTCAGTGCTCAAGCTACACTTGTTCCCATTCAGCTTCTCACACTGTTTTCCACATCGACTTTTGAGTCCCGGCTTGAGTACCTCTAGTGGTTCACAGCCCTTGATGAATCTGTCAATCAAACAGGGACTGGTTGCAGCCTGAGTTGTTGCCCTATTGTGACATATTTTTATTTTATTTTATTTTTTTTTAAATAATGGAGGTTGAATCTGAACAAAGTCACTTTGGCTTTTATTCTGCCTAAAGAACTACCACTGAGCCACTCATCCAATGTTTGTTAGGATTGATTTTAGGATTTCTTTGACAGAAGTAACTCTAGTGAGTTGATTAGTCATTTAGGCAGGGAAGACTTGGAAGGTAGAAGTTATACATTTATTAATGTATTTATAGTAAATTGCCAGGCGAGACTTGAGGACAACTGTGCCTTGTCACACAAATGGGCTCACACATCTAATTCCAAAATAATCTTAAATATGAAAGCTCTGATAGTGGGTCAAGGGAATGTTATAGTGGCTTTAGCCTTTGAAACGGCAAATATGATTCAGACCATCCCAAACAGGGATGAATTCTGAGAAGACAATGTATAATTAAGCGTACTCATAACATGAACTAATTTGCTGTTCGTGCCATTTGACTTGCTTCTTGATACAGCCAAAGAAGCAAGAGCTGGTGGATTGATGGAGAAAAATGATAATTAGCATTAAACAGGATCACAATATCTAGAAAATCCAAAGAGTGAGGACAGAATGACAATGACAAGGTCAATGACAGCTTGTGCTTTAAGATGTATCCTTTCTGCCCCTCAAAAGGACAAAGGAATAGGATCTCCATAGTGAGACAGCTGCTCAATGCATCCAGTAAATAGGACAGATGATCTTAAGGTTATCTGTGCACTTCCTGCTTCAGTACAGCAAGAGAGATTATTAAAGGCAAAGCAATGAAATTTCTCTCTTCCACTGACAAATGGACCCCTTTGCAGCATAGGAAGGTATTTGAATGACATTGTAATAAGATGATATGGATTTTTTGCAGAACAGAAAGCCTTTTTATTTTGAAAAGATCCATAAATGAATTATACAATTAATCAAATTGCAGAGATGGGGGTGGGAGACTGATGGAATAAATCCTTTGACAATGAACTAAAAAACTAAGGTGAGCACCATCTGTGTTTTGTCTGAGAACTTTTCCATTTGTACTTTCTAATTTACACAAGTTATTAATGCCTCTGTTACAATATTTTGTGTAGGCTATTCAAACAAGATGTACAAGAGAGATCTAGTGTAACAAAAATATGGAAAATATTAATTAGGTTCCATGAAATTAAGAAATGTTTCTTCAGTCCAAGCTGTGACAGAAAAACAACATTTGTAATTATTTCTGGGAAGTTTCAAAGATCTGGAATTATTTTTTCCGTGGGTTTAGTTGCATGTTGTTGAATGCCTTCTATGCATATGTATAGATTGGAGTTGTTTGAAATTTTCAATATGTTTATTTTTAAATCTTTTTTATCTTTAATCATTTTTTATGTTATTCAGATGTAGATTGTCTTGATGTTCTAAATTATAATGAGATTTTTCTGTTTCTAGGACACCATCAGAAATGAGGCTTTGGTCTCAGTGGGATATTTCAAGTATTTCTTTTTTTTAAATTTAATTTCAATAATGAAGCCGAATATGACAGACAGGAGACAAAGAAACAAAGGAAGATGAATGCTCCACCAGTACAAGGCACAGTGTAATGAGGAACACAATTCATACAAACCAACAACATCTGAAAAGCTCATTGCATGGCTGCATGGCACCTCCTGCATTATTGAAGGAAATTGGACTAAATTCCACTGTTGACTATTCTTGCTACAACACACAAACAGGACAAACATTTCAATCCAGATACCTCTAATATCTTAAAACTTTGAGATGACACAGGATTTATGCTTAATCTTTGATTGATTATTTCACAAGTTATGGCTAAACTGTAAGCACACAACGTAATGAATCCCTTTACTGCTAGAGGCACTGACTTAAAGCACTGAGCACAAAAGTGCGAGACTCCGCTGGATGGCCTAATGAGTAAAGCTTCTTGTATGGACGCTAGCTTCTCCTCAGAATAAAACCTATCGAATGCCATAGGTCTTTCATCGCTAACAGTGCAGTTCAATACTGTAAGTGTGAGAAAAATCAAAGGTATTGGTCCGCAGTGTACCATACCTCATGTGTATTTTATAACATAAGGCCGGCCAGTCGTGAACGGAATGATTTTCAGAATGATTTTTGTCCCTTCAGGCAAGAAATATAAATATAGCAAAATTACTGAAAAATGCATTCTGGACTGAAATCGGAAGGGAATTTCAGGGAAGTATTGAGCCGCTGGAGTGGATGCAGCTACTATGAATGCAAATCAAGCACATGGGTACCAGTTTGCAACTTGAAATCGCTCATTTCCTCATTTCAGCAAATATTAATATCACAATTGTCATAAAGACTCTTGTGGTACTCTTGCCAATGGCAGTGTCAGTAGGGTGCAGACCTTTCTTGTGGTGATGGCAATAATGGAACAAATTCACTCCTTACAGCGCACATTGTTAAAAACAAAGAAAAAAATAAAAAAAAACCCATTCTTTTATTAACAGCTTATTTCAGTGGAGAACGAAGTCCCTCCGACTTGTCAAACACATATTGTTTCAACTCATCAAAACTAGGCTCAGAGAATTGCTCCAGAACTTCAAACCACCCATCCAGAAATCAGAGGGAAAGGAGAGGAAAAAAAAAAAAAACTATTGGTGAGAAGAAATGACAGCCCGGCACTGTCCAAATAGTGGCATCTCTCATTAGTGTGTTTCCCAGGCACTGGAGTCTTCTGGTACCGAGACGCTGGTGCCGAACGCGATGCAGATGGGAGGACCGAACGGGTGGGTGGGTGGTTGGGGGTTCTGTGACTGTTAAGTGGAGGTGACGTTCAGAAGCCCCCCCCTTCACCCACCCACCCACCCATCTCTGACTTCCTGGAGCGGAGCCGTCTGTCATCAGTTAGCCTGTTAAAACCGATTACACCTGGCCCGTTAGAGCCACGCATGCAGCTCCCCCTACGGTGCCCTTCAGCTTCCTTGCATATCTGCATTGATTAGGAGGAGCATGTGCTGTTTTTGAGGGTCTGGCACGTGTGTCTGCGTGTGTGCGCGCGCGAATAAGAGAACAAAAAATGAGAGAAATGTCACATTGAGTTGTTAAGTGAATAACGATCTGTTTTTGACATCACTCAAAAGGCTTTCTTTGTGAAAGAAGTGTGGAGTTGTAGCTGTGTTTATGCTGAAAGAAGGAGAGAAGCAAAAGCAAAGGCTTTCTTTCAACGTAAATCCACTTCTTCGTGCTTAAGGCTACTTAGTTTGTAAAAAAAAAAAAAAGACAGGGTATGTCAAGGTGAGCAGATATGATAATATCTTATATGCCTTCATTTCTATGAATTCTTGCACATGGAAGGACAGTATACCACTTTCATAGAGACAAATTACATAATTTTTTACTCATACACATAACAAGCAGATTTCCCCCTCATAATCTGACCCTCATTACGAAATGCAGGTGTCCGCCTCACACACTGTGACCTTTTTCCAGGTATGTAAAGACAGTGCTGTTTACATTTTGTAACGGATGGCATTCACGTGAAAGACTGTTCCAATATGTGTTTCTCTATGCAAATGTTACCCCTGCTTGGAATTACTAATCAAAAGTCTGATGCAATATTTTCCCCCCTGTCTCGTGCAGGCATTGCCATTTGCAGTCTGGGAGAGCATACACGAATTTGCTCTGTGCACACTTACCTTTGGAGGACCCATTGGGCCATGTGCTAACAGTGGAAGGCAGGGTTATTTAACCTGGGTATTTACCTAAGGTAATGTAATTGAGTTGTTCCCTTGGATTTCAGGTCTACGATCTCAGGGCTCCTTGCCTTTCCCACCTCGGGGCTGTATTGTTGCCGAATGAGGGGGTTAGCCAATGAATCTAGAGTCCCAGGAAGCTCCTACCTCATATCCTCTCTGAGACTCTCATATATAAAGGCTGCCACACAGATATAACTTAATCTTCTGAGGATGGGGCATCTTGCCTGCTTTGCCTCCTTCAGGATATAAATATACCCTGTGAGCTTATATCCGACGCTCTACAGACCTGTTATTAGCATACACGAATCATCCGTACATATCTGACTGTATATCACTCCTCCAAGATGAAAATTCCATACCCTGTTTTCATAAAGTTCAAATGTATTCAAAAAGCAATTTCAAGCGAATTAGTTGTTCCCACAGCAACAGATTCCAAAATGTGTTTTCAAATGGCACAAGCATTATTTGGTATTTATTGAGGTATACATGAAGACACTAAGTACTCATAACAGTCAGCCGTTGAAGGCCTTGTCAGCACTAGCACAATCCCATTTTCTATCACTGACTCAGGGAACTACAGAAGTAGATCAACCACCCCCCAACACAAAAAATAATAATTTGAGCAATATCACAGTGGTTCCTTAATAACCTAGGAGGGAAGTAAGCTTTGTTGTTTAAATTAACATATTAATAGAGCAGGCACTAAAGCTAGGTTGGTCTACCATTCAAATAAAATGTGGCTGAGGGACCACCTGCGCATAGACGCCTTTATCCACATCCATTTTGAAATGAAAAAATAAATCAGAATAAATGACTACACCGTGTAGGGGACTGACTACAGGTAGTATAAAAGGTCACGCGTCAAAAAAGTGTTCAATTACATTTTTTCCAGTTTAAATTGGACCAGAATGGGGCTCGAGTTAGGAGGACTGAAAACAATAAAAGCTGTGATCAAAAATTAGGAAATGGGGACAAAAGGCAGGAAATGCCTCCCTGCCTGGATGATGATTGCACATTGTAATCTGTAGAAAAGAATGAGAGCCGCTGTGCACCACACTGACCATCACAGATCCTCATAAAGAGGCTGAAAGTTACTGCATATGAACATGGAAGGGAAGCATGTCATAATTGTAAGGCAACAAACCATTTATTCCATGATACTTCAACATATAATGTTACAGAATATGGGTGAACAGTTCACTAGTTTTCTAGCTTAGTGCTGCATCTTGACAACTTTAGTACAGCACAGTACTGTATGATGCTGATAGGAATGAATGTATGTGTGGCGCAAGGTCACCTTTATAATAGATTTTACATGGAGGTGTGATAATATCTACAGGACCAGGGTGAGAAGCCCCTTTACTTGTTAAGCGTCCATCAGATGTTTACATGCACTGAGAAAAGAGAAAAACAAAGACTCATTGCTCTGGAAGGGTAAGAAAAAAAAACAAACCCTCCACATAGTGAAGGTTTCTGTGTTCCTCTCCACATGGGGGCACTAGCAGACTGCTGAACCCTAAACCACCGCTCCCGTTCTCTCTTTCCCTTTCTTTCCTTTAATAATGCCAGATGAGAGGAACTGTTATGGCAAATTAAATAGAATTAAGAGAAAAACAGCTTCATTCACCTCTGTCATTTGTGATTTCTCAAGCGGGGCTCCTGACGGACCTGTCGGTGGCCGTGGTGAGATGGGTGTCTCTGGCAGCTGTGCCTGGGGGTAATTAGAGCGCGGGAAGACAGTCCCACCACCACCATCCCCACAGTCCCGCCGTCTGACGCAAGAGTCATTTATTCCACTAGGTTATGAACTGTATGTATAAATTAACATCGGTGCATAATCAATCCCTATGGCCCAAAAGATAGGAGGGGTACGGAGGCAGGTAGGTGTGGGGATGGGGGGTAGGTGTGTGTGTGTGTGGGGGTTTGGGTGGTGGTTGTAGGGGAGTTAGTTGGTGCGGTGTTAAAGTCGAAGCTACTATATGCACGTCCGTGCGCAATGCAAATGATGAATGTGCCGTGCTCCCTTTGCACCAATGCTTTGTTTGCATCCACCAGCTGGAAGCCTGCAGTGGGGGAGAGAGAGAGGGGAAAAAAGTGCTGCAGAACCCCCAAGTGTTTGCAGCAACACTGGAGTAATATCAAAGGGCCTCTTTGTGCAGAGGGCTTTGCCTCGCTTCCATCTGCTGCCGGGAAGCGGTTGAAAGAAATGGAATGGAACCCGGTTGGAATCCTTGAACCCTGGAAAGGAAGCACCTTGTGGTAGGGCTCTGACAATACGGCCATGCCGGGGGGGGCCGGGAGGCACGCGACCCCATTCCGGGGGATGCCGAGGGAGAGAGCAGCGGCATGACTCCAGTGGCCCCCGACGTGCATCCTTGTTACTCTCTGTCACCCCCGTGCTTCTTTCAATCATCACGTCGCAAATGATGGCTCCAGTTTTCACGCCGCGCGGCCCTCCTTCCCCATTTCGCGTCATGGTGGTTTTCCATTTACTGACCAATTTTTCCTCTTTCCGTGACACTTCAGATGTAAATATTATGCGACGGCTTTGGACAAGATATGCAGGTGATATTATCTCGCACCATAAAAGTGTAATTACTGCTAGCATGATTTTTTCACATCATATGTTCGGAAATCTATGAATTAACTAGTCTTTTTCCCTCAGATTTTAGTGTGAGTGCAGGCAGCTTCAGCGTTGCATTGAAACTTGTCATTCATTTTTCCCTCAAATGAAAACATTCCCAACAGTATTGGGACCAGCTCAGTTTTCTTACATTTCTCAGCTACATTTCTGTGACATTTTCCAAGTTTGTTAAAAAGCAATAATCGCAACTGGCACCAAACTTATTGTATTCCAATGTTTCTTGCTTTTCTAAAAGAAAAAAAAATTAAAAATACAATAAACAAGCGCTTATGGCATGTGACTCTGTGGGATTTTGACCAAACAGCTCCTCCTATACAATTGTCATTCAGTTACTGTTCACCTGAATCCCTGCAAATACACACACATACAGACACACACACACACACGCACACAATCTGTTGAGACACTCCACCCAAAGCTATGTCACAGTAGTCTGGCTTGCCTCAGCCACAGCCTATTAGAGCATTGGTGTGGACAGAGGCAAGCCTGTGTCCTGAGGCCCTTTTATAATGAAGGCTCTGTTTTGGTGTTGCCTCTACAGCACAACAGTCGACTCGAGTCAGACTCGCTCAGGACGGGATTGCTTGCTTGTGACTCTGAAGCTCTTCTATTTCGAGGTTCTGGCTCAGCAACACCATTGAAGTATGTTTTGTAAGCTGTTCTTATCTAAATGCATCTTAGCGCAATAGTGTCAGCCAATCTCAAGATGCTAACTGGCTCCATGGACACTAACCATAAAATTAATCCTATCCCCAAACCTACATGTGGACCTTAATAGCATCCAGAATGACTCTGCTCCAAGACCCCAGCCCTGAGGGCCCAAGGCTTGGCACTGCATTGGTTCCCCTGCATTGCTGTTCCCATTTGGAGATACCACCAATACTCCGGGGTGTCCAAACTGGTAGCAATTTCCTATCCAGCGGAATTTCCCTGTATTTGCAATAGGCCAGTCTATTACAGGCTATTCTGTGTTAAATGCCACCTTCAGTTAGCCCGGGAGATAATGCAAGCCCATCTTATAGACGGCACACAACTATCAGTTTCACTTTTAAGCCCGAACACAAGTTAAAAGATTTTTTATTTGCCGTCTCCCTGTAAGGCTACCTTGAGGATAATCACCATCGTTGCCGTATTCTAAAAGCAGCTAATTGGCTGTTGCGAATCGGGCTGCGTGCACGTTCACTGGGAATACCTCTATCATTGCAGGCTTCTGAGGAATGCTCTTTCTACCAGCAGCTGTGTGGGGAATACGTTTGCCGTGGAAGGTTCGGCGCATTTTTTTTTAAAAACATTATTTTCAATTTCACTTTGAAATTCTATTCTCTGCGCTTATCTTTCAGTTGCCCTCATTAGGATTATATTGGATTCTGCAGCGAGCTCACACGCAGAAAGCATTTCAGCGAGTTCAGAGCACAAAGCCGTGGTGGTATTTTGGGTACAACACACAGCAGTGGGACAGGCGGCGATCACCACGAATCTCCGAAATTTCTCATGTGCCGTCACGTGTTCATGGGTAATATGTATATATATTTTTTACTGGGGTAACTTGCATTATATAGGAAAAGCACAGGTGAATGGAAATTAACTGTCAAAACAGGGAGGCGTGGAGCTGTTTGGTAAACGGTGTGATCGCAGCGCACGCACTCAGCAAGGGGAAAATAAATTGTGTGTCTCCTGCATAGATTACAGTGGAAGCAGACACGCTCGGTCACATCACAATGCGGTTCTGCTCAATTTGACAGCCTTGTTTCCAAGGACTGCGAGCTTTTTGTTCAATGCTGTCATTGTCCCTCATCTCTGTGAGTGCACGCGTTCCATTATTATTATATCCCCCCCCCCGCGAAACACTGAAGTTTTCAGAAGGGGGCGGCAGATTTTTCGCCTCCGAGAAGTTGTTTCATTTACAGGAAGGCCGCGGTCGCTCCTCAGTGCCCTGGCAGTGTGATACTCCTGACAAAGGACAGCGTGGGCTGGGGGTACGCAGGAAAGCCTTTTACACCACACGACGAGATAAACACAGACCTGAGAAAGGAATCCAGCCGAGAGATACAGCATCCTCTTTCCCCGGCGCAGCCCGACAGACATCAGCGCTTAAAAATTATGCAACGTGTCACCCAGAGCCCATGAGACTTATTAAGAACCACATGAAGAAAAACAACAGATTTCATTTGACTCCCCCGGGTGGGAATTCACAATGTTAAGAGTGCTTAGTGGAAGACATTTGTGGATCCTCAAAAGTTTTGAGGTAGTTTTCTAGTCTATTAGTCTAGTTATCTTTCTGATCAGTTAGGACGCTTCTGACTGAAAAACCCCATAGCTGTACAGATGTACAGAGACATTGTTAAAAATAATGGGCATTTAATCTGTTATCTAAGCCAAATATAATGAAGCAGCAATCTTTTACCACCCCTGAACCATGTCTTATCAAGTATGGAAAATGGAACACTAAATTGTCATAACACATGCGAATCCTGGTGATTTATCATGTCCTGAAGGAGATATTTGTAACAGTTTAATCCAATGATCTTAATGCATTAAATTTATATCTCTGTTAATTATATTTGCCCCATCAAAAAGCTCTGGAGTTTTTTTAAGGACACATTGGAGTTCTTTTTGCTTCTTTTTCATTTGGCTGCTGAGCAGATTATGCAGAGACCATGCTTTTCTGCACTTTTGATGAAATTTTGATGGCATATGAAGAGATCAGAGGAGTACCATACCTCAGCAGGGGACACAGGCAGAGACCCCGAGCCCATTGGTATGCGTAGCGCTGATCAATCTGCAAATCTTCTTATTTCCACAATTATTGTTGTACATAAATTTTGATTCCTTGATCATCTTGAAAAGCCGGTGCTTTTTTGGAGTTAAATTGTGCGTCATTTTCGTTCCCTTGGAAGCTTCGCAGCTGTCCTCGTACCTGTAGTTTTGCTTAACAGCCAGCACTGGGATAAAAGCTCTGAAAATATCCCCCTCCAGCACAAGCTCCATCAGAGAACAAACACAGGGCCTTGGGCCTGAACAGGACAAATGAGAGGGTGGGGAAGTCTGGGGTAGGTGTGACACTGCCCACGACTGGCCTGCTCTGGAAATCATAAAGGCAAAAAAAAAAAAAAAAAAAAGATTCTTAGAAAATGGCTTGGAGGTGAACAGTGGGAAAAGAGATTACGGCACAGAGACCATCCTCAGACAGACAGCAAAGGGGGAGCACTGAGGCCTTAGATGAGGAGAGAGGGGGATTAAGTCAGTGAGTGAAGGATTCAGAGCCTCTGACAAACGGGAATAACAGACCCTAACACTGTTGAGCTTATCCAGAACAGAGGGTTAAGAACAGATGGACCAGTGACACAAAAAATGTAGCCTGCCATTTCATCATCATTTTCAAGTTGCACTTATTGAATCCACCCTCTCCATTGCACAGTTTCAAACCACTATATTTTCTTTTCATTTTTTTCCTTTTTAAATGCATTCACATTCATAGCCACTTGATGTATGCACTTTATTAAATGTTCCCTGTAGAAAGGGAAAAAAAAATCAAGAAGTATTTGGATATCAAACAGTCATGCCTAGAAAGGGCAAGGTCTTTGTTCAGGCTCTGGGTAAGGAGCATTGCTACAGATAACAGATGATAGTAAACAGATGTGAATATCTTAATTTTGCTCTGATTAAACATAAGCATTAAAGCACAGCTAGTAGGAACCAGCTCAGTAGATGAGAGCTGGTGAAGGATTTCTAAAAAATCTGTGCAGATGGCCAGTCTGTCCAGGGTATGTACTGAGAGCCCTTGGCAGGCTGAAACTGATGCGTGCATTTTGGAACCTCCCAGGACCTAACCTTTCTAGCAACAACCATATCAAAGTAAGGATATGTTTTTTTTTTTTTCCTGTTTCACCTCTTTAAATTTCATATGCTTCATGAGAAAACTTTAAATTTTGAGGGTCAGTATATTTATGCGGTGTTGATGATTTCTGAGAGACCAGCCAAGTGAGATAAATTAAACTCATTGGTGTCCTTAGTTAAGCCAAGGCAAAGTTTGTGCTCATCATTTTACAGCAGGTTGCTTTCCGTTTAACTCCAGAGTTCGATTAATCTGCTAATTTGATTGAAACTTCCCAACGAAGCAACCAGTGGCATTAATCACAACCAGCTGTAATCGAGTTTCACCTGGATTTTGGTTCTCTCTCTTCTTATTCAGCATTTCAGTGCTTATGTGTTTATCATAATCTCCTTATGCTTATTTCAGATTCATGACACCAGCAAAGCTTTTTCATTTTAACTCTCATCTCATCCAGGCTCTCAGTCCACAGCAGCAGTATACAGTTGGCACGTAGCACACACTACAAACCTGCGAGAGACAGCGTATTAGAGCGGGGAATCTGTTTTATTATGGTACAACATTTTTAGTGAAGCAACTGAGAGTTGGTAATGTCATTTCCTTTGATTAAAGTGAACTGATATCGTCCCCGTTCTGATCTGCATGAGTCCGGCAGAGGCAGAGCATCCATTAGAATAACTTAGGATGCAAAGTTCATCTTTTGAAAAGAAGTGTAGCGTTCTCTAACTCCTGGTTGAAAGATAGTGAGTTTAACAGGAAGTACACTAGAGAGAGGAAAGAACATCTTTTTCATGGAATATAGCAGGCAACTTCTGAAGTTTTTGTTCATCACAGGAGCATATATCAGCATTGATCGAGGTGCAGGCAATGGGTCATCAAAGACCACTGCTCCCTGGTTAAAATTGATCCAACTTAGTTTGTATCTCAGGTTGAGATTTGATAACTTCCATATGGACTGCTCTACCAAGAGTGTTTCACTGAATTCTTTAAAAGCATGTCAGAGGTCCTTATTTGTGAATTTCATCAGCTCAAATGCCTGTCTTAAACCGCATCACCATGAAAAAATAAACATTGAGCTTCCTTCAGCTTAACTCACAGTGCTAGCAACATTTTTTTTTAATTGCTGTTATGAAGATGTTTATTGCAAATACTGATGACTGACTCTTTCAATTGGCTAATGAAATATTAATGCTGAATAGCATTAGTCTCATATTTTTTTCTTTTTCCTCTTTATGCAACCATTTTTTTTTTAAATTGTAAGTTGCACATTAGACTCATCTCATCTCACCATGACTCTATGCACTGGTGCATGAACTGTGAAGCGAGGCAAAAGCAACCCTCCAACACACTTGCACTACGAGTCCCAGAGTGCACTACTACTGAGCTGAGGGTCAATTGGAGGATAAGGGGAAAGTGGAAAAACTAAGGCACCTGGTGTCCCCTTTTCACAACTTGTTCCCCCTGCTCTGGGCTCCTGGTCATTACCACATTATGACATGGCTGAGATGGGCTTTGGGCCATGGGGTTCAGCCTGCACTCAAGAGGAGCACCTTGCCAACTGAGCCACTAAAGTCTTAAAACCTGTTCTACTTTGTTACTAATAGTGTCATCACTAATCTCCAACATGCATACAGAGCAGGTCTTTCCACATACATTGCATTATTCTGAGTGAATGTGGATTTCTAAAGGAGGTGGTAATGAAAAAAAAAAAAACCTATGTATGCGGTAGTTCGATTTTAGAGCAGCTTTCTCAGTGTTATTGGTTGTAACTTGTTATTCCAAAAATTACATTGCTATGGCTTTAAATCATCAGCCCTAAAGTGGATGAAGAGGTCCTTACAGACTCGACTGTAGCATCATTATTTGTTAATGCTTCCTTGAGGTTTCTGAGTAAGAACAGTATAAAACCTTCTAAAGCACTAGATACTGTCTCTAGTATGTTCAAAACTAAGGCTATCATGTTTGGTTCATGGAAGATGTGAAGGATGCTATCCTCAGTTGAATCTTGTATTTATTGGTGAGCCTATTCAATAAGTTAAAAATTTCTTCCTGGCATAATCTTTGATAAGCTTCATTCTGCACATGTTGATAAAGTTTTAATTCATATGGCTAAAGGTACTGTTATAGTAAAAAAAAGTCCTCAAACATGTGACATATTCCACTCTATTCTGGGTCATTCAAGCACTTGTCCTGTCCTACTCTCACTACTGTCCTACTGTATTGCCATGTGCACACTGATCTTTCGAGTTGTGAGACTTCACTGAGTGCAAAACAGGCTGCCTGTCTAGCATGTAACAGGATTATGAGAAGAAATGTAATGCATGTGATTCTTCCATGGCCTACAGCTGAAAAACGACTTCTCTACATACAGTTACCACTGTTCAATATATTGGCATCTTTAACCCCTGCAACCCGAAAGCCGCAAACTGCAGCCACGTGAGCTTACCTCATCAGTCATTTTTTCCATGGAGAAACCTCCCGTTTATTTTGTGGTGTACAGGAGGCTTGTCACTTTCAATGCATCAGATACATCAACAGTAAGCGTAAACTTGACTCTGTAATAGTGGTGCAAAGTCTGCCTACAAAGTCTACAATACAAAAACACAATAAAATATAACAATGATGAATAAAATACAACATTTCTTGAGCACTTAATTCATACTTCTTCACATTGCAAAGGAATGGGATATTCCTGTGGTGTGGTTTTTACACTTTGTGTACAATCCAGACAATCTATACTGTCTGTAGAGTTACCTAAGCTGACACATTTATGTTTGGAGGGGCAATCAGGTAAACACAATTTATTTTTCCACAAGCAAAAATTATTTTATCTATACAAGGGCATATCAAACTCCTCATGCCATGGTCAGGGCTCCTGATGACTTTACACAATTTTGTTCAGAATATAATGATACATGGCATGTGTAGATAGCTATTACAACTCCTGAGTAATCTTCCTAAAACTGAAGAGAGTCCAAAACATCAAAAAAACAGGGCAGAGTGCATAAGTTTAAACTGTCAGAATCTTTAGGTGATCAGCTGACAAACACAATAGACACGTTTAGGCAGTGGACAGGCCAGAAAATAACATTTCCCAACCCTAGAAGAGACTGATTCATAGTTTTCTGTAAAGCAGTATTGGCATAGAATTCTTTGCCACCTCATACCACCTTTGCACAAAAACCTTAAAAAACATCTCTTTCAGAGCTCTTAATTGGTAAAGAAACACCTATTGCACTTCTATATGTGCATTTTCTCATTAGATATGGGAAGGGTTTCTTGTTGTCATTGTGTTATTTTTTGTGTTAGTTTTTTGTTATGTTTAGCCTATTATTACCTATTACTTATGTTTTCTGTCTTTATTATTAATATCCATATCACTAATAATTTCTGTTAAGCTTTGATACTATGATTCTCAGGAAGAATAGCTTTCACTCACATAAATGGATGGGAATTGGAATGCACAAATGAAGCAATGAACACTAAAGTTATTACAAATTATTTAAAAGGTGGTACACTTCAATATATGGAGCATTCCAACAGTTAAGAGCCTGACAGGGAAAAAAAAAAATTTGCAAGAAGGAATTCATCTTTTACAAGTGACAAACCTTGGAGATTGATCAACACATGAATCGCTCTGCTTCACTGTAGATTCTGCATGCCACAAAACACAATCGCTCATTGAATGTCAACAAAATACACTCGCTGTAATATCTGAAAAGCAACCAGAGGTGAAATTGTGAAAGAGGGAGAGAAAACAAATTACCATCAGGTGCTCATTGTTGTAATCGCCGAAGCCAAACGGTGGATTCTGATAGGACTAACGCAATGGGGAAATCAGCGTGGGTGTCACTGAATAATCCCTTTGCTTACATTGTATATAGGTCATTACATAGCAAATCAACCAAGATCTATTAATTCCTTGTGACCAGATTTAGTTTCTGCTCAAACTTTGTAAAGTAGACGACAGGTAGATGATTTTATCGCTGCACTCAATCAATTTATAAACCAGGAATATTTTGAGATGAAACAGGCAACCAAACAAACAATCACACAATGTGCAAATAATGGCAGAAGGTGCATCTTTAGGAATCCTTAATTTAACACCTTAAAAACCAAAGCAACACCCTAGAATACAGTATGTTTAGTAATACTTAATAAAGCTTTAATAACTTATGATAATTGTACATCATTATATACATTGATTGCATAAGTGAAGTTACTATGAAATAATATGTGCTAGTTAATGTGTGACTGAGTGAGGTGAAAGTAAGGATTGAAGATTGATAGGTTACACTATGCACTGTTGATGTGGTCTGAACATACAGTAAGACAATCTGCCAACCCTGAGTAAATGATTTATAAAGTATTAAGTGTTATGTATTAAGGACGAACTAATAAACCCTACAACCTGTTTGATTGTGCACAGCAGTTACAATAGCTTTATTAAGCATCTATAACCCACTGTATTCTGAGGTGTTCCCCAAGGCACAATGATGAGGATTAGTTCCTGGGGTCTTTGAAGCTAAATGTTACATTTAACCTTAACCCTAACCTTAGCCTATTCTTATTATCCTGTTTCACTGGTAGCTTAATAACAGTGTAACCATCTGTCCTGACAGAGACAATTCATACTATTACAAGTTACTTAACCCAAAAATGGGTTTAGTTTTAATGTCACTTTCCCAATATATGAAAGATGATGTTAAAGGCAGCTGTTAGAGAGTGAGGCTGCGTGAACCCCCATAATGTGATCACAGCACGACACAGTGGTTAGGGAAACATTGCATTTATTCATTAACCTTTATTTTACCTGGAGGGTCGCCTAAGAAGTCAGTGAGATGCCATGGGGAAACAAGGCAGGTAGGGAATGCAAGGGATTGCAGAGCAAATCAAATGCTGAAGGCGGTGAAATTGAGAGATTGGTTGGGGAATTTGACTGGACGGGGGTGTTAACACTCTTAGTCTTTTGTAATAACCACAGTGAGTCAGGACCTTGGTTTAGCATCTCCTTTGAAAGATGGTGCTTCTGGTAGCGTGCCGTCCCATCACTGGGACACCGGGTTTTCTGCTTGGTCAGGAGGGGAGAGTGCCCTCTACCACAACAGCAACACCAAGCATCAACCTAGTTTCCCCAGGTGGTCTTTCAGGAAAGTATGTCTCCCAGGCAATTACTGTATCTACCATGTGTTATCAGTCACTGGCTTGTGCGAACCAATCAAAAGACCTTGTTCTTTGCAGGAAATAGTAGTATGCTGTTTGAGTGTACTAGAGTTCATAATATACTATAACTGGCTCAGATCAGTGAGCCAATAGTAGTGCATCTTGTTCCATGGTGCACTGTGTCAACCATGTGAAATGGAGGTAGATGCATATGTGTAATCCATCAATGACTACAGGAAATGTAGACAAAGTCAATATTTTATTTATTTATTTATTTTTTTAGACAAATGGCATTATAGGTCCTAAATAAAAGCCTAGCTTTAGTTTTCTTGATGGGGCTAAACATATGCATGCATGTTTTCAAATGGTAATTGGAAAAAGGTGCTTTTAAAGGATATGACAGACTCTGGATTTAATAGGGAGTTATAAAAATACCCTTTTATTCTATCAAATAAAATGTAAAATCCATGTTTTTTTCTGATGGTTTAACCTTTTCCCTGGGAATGTTAAAATATGAATAGACATTGTTGGTTTGCATAAATGAAACTCTATTTACATTGGTGTGAATATTAATAATCTTGATGTAATTCTTTCACACTGATACACAAACACAAAAAGACTGATGTGTGCACTTATTGCATTTAACCACAACGGTCAAAAATAGTTTATTATCATTTATTATCATCAACCTGATGTGGTAAGTGTCAAGCTACACATTCAATTTGAAACCGGGAAGCCATAATTGAGAAAAAAGGCTTCTTTTGCGGGGGGACTGGGTTTTCTGCAATTCCACTGCAACAATCATCTTATTCATCAATATTTAATAGGCAAGGATTGCTTTGGTGCTGGAATTTATAATGGACAGAATTACAATGTGTGTGAAAGACAGATACCTCTCTCGCACAGCTCCCATGGGAGACCTGTGGTAAAGAAGGGAGCTGTTGAAAAGATGCCAGATCATCAAAGCAGAAATTAGCCCCGCACAACCAATTAATACAGTGAAGGGAGATTCATTTATTGTGATTTTTATTCAGATATCACAAATCTATTTAAACTTGTCTCAGCGCTGTGATGTGATGTCAGTTCAGCGTTGTATAAAAAATCCCGGGCTTCGGCTGACCACTTGGGAAGATTGTATCTTAGAGATGCGTATTGATCAATACGAGAGGAATTTATGATATGGACTCGTGTCTTCAGGAAGCACAAGGGTCAAATCCTTCGGGTGATAGAGGCTCGTCGTTCTACAAGCCTGGTGGCTGAAATTGGCGATAGCGCTCTATTACAAGTATGGCCGCAATGTTTTAGTATCTTATACAGCTACTTGCCTAACCCTATTGAATGCACTTTTGCATAAGAGCATCTGGCGATGAATAACTGTAAATGTAATATGCACTGTATTCACCCCAGACCATGTCACTGTGGTATTTGAGAATGATAATAATTTTGGGAATGTCAACATAGGCTACAAGGATAAGTACAGGCCTTGAGAATACACTCCCAACACAATAGATCTTCTGGGTTCAATACATGAATATTTGTATGTACCCACTTGAAACTCTGGGATAGTATCTTGCTCAACGTACCAACCACAATATTTTACAAAAGAGTACCCCATGATGTCTTGAAGGAGATGCGTTCTATTGGCTACCAGGGCTTTTTTCTCCCCCTTCTTTGTTGCCCTTCATTGTGAAACCGTCTGCTCAGCCTCGCCTGTGTTTTGACCCACCGTCTCCCACTTCAAGTTCAAGCACAAAAGCACAAAATTCCAGATTGAATGAATGAGTGCACTTACAAATGCACGCCGAACGCAATTGCTCACTGAACACATCTTAAATCTTATGCTCAGGCATTTCCTCTGCGTTTTTATCACCGATGGACAAATGCTTATTCTCACTGAGACAATTCCTTGCATCAATAAACAGCCTATCTGCTTAGTGTAAACAAATGTATCTGTTGGAAAAATACAATACGTACGACCGTGAAATGAACAAATTGTACTCTAACTGTGCATGTTAAGGAGGCAGTTACTTTGGTATAAAAGGTTAAAAAAGAAGGAGGAAAAATATGCAGAAGCATATGTGTATGGTAGTAATTGGAGCTGGGTGATAGAAGGCGGATTGACGCTACAGATGTTTAATTGTTTCCCTGGAGAAAGCAGTGCAAAAACTAAATTAAAACACATCAAGACGAGGCAGCAACGGGAAAAGGATAATCAAATTCTCCTGATCGTGAACTGATGTAAATCATATAAGTATCAGTCTGGCCTACTGCAGCTGAAGTCCTTTTCTCCCGATTTTCATTGAAGATAATGAGGGAACACTGACAGAGCCAAGACAATGACTAATCTGTGGGCTTTTGGATTTTTTTTCCTCGCTTCCCCATCCCTCTGTTATCCTCAGGCCAGAGACAGGACAACAAGGAGCTCTTGAGGAGGTTAACAGTTTTAAAAATCCAAATTCGCAAATCTCTGTGGGAAACGAAACCCATCTCCCTGGTGCAGAAGCCTTTTGTGGGCTTTATGGGGAAGCACAAACATAATATCTAACACTCCAACCACAAGAGAATGCAACTCCCTCTGAACATATAAGGCATTTCCTCTGGCATACAACCAGTGAAGTAGGTTTATGATATTGTCTGTTTCCTTTACTGTTTGTATTATGGAGGCAAACAATCTGTCATAGATACAGTCGTGTTTTTGAGCAATGTGGAGTGAAATGTATTGAGAGAACAGTGAAAATCTATAAATATCTACACACATATACATATACAATGAAATTGATACAGTGGCCTTAATATATATTCTATCACCTTATATAAAAGAACAAACCTCTATGTATATATGTATATGTGTGAGTGTATGCCTGTGTGTGCGTGTGTATGTGTGTGCGTGTGTGTGATTTTTACAATCAGATTGACCAGCTTAAAAATGGAGTTTACTGTCTCACTGTTTTCATTCTGTCAAACAATCCCTCACAAGCTGTGCTTGGTTTATGTGCCTATATACCTGTATCTTCTTTTAAACAGAATGCAGGGAGAATGCCCATTAGCTAAGGTAATGGAGAGCCACAGGGAGCTTAGCTGCACCATTTCACACACATCACACCTCAGTGCAGTAAATTGCTAGTGCAAATTTGAATGAAAATAAAGCACTGTTACATTAAATCAATAGATATTGCAATTTCTATTTGCAAGGCCTCATTCAGTATCAAAGACTGAGGGAGGAGGGTTTGTTGTGGAACAGCCTGGCAGCAGAAAGCCTTTGCCCATGTTTGTTATTCGATCTGCTATTTTGCTTTCGTGCATGCGCGTAAGTGGAGCGCAAAGCCGTGTCTTAACACGGAACAAGGACAGTCACCCAGCGCTGTATTCAGTGCAGGAGGCAGAGTAGAGCGGATGACGAATGCTTTCTTAACATAAGGCTCACCGCCTCGACTGTGCCCGTGTGCTGGACCTTTAACAGTGCCATTCAGATCAGACCTTCAATCTGCTACGCGGAGCTTATGAAATGCATTTTTCAAGGCACAGAATAGCAGAGAGAACATATTCCATATTGTGTTATAATCCAGCCCATAATTCACCCAAGGCGAGGATAGAGCCTTCTGTGGCGGATTAAAAAAAAAAAAAAACAACATACAGACAAAGTGGTAGAGTACTTTGGCTTGACCTCAAAAGAGTTGTGTCGTACTAGCAGCTGGGGACATTAGCACTCAATAAGCAGCTGCCAATTGATTGCTCCTCCTGACAGAAGGAGTCCCAGGATATTTCATTATCCTGCGAATCCCACAGCACTGCTGCAAAGAGGATGGCGGGCCTGGGAATAGGCCAGCACACCTGATTACAAACGTTTAGTCTTCTACAGCCTCCTTTTGTCTTCTTCTGAGGCCCCTCTCTCAAGTGCATTCACTTTCACTTCCACTGGACTGACGTAAAATGCCTGAATCGAGTCAACTAGGTGAACGTCAAGAGTAACACTCTGTGTCATTGCGCCGTCTCTCTAATTGAAGATAATTCATAGGCGAAATCTCCCTTTGAAGAATCGTACACTTTTTCTCTCTGCTGAAAAAGAATGTGTATCCTTCACTTACGCACAGTCAAGGTCAGCCAGTCTCCCGGCAACAGCACAAATGCATTGGCACAACACCAAACTATTAAATCAGACCAACTCCGCACACCTACTGTAGACGCTCTCCTCTTTATCTGCAAAATTGCTGACCAAGGTACCAATTAGCGCTAAATGCAAGGAAGGATAAGTGGTGCGGGGTTAAGTGGTGGCTTCCGAACTCTGTGAATAACACTGTTGGTGTTTTCTGCGGGGGGCTCCAAAAATGCCATCGCTTTACTTTTGGAGCAGGTACCAGCTTCACTGCAACCAAGAGGACAGCTCAGGTAGGACTCAGAGAAAAGTTGTCACATCTAACTTCCAATTCACTTAACCTCTCCTCTCTCCACCAATGATAAACACAAGAGGATATATACATATTATATATTTATATATATACACACACACACACACACATACACACACACACTTTGCCTCCCATCTGTTGGGAGCCAGTTTGTTGTTTTCGCTCGATACATCCCTTATCTCCCCTGATAGTGCTTTACTCCCTTTGTAAACGGCTTCGCTACCAATTATCTTTTTGCCCTCCAGCTGTAGTGATTAATATCACAGGGTTGTCCCCTTTATGCCGATGATTAATCATTTCAGCTGGATCTTTGTTTTTTGCCAAAAAGAGGAAAAAAAGATAGATATTAAAGATTCCAGTTCTCATCTCATAAAATCTGATGTATTGATTGTCATTCTGTGTCTTTTCACTTTGCAAACAACTAAGGAATTGGCACTTTGGGGATGAGGAAAGGGGGGGGGGCAACCGGGTGCTTGATTTTTATCCGTGATCGATAGAGGCTTTTGTGAATTTCATTTTAACGAGATACATATAGAGCTGGAATTCGCGAGCGGCTCAGTGTTCTTAATGATGGCCGGCGCTGAAAGTTTAGCCCTCTAACGCGCGTGTCATCCAATGACAATGCCTTCCCTAATGTCATGCGGATATCAAGGTCCTTTAGATATCCGTGCATCCACTTTGGGGATTTTTTTAAAAGGGCAGAGAAGGATAAAGACGTTGAATAAGCTGAAGGGATCAAAGTGCATTAGAACAGTGGCGGGGGGTGAGAAGGTCACATTGTAAAACACTCGCAGGCAGTCTGACATCTGATAAATATGGATCACCACTCATAAGCCCCTTCTCCTCTTCGCCGCTTTTAAAAAATGAATGTTTGTTGCCGGCGCAGAGGTAAGAAAACACCTCCGTGGTTCACTTCGTTGCGCAGAGAACGCCTGAATATTTGATCATCACAGGTGATCAATACGAGGCCGCTGTGATTAATGATGCATGTTCCTGTGTTTGCTGAATGAGGAAGAGGCAGTTTTCGCTTTTCTTCCTCATTTACCCGTTGATCTGTAGGCCCAGCATGTGTTTTGCCCGGGGGTATGTTCTTGCGAGACTCCTCGCTGTAGCAATATTTATTGGAGTATTGTTTTGTAACGCAATCTGTGTGTGCCTGTCTCTATTGCTCGATAGGTATCGGCTCTCGAAAATGTCGAGCTGCTTAAATCGTTTCGTGCTCCGCTGCTGGTAAGGAGGCTGCATGTAGAACTGCTGTATTTCCATTCTTTTTTGCTTCACGAGGACAAAAGTCCTATTTCAGATAACTTCAGTTATTAAAATTTAATACTGGACGGGCACTTTCACTCTTAAGGCTTATAACTCTAGTCACTGTTTTTACATTACGAAGCTTTCTTTAAATGTTTTCATATCACAGTGCTATTACAAATTCCATGTAAAAGTGAGGCAAATATTACATTTTGGAAATTATTCTCAGCACGTAGGACCTATCCTTTCTTTGGTATTAAAAAAAGATAAATAAAGAAATAAACATTCTTATTGTGTGGACGCAGTAGCTCGTAGTTCAGCTTTGCGGTTCACAATAATAATAGTCACTGCTTGGAAGAAAGAAAGGAAAAAAAAATGCCTGAGCGGGCAGAATGATGTTTTCAAATCAAGGAAAGTTCAAACTCAACAGTATGTCTTTTTTCCCTTGTCGCAGTGGTCAGACATGACAGTACGAATCAGAATAATTGGCCGATTGATTTTTCTTGTGTTCTCTGTTCTCTTCGCTGCACATGATTCGTTCGGTGTGTGCGCCAGGACAGAACTCTTACCCCGCCCCCCCCCTTCAACGCACACACCACTTTCTGGATGGAGTAGGGGGAGGAGGGGGGAGAAGTGTCTCTGCTCTTCAAAAACTGGAAAAAGATCACATTAAGTGGTTTGCTTTACTGCAGCCTCACTGACTGAATGTTGGGGAAATTGAACAGAGACTTGGCGCTTAAAAGCTACACAGGCCTGTGCCTGTTCATATGGAATTCTTCATGCCCTCTCGGAGACCGCTTTTGTTTTGCTGTCCTGTTTTATCCCTTTGGATAAATTGCCATGGAAATTCCTTCCCCTATCCTTAGTCAACCAGCTACTGTAGTGGCCCTTCGTTAGCTGCACCTTGTTATTCTGTTAAATACACGGGATAAATCACCAGTACGCACTATGCTAGCTACCTGTGTATATAGGGTGGTGTGTGTGTGTGTGTGTGTGTGTGTGTACACATACACATTGCATGTATGTGTGGGTGTAAGTGTATGCTACTGTGTATAATTTTTGTGTCCCCAGGTGGGTGTGAGCACTAGCGCATGTGTGTGTTGTGGGGAATGAGTCAGGTAATAAATTTGTTACTCTGCAGTCTGTTTACTTGAAGGACACTGATGTCATTATGTAAAATGCAGGGTCCTTACACTATTAGGCCCAGTATCAGATTCAGTGGTTCACTCTTTTGGGAAACACCTGAATGTTCTAACCAGCATGGCTGCTGTGAAAACATACTTGAAAATGGAGGCAAAACAAGAATTTGAATAAAAACTATCAAGTGAGTATTTTTGAATAAAATCTAAACCATTGTACCTAAACTTCCAAATTCATAACAACACACTGGATATCAATGGTATTAACCTGCATGCAAAGTACAGAGTGTAGCTTTGAAGTGGAAATGGAGTTTTTCTTCGCCCTTGCCATGCGTATCTCTTTCCATTTAGATTCAGACATCCCCGTGATAATTAGTCCAAATGGAACTGCCATCGCTGGGTTTTCTTTGAAGTTGTAGTACCCTGGCTGAATTCAGGTTAAGATAGGAGAGATGGAGACTGTTCGGGAAATGAGTGAGAATGGACAAAAAATCAGCACTGTATCTTATGTGCTGACATGCTTTAAATGGCTGATTTTCCAAGCCACAAGCGCACTTGATGCATGGTTGAGGAACACTGAAGTCATCAGCCATGTTTGCCTGTATTGCTTCTGCTAGCTCTGGCTTCAGACAAGCACTACTGGTGCTGAAACAAAGTGCTTCAATTCTGCAGACTTTTTTTGGGCACATGACAATAATAATAATTGTACTTAAACAGTACCTTTCATCCTTTTCAGGGATCTCACAGCACTTTACAGTGATTGGCTCATTGTAGTCTATACCAAAATGTAATACCAACCTGGTTGATGCACAATAACCAGTAGTCAATGCACATCACCTGACATGGAGAAGAGGGGCTTATTTAGCCAGTGCAAATGGGGGGTGGTGAGATTTTGGAGGGGACACTGGTTGGTGAGAATTTGGAGGAGATACTGGTGGAAACCTCTGCTCTTTGGAATATTAGTAAAATACACATGCTGAAGTAACGATGGGTGGGTGGGAGCAATTGAAATATCAGTTTATCTCCAACAATTCTTAAATCTATTCCAGGTTTGGCAGATGCATTCATCATTATAATCATTTTTTTTAAACAACTGGAAACAGTGTCTGCAAAATCTTTGACTTGACTTTAAACTCAGGGCACAGAAAATACTCTAAATATGGAAAGCCATTCTGATAATGTGCAAGGATGGCTAGAACTGCTGTGATCAATTAACTGGAGGGTGAAAATGAAGAACAGGATGATTGATTGATGGAAAATGATTTTGTTGCCATGGAAACTAAAAACTAAAATTGTTTCTGGCTGAAAGGCCAGAAAACTAGTGTGCAATGGTTACTGTTTGTTACCCAGGGGTGAGGTCCACACATTCTCTGGGTCTAAACATCTTTGGTCATTATTCGTCTACAGGAAAAAGTCCAAGTATGTCTCCAATTCAGTGTCCTTAAAAATGGAAGCAGTCTGTAGTCCAGACACATGTTTATGCCATATCTGGCTCTAGATGCGGCTGGCACTTTCTCATCCGTCAAGTTATAGCAGGTCTCACAATCATTAACAGAATGTGAGCCAAAAAAAATATCCAAAATTCAACATGCTTTTTTTTGGAAAGAGTATTGCTTGTGTGTAAGTACGATGGGATCTCAATCCCATAAGTAAGCCTGTGACGTGCTAGCCCCTAGCATCAGTTATAAAAGCATGCCTGGTTTTTGGGCAGGGATCTGAGTCTTTGTGCATCAAAGATGGTCAGAATTTTGGATTGGAAACTTCAGCAGACCTACCTCAGTTCCAGATTTACGAATGCACTGTAAAGGCAGAGCACTATGCTGGCAAGAGTGCCTGTCCATCTCAGAGTGGCGGTGTGTTCCTCTTACATGGTACTGTTTTATGTGTGATGATTTATTTAAATTTATATACATAAAGAAATTCAATTTGTAACTCAACTGCTACTCATGAGCCAGATTAATTGCTAATTGAAGTCCTTTGACTGAAACTTGGACAGTAGCCCTTCAGGACTGGAGTTAGCAAGAAAGAAGTCCGGCAGCCCCCGGGAGACTGTGAGCTATGACCCACTAATGCAGCTGCACAATTTGCAGACATGCTTCAGGCTGCTTAAGGTTTAATCAAGTTTCATTTATTTGCCCTGGGATGCCCCACTTACCCTTTTTGCATTAGGTAGCCACTAGAACTGCTGTGTAAGGTTAATTACTGGCCCAGTAACCCTTCTCACCTCTAGTGTTTCACATTACTTTGTTGTAATATTTAAATATAATAACAAGCACAGGCCCTCGTTGTTAACCTGTCTGCCTTCCTTGAACAGCTGCCCTGGCCGCAGTGTTTCTTTAATCATTAATTGAGGAATTATCCCTTCAGTCACGCAATCAATCAACTGGATATCACTTAATGTAACTTTCTGAATACATTAATCGTCACAGTGTGGCTTCAGAGAGAACACTGTAGAGGAACAGTACAAGTTAAAAATAGCTATAACATTAAATGAATATACCATCAAGTAACCATTTAGTACTTTAATGAATGTGTTAGGTCAGAGTGTTCTGTATAATTCTAAAACAACTAATCTAAACACAACATGTTCCCCTCTTGTTTATTGTTCTTCATTTTAGTCATGTGGAAATGAAATGTTATTGTTGCATTCTAGTGTTTTTCTCACTTACACATTTTTTCCAACTAAATCAATTGACACAAACATCACTTTTATAAACATTTTGATATGGAGGCTTGTTTTCAGATAACAGTAAGATCAGAGGTCTTGAATGAGTGTGTTAATGTTTTGCAGGTGCATTAGCAGGTGAATTGTAATGGAAGTGAATTGTATACTCTGTGAACTGAATTACATATGAAGTGCTATATGCATGGCTAATCTGTTTGCTTGACTTCAGAAAATTCTTAAACTTTCATTTAATCTGTGTACTAGGGTTATGGAAAAGTAATAATTTGAGCTGCACTTTGCATGTAAAGTCTTGTCTTGGTTTATCAAATATAGTTAGCATGTATGCGCTGGGACCAGTGTGTTGAATAAGTAGATGATTCTATTAAGCACACCCAGAATCCAATTTTAGGATTGTAGTTTATTTTAAAAAATAATGTGCATTGCTCACAGCACATAATGAATGCGCTTTGAAGGTCACAGCTTCGTAGTATTGGCAATAACCAGTTATGGTTCAATATCCTCACAACACTGGCAGATGCTGCAGTTAAAGGATGTCAGGAGATGAGGCATGGCTGACTGTTATTTTCGCACTCATAATCAGTGTAGAAACACAACAAACCTTATTTACTCAGGTTAATTAAAATGTGAGACAGATAGATGAAAATGTCAAGGAAGCTAGTTAGTTGTTGAAAGTAAACATTTACTTTTAACAACAAGGCATTGTGCCAAGGCTTTTTTTATTACCTGTGCAATAATTCAAAAATACATGATTGAAGCAAAGTGAGGAATGAGAGAACAAGAAGATGGAGGATACAGTGTGTAAGGGCAATCCCAGGGGAGAGTGGGAGACTGATAACAAAATGAAAAGCTGAGAGATTAAACTGAATCAAACAAAGGGTTTGGTGTGAAATTAATGGAAGTAACATTGGGGGGCCAAGGGTACAAATTATGAAATGGACTGATGTGAGAGGGGGGAGTTAGATGGGAACAAAATAAGGGCAAATAAGGCAATAAGGCAATGCAAAGCCCACATACCTGCTCAGATACCAGACAAATTGTGTTTTTTTCCTCATTTATTCCCTCTGTCAAGATGGAAAAATGAGAGAAATAAGTGCTGTTGGTTTTCCAAATAATCTTTTAGGCAGGTAAAACGTGAGGGTTCTTCTTGTGACCTAAGGTGGGAGATCACCTGAGGCAGAGTCACAAAAAATTCAACACTCTTGTTTTTGTGTTGCACAAATTTTGCTCAAAGCATTTCTTTGACAGCCATGTAGTTTGCATCCATTCCTGGGGCCATATCTCCAGTTTGGGATTGCAGCTAGTTTATTTTGCAGAAGAATTGTGCATTTCTTTTTTGGGGGGGAGGGTCTTGCGATCAGCTCAACTCTGTGTGGAACAGCCCACACAGAAGGCTCTGAGAGTTTATTCTAATGTGAAGCATTTATAATTACAAGAGGGAACACAGAAGTGTCTGCCAAGGAAATAAACCTGTCCATTCAGCCACCCCATAATGTTTCTAAAACGTGTTAATCATTTGGAGAACACACTGCTCTGCTTTGTGGTGCCACTGGTTTCACAGCAAATGCATAATGTATTTTCAAACTGAAAACTGTAAGGAATGAAAGAGAATATTTGCATTACTTTTCATACTATTACACAATTATTCATATTAGAAATAAGGTTGTTAGAGAAATTTGAAAAAAAGACACAAATGAAGGGCTTTGTTCTGTATCTGTAATCTTAAGCGGAGTTCCGTAGTTTGCAGCGTTAACTAGGAAAGGATTAACGGCCTGATTGGCAAGGTGACCGGCACCAAAAAAAGGACAAAATAAATTAGAAAAGCAGAGGGCTTAACTTTAGATTCTCATCTGACTACATAATGTTTAAATACTGAGATAGCGATCTTAAGTATACGCTGTCTCTGACCATTTACAATTATTCAGTTTATTCTTTTTCATTTTGTGCTTCTAGTTACTTTAAAGCTGCCTGGTTAAGAACATGCTACTACAAAAGGTGGGGATTACTACAAATACACAGCTGCAGCTGCAGATGCAGACGCGGTGATCCGTAATAGTCTGAAATGGCAATCACTGTGCCCTGTAAGGAATCAATAAATATACAGAGATTCAACAGAGAAGCTATTCACCTGTTTTTTTGACAAAATGGGGCTTAGAATTCAACTATACAGAGGGCTAATTATTCCAATATCTTTGGATTATTTCTTTATGAAAGTGAAATGTCAGAAAATTGTCTAACCCTGCCTGGGAATGCAAATAATGATACAAACAAACAACAAGTAATCAACCTGGAGGAAAAAAAAAAAAAAAAGTTTATTGGTCCGTTACTACTCTATTTTTCAGTTACATAAGTTACCAGCTACACCCGAAGGTGTTACCAAAGTGGATACGTTAATGAAAAGAAACCTTATTGTATATTATTTCTATTGGCGCGGTGTTGGCCTGCATGTTGATTTGCATTCTGTTTCCATCAATGATGTGAGATCAGGTGAGAATGAAGCTTCATGGAGAAACCTAGGGTTACAGAATGATATAAACATCAATTTATCGATTTACATGGTATAGGCTGAAGTCATCGTTCAAATGATTATTTAAACATAATCTGCCCGGTCACCAAGGGATCCATAATGGTCACAATCTACAACCAAATACAGTGTCTGTCTAATTTTAGTTAGGAAAACGCAAACATTAAACGCTACTTGCTGTAGTCAAATTCCATAACATGCAATCCGCAAACTTTAACATGTTTAAAAAGGTTTCAAAATACAACCTACATGCTCATCCACCTAAAATAAAAACAGAAAATAGTTGAAAACACTCACTCAAAAGTGCCTTTGATTGATGCTTGAATAAACTCCATCAAAATAAAAAAATGAATAAAAGGTTAACACACTCATATCATGTTTATTTATTTACATGGACACATTTATGCATCAGTCTACATAAACTATATACTTACTAAAACAAGCATTGACGTAAGAAAGGGGTAAAAAATCCATGGTGCTACTGCAGCTGACGTCTTTAACAAGGACATGGTTCTTAACTTCACAGTAAAGCAACAATTACGCATCAACAATGATCTCATTCACTATTTATTTGATCAACATTTAGCAACTCTTCTCTCTCCTTGCATCACGTTGTCCACCCACTGCCTGTTGTTTCTTTTTAAAAGAATATTTTTTCCAAACATTGCAAACTCACTTGGTAGCCAGAATTGATTTTGAAATGCTTTGAAATTGTGGTATGTTTAATTTTTGAGGTGTTTGAGTGCTTGTTTTGCTTGGAGGGGATTCTATGGGTTAGTTACATAGGCACATTGCTTCATATAATTACAGGGTATGATCCAACATATATGCCTAATGTATGACACAATCAAACAATCAGGGAATCCTCCCTAACAGCCACTAATATGGTACATGTACCAAACATTTAACATGCTTTTAAATAGTAAGGAGACATACTGACAAGACATTTTCTTCTGGACGGCAATGTAGCATAGTGGTTAAGGAGGAGGACGCCTGAATGAAATGTTGCGGGGTCGATTCCCTGCTGGGGCACTGCTGCTGTACCCTTGGGCAAGGTACTTAACCCAGAATTGCCCCAGTAAATATCCAGCTGTATAAATGGATAACATTGTAAAAAAAACTTCTACTGATATAAGTCGCTCTGGATAAGAGTGTCTCCTAAATGCCAATAATGTAATGTATTACCTTTGGTGTTGCATATGTCTACTTCTTTCTTGTTGTCTGTCTGAATAAAAGGTGTGCAGTTTTTTTGTTTTTTTTTTTTTGCATTTTTAATATGATGACATATCAGTTGTAGAGTCTAATGGTAATTGAAATGTTGTACTTGTTAGGAATAGGAAACACCAGTGCATTCACAGTGCTGTTTGCAACTAATTATTATTCCCAAATATTATGGTAATAGATACCCACATCTACTGTGACTTACAATTCATGCGATAATGATTAAGATAATGATCAAACCTCTGTTTTATGCATAGACGTAATTACAATAGCTGGTACAATAATCACAGTGGTGTTAAACTCAGTTCTGGGAAGGCAGTATGTTTCTGGATGTTCCACATTTAACTACACCACTTAACTGGACTGTATGCAATTTGTTTGAAGAAGTCCGAGTGACACTAGAGGCCATTTGGAGTTAATCCTCAAGTTTTCATATAGATAGGAGTTTGCGCACCGAGGGCATAATTTCAGTATGTTGAATTACAATGACATGCATGACTTGTTGAATAATTTACCACACAACAGTTGAGCTTGTTAAAAAAAAAAAAAAAGGACAGAGCCTAACAGCGCAGATTCATTTTAATGCCATGGAGATGACTCTGTGTAGCCAGCTGCAAGACCAGTGCTTTGAGCAAAGCCAAGGTTTCAGAGATTAGCGGACACCTGGGAGACGATCCCGCTCATTATATTCACAAGCCAGACCTGTGTTATACGAAGGTTACTGAGCGGACCGGGAATGAAGGCTGTAGGCAGGTATCAAATGTCACCTGGTCATTCGGCCATACTTGTTAGGCATTTGATTATTTGAGGGGAAAAGCCCTAACAGCAATAACCACATTTTATGCGGAGCTGCACCGGTGACAGTGTGGTACAATATGTGCTTTTGTTCCGAGGGGCTTGTATGTCAAGCAGACTCTGTTGTACAGCTGGACAGGAATTTGATTGTTGGTTAATATTTGATGTTTACCACATCGGAACTGGGCAGAGATTGATATGATTGGAATATTATATTGACTATCATGTTCAGTGCTTGCTGAGAATTAATACAAACCTAAAAGTAATCAGCTTTCATATGAACATGACCCACATTAGTGATCAGCAGTAACATTGAATAGAAACCTTGAAGAAAAGCACAGAGTCTATAGCATGTGTGAGATGTCTACTACCAGCTTCAGGACTGAACTATGAGGCAGCTTTAGATACATACATTGAGTTTACTGAAAATAAGGATGATTTTAAAGATTAGATACTCCTTCAAAATGCAGGTTTGGATCATTACTTGGTATAATTTTGAAAGAATGCAGTGGCCTTACTGGCCTTTTTTAATTTCTCAAATTTCATAATTTGGAATTGAACATGCTGCTCTGTGCAGTTCTATATCTTGTTATTTTTTCACCCACTCCCCAAAGAGAACACATGCACATGCTCAAAGCAGTGAAGAAGCAACCAACGCCAAGTATCAGCTCATTGGTAAAGTGGTAAAGAAAATAAACCTACAGGCAGATTTTGACAGCCAGTTGAACCTGTTGCCTGGAGGAAGGGAAACAGATTGAAAAGGTTTATTCATGCCAGACTTTGTCCCACTGAAAAGGTGCTATCACATGGCCATATCACATGGCTCTGAAAATGTTACCAGTCCATTTGCACACAGATTTTGTGACCGCAATTAGATGTCATATCCATATCTAAATGTCATTATCACTACTGCACACACACAGTTGATAATTTACTCAGGCAATGGCTGGATTTAACACTGAATTTCTTATCATTTGCAAAAGGCACACAAAAGATGAGAAGAATAGAGGAGATGAGCATTTCAAAGCCTCCTTTTTTTAAAAGGTACAGGACATCCATGCAGAACAAAAACTCCTCTCTTAATAAAATCCTGCAGTATAATGTGGTCAGTCACTGTTAAACAACTGAATGCCAAATTTTACTCAATTTTCGGCACCATGCTAGTGTCTTATGTGGTTTGATTTGGTGAGAGACATTTGGCTATTTAGTGAACCACATGCACTGCCTGGTACACCTCATCAGATAGCCAGTCTTGGAGCTTATTGGTCACATACGTGTATGTGACACTGTAAGGGGTGGGGTAGGCGTGTGGTGGGATACTCCTGCAGTATTTTGGCTGTTGTCTGTCCTTTTTTGCTAGGACAGCAGCAGCATCACAGATAGGCACCTGTGCAGCAGAGCCCAATAGCAGACACAGTACCTGACTGCCAGCCAGAAGTTTCCATTCCTCACCTGTAGACATCTAATTGATGAACCTTGTGGTGTCATATCTTACATCATGTTCATCTGTAAATGAATCTTTCCTTATGGGTTGGTTCCCCTCTTTTCCTCTCTTCTCAAATTTTTTTTTTAATTTGTTATGTTTTGTAAAGCCCCGATTATGACTAAACTGATTGAATCCTTGATTTGGTTATCTATTATAGTAGCATACTTTTTGTTTGCTAATTAATTTTCTTCATTTTTCTTCTATACATTTCTTCATAGTTTAATGATGAAAATGGTACTGCTTAAGAGGGTGATCATTGCAAACAGTAATAGATTTGCTGATATTTTCACAGGGAAAATAGCTATAACAAACATTAGCTACATTAATTTTCTGGAGACCAGCAAGAATAGGTTGTCTAAAATGTAAAAGTCATGTTAGTCAGTTACTGTCATTTAACTGATGAGCTGTCAATTTCAAATACAAAAGTGATAGTTTTCACATTAAATAAAACAAAATGCTAGATTAAAATGGAAAAAAAGATGAATTATAAAATATGTTAGTATTATCAATTACACCAGAATGTCTTGTTCAGAGACAGGTCAGTACACAGTTTTACTTGATGTAAAAGGAAATACACTCTTAAGGCAGTCAAGGTGGGGTACAGTTTAAAGTTATAGACAAAAAACTGTTCCTTTTTTAGCCAAACAATTAAATGAATCAACAAAATAAACTGCTGTTAAACTCAAATATTTTGTACTAATGCAATAAGAATGATATTGTATAACCTGTTCAAATGTATGAGGGAAAAGGGGCTTTTGTGTGAGAAAGTTGGAAAAAAAAGCTAGTAAGTGTTTTGGGTGAATTCTGAAAGAGGAAGTTTAGGGTTGCCCCACAGAAAGGTTAGAAACATGCCATGGAAAATGAAAATAAAAATGTTAACTTTCTATGTGGAAGGAAGCAGACACATCTTTAAATGATTTAATCCTGTAGATATTCCTTTTTGGGTTTATAGTTGATTTACTTTTTGTAATTCCTTTCCTTTTAATTTTTTTTCTTGGTGAAAAGTGATTGTGGCTTCAGAAATAAATCAAATTCTTGTCCTAAATTACTACATGATATTTTTACATCATGGATGATGAGATGGCGAACTTTGATGACCCTGAAAAGAGGCATTCTAAAAAGGCAAAGTTCCCAATAAAGACACTGAAACATGGTGGAGAAGAAAAAAAAACAGCGTAAAATCATCTGATGCAGTACGGTGTTGCTGTGGACGTTTTGTTGTTGAATAGTCTTTTGAAAGCGTGTCTGGTGAACTTTCAGAACACAGATTTATCTGTAATAAAGATCTCAGGAGATAAAAAAATATTGCAAAAATAAAGCAACAGAAGGAGGAGGATGATCTTCTGGGACAGTGAGGAGAAATATGGACAAATGAATGTGTTACCCAATGTGGCCTTGGCAACATGTTCCGCTTCATCACCCACCCAACAGCAGACTCACAATAAGCCCGCTATCTCTCCCATGATGTTACTCCCAACTTCTACCTAAATTTATGATAGGGGAAAGCAAACACAAAATGTAGGTATACACATTTTGTTTTCTGATAATAATAAACACATTGTGTTTTCCATTATTATTATTATTATTATTATTATTATTATTATTATTATTATTATTATTCTCCAAAAACAAAATAAAGATATAATTGTATTAATAAAGAAAAAAAAGAGTTTGCCTTTTTAAAATAAGAACAAAAATACAGGTAAAATTTCGTCACTGGAAACTTTTCTGGTGTCATCCACATAGCTGAGAAAGAGTCACGCGATATTCTTACCATGCACATCATGTCTACAATGATTTTAAATACAAATGACAAAATAATTGTTTGCTGCTTGATTTAACAGAATGCATTTAAATTGAGAAAATTTGTTTAAGAAAAAAAGTGTCCATGGCTTGCAGTGAAGAAGACTAGTAGAGATAATTGGACTGTATTTTTTAATACAAGACGGGTTGAATGGTAGACCAGCTGGACATAACCCAAGAAGCTAGGATAAAAGCACTCATTTGTGCTGTCAGTTTCTTTTTTTCTTTGTTCATCTTCCTTTATTGTTGCTTTAGTGGTATGTGGAAAGTGTTTCTGTGTCTGGGCTTCCTTCAGCACCTACCACAGAAGAGCGGATATGGGCTTTTAATCACCCTGAAACACTTCGGCTCCAATGCAGTGTCCTCAAAAACTGGCCCTGATGTAACTCTAAAAAAGTAAAAAGAACTAAGATGTCTCTGAGAATGTAGCAGAGCATGAGTGAGAATATATGTGTCTGCTAACGAAGTTCATGACCCCCAAGAGCTGGAACTTGGTCTTAAATTCTGTAGGCCAATAATATTTCTTAGTGTGATGCCAGGATGGTTAATACTGCGATTTGAAACATGTAGCAGACTTATATCTGTTACAATAAAGGATGTAATTTCTATCTGTTCACCGAGAATGTATACAATTGTGCATTAGGATTCAGCAACCTCACATAATACTTTTGGAAACTACAGAGTTGTTTCGGTCTGTGAATTGTATCATAACTGATAGGTTTCCAAAGATTTTGACAACACAGGGCAATAAAGCAAATAAATTAATTACAAAAAAAGATTGCTGAGTAGTGTAATCTCTGCTGTTAAATAAGTGAGAATGACTCACAGTCTGTGTGTGTTGTATTCGGGGGAGAAAAAAAAACAACTTGTTGCAGGTCTATACATAAATTGTTCTGCATTCCAAGTTTACCATGTAGATATTTCTCTCTGCATAGATTCTATTTTACAGCATTGCGTCAAAATATTATTTTAATGATTTATTAAATCACAAGATGCCCTAATGCAGGAAGACTCAGGCAGCACTAGAAAAGGGAGAGATATAGGAAATGGAGGAGATGCACAAGGTAAGAATGTGATCGTTTTTGTTCGATCTGATTCCCCTGCAGAACTGTTGAAATGAGCAGGTGTAGTATTACTTCAGAACAATTTCAAGCTTGTGCTAGGCAATGCCCTACACCCTTCGGAATGTCATTAGGACAAAGTGTAAGTGGTGGAAGTGCAAATATCTGAGATTCATGAGATCTATTTTTTTTTTACCAGCCAGCTGTTAAAGCTGTACATTTCTGTAGGCTGTGTGTTACCTTTCACTGTAATGCGTTCGATATGTGTTTATCATTGCACTGCCTTGAAGGAAAATTCACTGCAGTGATGCTGTTGATCAATTTGAGGCGTGCAGCAGAGCCAAGAAGCAGACAGCCTCCAAAGTATTGATCTCTGACATGCAAGCTGATCGCCTCAGTCATACGTTCTGCTGAAGAAAAAAGAATTGGACATTTTGTCAGTTATCACCTTTGTGCGGTCTTTGCAGTTCAGAAATATGGTGCCAATGGAAGAGCCAAGCATCCTACACAATGGTCTAATCAACAACATTGGAGGATTTTACTCATCTGGAGAGGTGAGAGATACTGTACGCCTTTATCTTTGCCCTGGGATATCCGAGGAATATTGCTTTATATGGCCACAAAACTATAAATACATCTTTCAGTGAACATTGAACCCTGTGCAATGCACAGATTTCATTCTAGGTCTTAAGATTAAAATATCTTCATTCATCAGTCGTCTCCATTATTGCGCTTGATCGCACTGCTGCTGTTCTGTTGCTTCACTGGAATAGCAGTCCCTTGCAGCAGTAGATGAGGCACATTTCACACCATTTAACCATAAGAGCAAAATGTCTGCATGAGAAGTGAATTACTATACCTGTAATAAATAATAAAGAAATATTAATGACTCAATGTAAGGGGAGGAGATATGGGCTTTATTTTTGTTCTGAAACTGAAACCTCCTCACCACTGCTGCACAAATTCAGATCAAATCGAAAGAACATCACTTTGTCCATGGTTTTTCCTTCCCGGAAAACACTGATCTTCACATATGATGAATGACAGCCAAACAAGCACTAACACTCAATATGTCCTACACTTGTAGTAAACGTGTTTAGGAAAAAAGTGATAAATGTTGATTCAGGTTAAGAGAACCTATTCCATAGGACTACCATGGGTTTTCACTCTACGGTGATTCTTGATCATTTGGATGGTTGATGGTCAGGAGGAAAATGGATTTGTCAAGTGAACTTTCATTTACAGTATTGCAAAATATTAATTATGTATTTATTAATAATAACCAAATAAATAAATATTACAATTATTAATATTACTAATTAATTTCAGTACCTTTCAGTGCCATTTGGTATTCATTATTAATACTATTACATTACTTTCATTTACTGTCATTTAAAAATAATAATTATTTAAATTATTATAATTATTTAAATTATTTAATGATTGAAATTAATGTTAATCATTTGTGTTCATTTTTGCCATTTCTGGCCAATGCCACACCATTGACATAATGTTTCCATTTAAACTGTCTGTTGTATTGTTGGATCTAGGTTAGTTGTTTTCTGAAATGCATCTTTGAAACTTTATGCCATGTAGTATTCACACTCTGAGTGCGCAGTAGACTTCAAACACAAACAAGAAAGTTAACGTAACAGTAGTGAGAATCAGAAATGGTTTATATAGCTTTTTTACTGTTATTTTCACACCTTAGTGTTATTCTTGTGTACAACAGTGAATGATGTAGCTGCACTGCAAAAGTCTTATTAGGAGATATTTTGTGGTCATAATGTTTAATACATGAGGAAACTAAAAGTTTTTTCATATATTAACCTTTTATTGTTGCTCCCCTTTCTTAACGCAGGTGTTCTTACTGCAGTGCATCCCAGATTTTGAGAGTGACCTTCGTTCTATTGATAGATGGACAACGACACCTAAGCACCCTGCCAGTTTTTTGTCAATTCAATACTTTTCTTCTTTCTGCTCCTTTAGGATATCATCATCAAATATTGCTCATCTCGCTTTGACAGCTGTTTGGCACTTCCAGTCCTGGGTTAGTCAATTATAGATGATTTTCCCTTCTACATCTCTGTTGTTCTCTCTTCATTATGCTTCAGATACCACACCTTGAAAATCAAGCGATAGGAGGCATTTTTCTGTCAATGATTTTCCGCCTTTATGCAGTAACACTGTGCTCCTTACCCACAGAAGTGGGAGACACATTCAGGGGTTGTAAAACATTAATTTATACAAAAACATGTGTCAAGAACTGTACATATAACAGACAAAGATATAACTTGACAAAGCAGAATTGTACTTGCGATGCATTTAACAAAAAAAAAGAAAACAAAACAATAACAACAACATTAACTACACAACAGTTTAAACACAGAACTATCACAGATATCCATGATAAAGGCAAAGACCACAGAAACAGTTGACTTTTTGCACATGTAACCACTGAGAGTGGTGGTAGCAGCAATGATTTGTGATCGAGCATGTCTGGGACACAGAGGTGTCGTAAAGGAACACCTTATAGTTACAGGAAGTAAGGTGTCAAGTGGATAATTTGCTCTTGAGAGGATAAAAACCCACAACAATCCCTCAAACATTAATGAGGAGGCAGTGGACATGTTCTCCTCGGCCCTCTGGCAGCACCCAAAGAGAAACTTTAACAAGGTAACTAAGCTGCAGCAGATAGAGCATTCACAATATTATCAGTCATTCATACCATGGTCATCAGCACATACTTTCATGGGGCCTGCAGTATAAATCTTTTGCTTTTTTAAGACTCATTGGACCTGACATTATAATTGGCCTTAGTGTTTAACGGCTGAGTGCTTTCGCATTTTCACTGCGCTAGTATCATGTGCATTAGTTTAACAAAGTGCAAATGAAGTGCATTTCCACAGTTGAAGTGAGATTTCTCACTTTTGTCCAGGTGTCTTGTGAATTTGTTAATATTGATGTGTGCTATAGATGTGTGCAGATCCACACACATGTGGTAAATACTTTATGCAGTCCTTTTACAACTCCTATGCGCCAGTTCAAGCTCTGGAACATCATCACGTCTCCAGTGCATATGTTACCTTATTTTGATAAGAACTGTAACAGCTTATTTGGTGGCGCTGTGGCATAGGGGTTAAGGAGCTGGAGAAAGTTCAAATCCCATTTATGAGGAAACACCCGTGTACTCTTAAGCAAGGTGCTTAACCTGAATTACTTCTGTAAATATCCAGCTGTGTGGTTACACGGATAATATGTAAAATGTTGGCTATGTATGTCACCATAGGCAAAGCAGCTGCTCAGGCAACACATAATGTAGTAATGTCCCTGTTGAGATTTCCTTTCAGAAGTTAATCCTGGAAAAGGAGGCATAAAGCCAATCAGCTCCTCAGCTCCTGTCAGTGGAGACTCACACACATGACATCGGATAATTCTAGTATGCATAGTTACATATGGAGGATTACTTTTGTCACTTTTGTCACACTGAATAGAGCTCAAAAATAGGAGTACTTTTGCAAAACTAATTGACAAAAAGAAACAAACAAAAAAACAAAAAAACAGTGCTGAATGAATGGTAGAATAAAGTAAATAACAAACACTCTGCCGCACAAAACACTGGGAAAGAAAGCAATCAACCTGGCAGGGAATAATTCCTGAGTTTTCCTGTGCGTTCAGCCATAAAATGTACAATAGCACAAATCACAAAAGATTTCTCCTTCAGCTTCTCTGCCTCCCCAGCTTCCCTGTCTCTCTGTGTGCAGTCCTGGGGCCTTAGGAAAACATTTGGAACCAGCTTTGATAAGTACTGTTGGATGTTAATTTCAAGCAACGGAGCACAAATGCTTTTCATAACAAATTAATTTTTTAATAGTTATATTTAGCCGATTCTAAGCACAAATTACAATCTTCATTTTGAGTTGTGTATTGTTTTTTACTTTACAGAAATGCCGTCACTATGCAATTTCATTGATTTCAAGGTTTATTTTTGAGAACACAATCTGACTCCCAGCAAGCTGTTTGCCTCAGAGAGCTACTCTTAGGTACCATTCAACTATTAGCAGTGAAAGGATGATATATGAATTTGACTTTGGAAAGCAAATATTGTGTTCTTTGGGGATCCCAAGACTCTCGCAATTTAATTGTGCATTAAAAGACCATGTGCCGCACCATTTGTTAAAACATTGTTTACATATTCAAATTCTGGGCTCTTAATTTCTATTTGAGCTCTAATTAATCTAAAAAAACCTACTTCATTAACTTCTACACCTCTTTGGTTCATCAAAGGTTAATTACATATAGACTTGAGAAGACAAGATACATTATTTTTACGACCAAGTTAAATTACACAATAAAATTGTGGATGCTATCAGACTTTATTATGCATGTCATAAATCTACTCGATATGGATCAACTCACAGGAAACTTTTGGAGAATGAATCTATTAGTCTTTGGTCAACTTTTGTCACTTTTAGCTGCCAAAATACTAAGGAATGCATCCTATAATGTGCAGCATGTATCAGATGCATTTGCTGTCTGCGTTACTATATGCACAGTGTTGGTCATTCAGGATAAGAGTGTCTGCTAAATGATATAAATGCAATATATGTAGCATACTCTAATGTTAAGGGTGAGGACATATCATGATGGAGAGGTGCAAACAACTTCAAAAGATTCAAGATCTCTGTTGAATGGGAAGGTATATGAGGCAATATCTTCTTTAAAAAGGGGGGAAGGCATACAAGACTGACGGAATGAGTAGTGATTGGTCATAGTCCCTGATGGCCATTTTCCTTATTTGCATAACTTTATCTGTTGCTTTTTGAGCCTCCAGTACTGATGGTGTTGTGATGTTATTCCCCAAAAGATCTGAAAAAAGCAAAAAAAAAAAATTCCTTGGAAACATCTGCAATCAAAGTTCTTAAACCATATATATTATTCTTGAGCACACTTTCTATTTGGCCTCTGCATGGACAAAAAAGGCTAAGTTAAAATGTTTTTGTTTTCAAAGCTGTTACATTTTTTTCTCCCCCCCAGGTTCAGGTCCAGATGGTATGACAGTAATTTTCAGTTGTTGAGAGGCCTATCTAAAAATGTGTGCCTCATATTGGGTATTGGAAGAGAACTAGGCCTTAGAGATCTTCTGGAAATAATTGTGTGAATTATCTTTGCTCTAGGCACCACAATGTTCACATCCAGTGGGTTACAGCTATGTTCTTTTTCCTACTTCAGACACTTGCTTACCTCATAAGGTACATGCCTTACAGCTGTTTTTGCATGTTTTATTTACATGTTGTTGACTGAATGTCCGGTGTAGTAAAATTAGGCAAATATATCTGTGCTGTTGCAGGTGGCTTTTAACATGTATAGTTGCTCTCCAGAAATAAATAAATAAATTAGCTGTAGAAATGTCTGCAATTTATTAAATTAACACAAAAGTTAACTGCTGCATAATTTCATAGAAGGGTCTCTGTGGATTCATCCTTCCAGTATTGCCCTCCAAACAATTTATTTAATTTAACAGAAACCTGGCAAAGCCCATTTTCACTGTACAGTGGGACTGTGCTGGCTGTTTTAAAAAAAGATTTAAAAACACTTCTACAATAGGTCTTTGGTCCATACTCTGAAATGGCACCTCTCATGTGAAGATGATGTCTGCAACCGCAACAGGTTAAAAAGCAGGTTCAATTGACCATAAAATAACCTCAAAAAGGGTGCTCAAATTCATGGGGCCCTTTTTTGGCCATGGGAGCAGGGGGGCGACTCTCTGGAAAAGCTTTTAGCCATAGGTGCACCTCAAGCATTCAGAAACACATTAGGGCAGCATTGCTTTTTTTCTGCTTCTTCCTGGGTCTACGCTGTGTACCCAGCAGAACTGTGCATTTGGTGCAGGGAGGAGGCTGAGTCAGAACTCAGCGGCACTATAGCCTGGGTCTTTAGTTTAGTTTAATGTTTTACAAGGCAACTTGAACATAATGCTGAACACAACTTAAACAGAATGGCAAAGAGTTTACATTGAACACCTGACCTCACTTTCTTAGGAAGTGGAGATATTGCAAGAGGGATGACCCTAGATTCCCCTTTGAGGTGCTTGGAAATGCCTGCTGGTGCCTCCTCGTGCACACAATGGTCCATCTGCTGTGGACTGGAGCAGCAGAGCAGTCCTTGGTTCTGTAAACCATTGGAGATGGGCATTATCCATGGTTCAACAGCCAAGGTGAGGTGGACACTGTTGAAACATTTAATTTTCAAACTGACATAGTTTCCTGACATAGTTTCACACCAGGAAGTCCCCTTAGTGCTCACCATTTCACTTCTCCCTTTGAAGTCTGAAGTCACCTATTCTAAGGGTCCTTGGTTATTCTTGAGGGTGTGGATGCTTTCAGAGAAAATATCATCGACTGCTCTACTCAGATTTTATCAGCTCAAATCACACAGGCCAACATGTAAAGAGCATCTCACTAAATTCTGTTATAGTACAGCTCCTAAAATTGTGTCATTCAGGGAACTTGGTTTCCTTTCATTTGACTATGCACCTGAGTGGCTCAGCTGGGTAAGGTGTTCTTGTTCTTGTCCTGAGTTCTACAGCTTGGATCCAGGTCTGGGTTTCAGCTATGTCCTTTGTTGACAGTGGCCAGGAGACTGTAGTGGTGGAACACAAATGGCTTCATTCCACCAGCTTAGGGTGAGTTGTGTGAACTGGTGTCTGCTTTTCTTACCATTGTGGCACCCTCAAATCATTTGCGAGACAGCTGCAAGTCCCATGGATGACGTCAATGGACACGTGACTGTCCTCAAACTGGTGTTTGCTCAACTGCAGTACTCTCACATGAGCATAGAGGGTGCTATGGAGAGACATGCTTAGTGTAGTACAGATGCCAATTTCAAAAGGGGAAAGTAAAAAAAAGAACTAAATAAAACATTAAGAGCAAAAAGGGCTTTCCTTGTCTGCCACACACACATGCATATCAAGGTAAAATGCATCTGACAGTTTAAAATGCATCAGACATAATTGCATCTGCAATTAGGAACTGTGTAAAAATTCCCCTTCCTCTCCACCTGACCATTGATCATAAGCTTTAACATGCATATTAATAAACTGGCAGCCTGGCATTTTTAATGCTGAGGAGATGGTGCATAATTTAAAGCGCAGGGAGGGAGGAAATATGAAGCGGACCCTGAGATGGGTTAGCCTGGATTCATGCACTTCATATTAGTGGCCTGTTGAGTTAATGGACCTTTGTGAATTGACAGGGAAGTATGTCAGTTTAAAAAAAAAATACCCAAGTTTAATCAAATCAGCTCACTGCGAGCGATCTGTAAAACTTCAGTCTATTAATGCTGCTCCCGGTAGATGTATTAAACGGTGTCTCATTTGCATATACCTTCTGTAAAATTACATAGTCCTTCAAGTTCTCTGAATTGGGGAAAAAAATTAAGTTGAAAAAGTCTAGTAAAAAACAACCTAGAAAAATATAAAAACTGATGCAATTTAAGCATCTGGCAAATGGTCAACTTTACAACAACCACCTCCCCAGTTCTAACATTTAGCTGATTAATCAGCAAGTCTCCACATTCTGTAATTTTCTGGTACCATTCTTGTTTATTTTTTAATTTTTATTTTGCACTTTTATCTTCTGCTCTGCAAATCACCCTAGATAAAGCCATCTGCCAAGTTAAATGAATAATTAAATACACAGAAATAATAATAAAAAAGTTAACATGCATTCACCAGAATTTTGAGTTGGCTGCCAACCAAACAGTAGGAGTCGTGCATGAAACATAATGGCCTGTGTAATGTGCATTCCCTGGCCAGCCAAGAAGTCAAACAAAAACAAAAATGTGAACCAATGTGATTCATACACACAAGATTGAGCAAAGTGGTCAAGGGCCTCCTGGCATTTTGGCCCCAGGTGAACTTTATTGACTTGTGTTCACACATTTGTTGAGATGGAGTTAGTACTCTGTGAGTGATAGTCTCCTGTAAATATCACACCTAGTTCTGTAACTTTGTGTGGGCACTTTGTGCACTTTATTCTGCTAATGCGGCTTTGTGTGGCTTGGCCGATGTGAGGGGTCAGCTGCTAAATGTTGTTCTGATTTTCGTTTGTGCACCTATCCCTTCTCTTATTATAAGGCTTGTTTAGTTCCTTTGTTTCCCTAAGATAATCCACAATTAATTCAAAAATATCTCACCTTATTGCACCACAACAGCAAAGGTAAGTGGGTGTGGAAACTGCATTGTGAAATAAGTGTGACTGAGTTTGTATATTCCTGTCCCCCCACTTTAAAAAGATGGGGGAAAAGTATTTGACTTTATAGCTTCCCAAGAGACAGAAATTCAAGGTATGTAGGATTTCCATCAGAAATAAAACTAGGATTTACCTGGAATATGACCTTGTTGAAACTAACCTTCAAGGAAATGAGTGAATTAATCTTTTTTTAATAATCTTCCCTATAACCACGCCTGTGCTTTTGCTACAGTGCCTAAAACAATATTAAAAGAATTTTACATTTTTTGGGGGGCAATTTGGGAAATTTGAATTGCATGGATTAATTTCAATGAAAATGGTTCATGGTTCATTTTTCTGCTGGTTCATCATCAATGGGGAGTCCCATGGTTTAATTCTAGGGCAAAACATGTGCCATTCCTTTTGAAGCAGTCCCTTTGTAACCACAGTCTGCTACGACAGAAAAATGAGCTGCACCTTTTTGAACTGTAAACTGTGAGACTTTGTGAAATACTATCCGCTCATTACTGACATTTATAATTGCTATGAATAGAAGTCCACAGTACCTACTGTGGGTGAACGCTTTTGTATTTCTGTCTGGGTGTGCAGTGTTCAGCTCTCTGGGACATGCAACTGAATCAGACTCTCCTAAATCACACAGTACTTCCTCTTGTGATTAGTATATACAATTCAAAAATTCTAAATGAAAAAGTCTGTCTGCATTCCATTTTAAGGACCTGCCAATGCTTGCAGAAAGAAAATATGCATATTTGTTACTTTCTGACAGAAGAACTACATTACATTGCATTATATTCATTTAGCAGATGCTCTTATCCAGTGTGACTTCCAGAACAGAGGTGTATCCATTCAAGTTAAATGAACAACAGTGTCAGACCAGGCCAACAATGCATCTGGACCAGTGACTGTGAGCATAACATTATTCAAGCCCTACCACAAGTTAACTTGTGTTAACCTGAAACCAGACAGCCTAGAAACTAAGGAAAGCCCAGTACATACACTACCATACATCACACAATCACTATATCACAGTATCCATAACACATGGTGAAACTACAGGTAAAATAGACAGCAAGTAATACCAGTAGCAGGATAGGAATTGAGTTGGAACCAAGATGCAGTCTGAAGAGGTGGGTCTTCAGTCTGCATTGGAAAATGGTGATTCTTGACCCCTGAGGGAAGTTCAATCCACCACTGGCAGGCCAGTACAGATGGGCATTGTAGCTTGTAGTAGTAAAGAAAATGTGTTTAACTGACAATATGACCATTACACCCTGAAATTATTCAAAACTACAAATCGGAACATACACGAAGAACATTTGACTACTATTTTTAAATAACTGCACACTGTTAACCTGGAAGTTTATTACCCCTCTACTACCTGCTCACTGTTTGCAGAATACTTTTGAAAAGCCATCAATGTGGCAGTATGCCTGGTAATGTGCTGTTCTTTTTCCAACAGTATAAATAGGCTATTATAATAAGGCATGCCCAGATTTCTTCAATCAAAATTGGGGCAATGTGGGAGAGATGGCCAAGAAGTGTCTCTTTTATTGACATATGATACTAAACATCTTTAGCATTATAACAGAAATATCTGATTTTGCGTATGACCACCACTGAATAATTGGTCCTCCTGCTTGGTTTTGGGTTTGTTTTGTGTTTGTTTCAAACCACAGTTCTGGATGTCTGCTCTCTCTGAAAGACCCGACTCGGCTGAAATCCATTTTTCGTTCTTATCACGTTCGCCCGTTTCCAGTAGAACCCCACCTGTCTTTAAGCGATCGGACCGCGAAAACGCCAGCCCTGCAAGCAGCTCATTAATTGATTGATTGACCAACATGAGGAATTGTCTGCCTTCTTCAATCGCGCCGCCGTTCAATCAAACGCGCGCTTAGATGGGTGTCATCAATATGTATAGAGGTTGCCTGTCTCCCTTTTTTCCAGCTCCTTTGTGCTGCAAACGCGTGCCGTCTAGCCATTTTTTTGCCATTACCTTTCTCTTCATTTACACCTGAGTGAACACTGGGCTCACTGCCTTTTCTCACTGCACTGTAATTGTGTGTTTAAAAGAACAACATCCCGTTTTTTTGGGGTGGGCATAATATCAAACATTAGTCCTGATGCCTGCCACGCCCACCCTCCCCCCTTCCTCTCCTTGACAGTTCATTCTCAGCCACCTTCTCCCCTTTCCAAGGGTGCTCCAGCTGTGGTCTTCATGTTCCTTTTGACTTTCATAAATAAAAGATGCGCAGCGGCGAAATGCTACGGCAGTAAAGCCTTCATGGGGTCTCGTAAACCTCCCCGTGCCCTTGAACTGGCAGAACGCTGCCCATCCTTTACTGGGCGTCACAAAACAGCATTGTGATTGAGTCCCCACCGACCGGACATACTAATGTGTGTCTGCCCCACAGCTTTCACAACATGCTAGGATAAATGTCAGATGTTTGTTCATTGCCTTTAACTCATTTGTATGCGTTAGTAAAAAAAACAGTGGTGCTGGATGACAGCTGGGTTGGGTTATTAATACTGGGCCTCCGTGGAAAAAAAAAAAAAAGATACTTCATAAAAGAGAATTGACGCATAATCACGCAAGATAAAAAGGAAAGTTTTTATATCTGTGTATGTGTCAAACAAAGGCATATCTTTACATTTTAGCAGGTTTTAAACAGACAGTAGAGAGAAAGGTGATCATCTCGCCATGACTACATGGTTAACACAACGAGTCTATCTTTGGAATAACCACACACTACTACTCTGCGATAAGAACAGTATGCATGATGCACTCAATATAAAAATAAACAACGCTATACATTAAAAAAGCAAACATTTTATTGTTTGTTCTGATGATGATTAAACGTTCCGATTTGTATGATTAAACGTAGATATATAAATACATGTAAAGTAAATATATCTGGGTATGTGCTTCTCATTGCTTAAACACACACACACACACACACACACACACACACACACACACACTTAATCTCAAAAGCCAACATTTCTCCATTTTCTAGTAATAGAGCAGGGGCGGAGCTACCCTGTGCTTTTAATGGCTTACTTGTTTGATCCAGTCACAGTGTTTTGCAGTGGAACTCAATGTCCTTTGATTGCTTCACACGAGTCAGTGATTGACAAGCACATGGTTGCTCCACCCCTCAAGGGATTCATGAAGCCTCGCTCTCTCCCATCACAACTATTTCCATTATTATATATGCACTGTCTATCAGAAGTAAAGACAGAGGCTCCCATCAAAAACAAAAACAAACACACACACACAAAAAAACAAAACCAAAGAAAAAAAGGCAAAAAACGATGCCAAGCACAGATCTGTTTCCCCGTTTCTGTTTCCTATGGGAAGAGCAGCACGCAGCTGATGTTACAAGGACAGTGTTGGCAGGCTGGGCCTGTGCTGCTGTTAAAGATTAGGAATGTGGAAACCAATGTAAAGGGCCTGTGTTCCCAGCCTGGGACAGCTGAGAAACTCAAAGTGCCAACAGGAGACTGGTGATGGAGTGGCTTTTCCCGCTGTTTGGACGGAAGCCGTCGCCCGCAGGTTTAAGTGCCGGGTATACCATTGACGGCAGCAGTCTGAATTTGCATCTCTGTGAGAATTTTGTTTATTTCAGAGTCACAAGTACTCCACAGCCACGTACGGCACAATGTGTGGTGTGAGAGGATTGCTGAGGACTTCCATATATGCACACACACACACACACACACACACACACACGTGTACAAACACACACACGCGGACATGCACACGCACATATGTACATACACACCCACACGTGGACATGCATATGCACATTCGCACACACACGTGCACACACACGGACATGCATACGCACATACACACACATAGATAGATAAAGAGATAGATAGAAGAGGTGGTCCTTTCCAGAAGTGTGCACTACTGCTACAACTACCCTATTAGCCAACAGCGTTGTGACTATTGCAGTGACCCTCAGGAGGCATAGTATGCTTAATCACTTGATATTAGATATGGAAGGTAGTGCCCTGGATCAATAAATATACAGATATGCTTCATTTTATTTAAAATTTGAAAAGGTTTTGTCATAGTTCATTTCATTAGATGGTTTTTCTCCAGTAAGCCTAGAAAATTTCAATATATTTGACAGGGCGTGTCTTTCTCTGCACACTATAATTATCCAACTATCTGTCTTCATTTTCTTTCTTATATGGGGGTTAAATGTGACCAAAAGACAGTGGGTGCTGCATGACACATTTTATATAATGTTTACTGCAAATACGAATACAAATGATTAAGCTGTTTGATTTTTAAATGTAAAGTTAGAGGTTCAAATGTCAACAATATCCCCATTTTGCACAACTCTGAATCAAACACACTTTTTTATCTCTCTAGATGATGAAACCACAGAATTTGCTTTAATCTTCCGGCACCAGACAGTGTTATCCTTTTCAATGACATCATAATGACAATGAAAATGTTGGAATGAGCTGAGAAGCATGGCACTCCTGATCAAAGTTATAACGAGTGAGACAAAGAACATAGGAAAACAACGCTATTTATTATTCATCCACTCCGTAGAGTGATTAAAACAGTTCTCCAGACACTTGCACACAGCGCTGTGCAGAGGATCATGTTCTTTTCTTTTGCATTGAAAATAATTAATTACTATAAAGTAGTTAGAGCAACAATTTATAATTACAACAGTTATGGTTCCTTTGAATATGGTTTTCAATAGTCCACATTTATTTTGAATATCAAAAAAGCCTCTGATTACATTTTGCAGTATATACTGCATGCCTCAGATATTCCTCTCTTCATTTTTAATGCTATAACATTGCAAAAAGCAGAATGATGGTTTTCTTATGTAATTAATTAGATTGAAGATCAAAGGATTTTCTTACCCAGACCCGACTGCCCCCCAAATTATTTACTTTTTTGGTTTTTGCCAATTAGATAAAAGGGGGTCTGTGCTCTAGTTGGTTCCTGAGGTACTAGTCTCCGCTCATCTCTTTTTGTCTTACAACGCACTGACAGTGATCAAGTATGGCTTTGCTAGACAGCGCTGATGATCGAAGTGTCCACTCTGACAATTCATCATATTATCAAAGTGTGTATGGATGACACGTTGTTTTTCTGCCGCATCTACTCGTATAATTTCAATGTTGAGGCCCTGCTGTAGACATAGCGGCTATTCGCATACAGTGGGCTGCTTCATCTCCATGCCACAGTGTGCATTCGCGAATAAGCACATGTGAAATAATATTTCCACTAGGTTCTCAGAGGCACTTATAATGACATTTTTTTTTCTACAAACAGCACTGCATGACAAAACAGATACAAATGATCACAAAAGAGAGCACAGCAAATTAAAGAGCTGAAAATCTCAGCAAATGAGAACATTTTTGGGTGGAAACACTTGTTATGGCTCAACAGTTGTTCCAAGATTATAATTTAATTGTAATTTAGTTTTCATAATCTGCTTGAGAAACCTTACCTCATAGAGTGAAAAAAACACATGTCAATCTGTATGGTTTGTGAGTTAATTGTTCTTTAGAGGTATTTTTTACTTTTTGTTTTCTATTTCTCCTGTATCCATGATGTCCCTGATTCACAAGCACATGACAGCTTGTAATGTGATGTGGGACCACATTTGACACTGTGGTCAAGGTCATAACTGACTGATATCTAGAAAAAAAAATACTGCAGGACAAACTTATGACTTTGTGGTCATCGTCCTTCTGCCAAAAAAGCCATTACCGCAATATGCATGATTCCAGTGTAATAGATCTAAAGGGAGCAGCGCTGAGAAATATTCCACAAATCAACCAAGCACACGAAGAGTCCGTAGCCTCAGCTATTACCTCAAGCATTAAACAGAGATTCATTTCATTTTCCTGTCACTTGGTTGTTTGTGTGTGTGTATGTGTGTGTGTTTGTTTGTGTGCGTATGTGTGTGTGTGTGTGAGTTCTTTCCAATCAACCTGCTGTCATTTTTTTTGGCTTGCGGCTACACAAGTGTCTCATCACAACTAAATGCCCTAATTGCTGGTAGAGCTTTCCTGTATGAATAATGAATGGGTCTGTCTGGCCATAGCGAGTGGTCAACAGCCACATATGCGGCACCCATTCTCCCTCACGCCACTGGCAACATCGCTTGTTATTCCAGCTATCTGTTTGGCCGCAGGACTGTTCCAGTTTGGTTACTAACAGAGAGTGAGCTGCAATTGAGCATGAAAAAGGAAACAGGGTGGTGTACACCCCCCCACAAACCTCTTGTCCTGCAGGGCTTTTGCCTCAAACCTGCAACGGGTTAAAGGCACCTATAAAAAAGTAATCCGGCATTGTGTAGCACTGCTCTCCTGTTTCACTCTCATCCAACTTTAATGGCAAATGGAAAAATCCATGCTGTTCGTTATTATCTTTACAAATGACTTGCTGGCCTTTTTATTTTCCTGCCCGTACTTCCAACACTCTGAGGACACTTCCTTTCACCCACCCCCCCCCCATCAACCCCCCCCCCCCTCCCCCCCCCTCCCCCCCCCCCCCACCCCACTTTTTTTTTTTTTTTTGGCTGGCTGGCTGGCTGGCTGGAGCTTTGGTGCTGTTGCGGCTTGACAAGCTATATCATCCTCAGAGGATCTTGACATGATATTAAGCTATAGTTACAAGCCGATGCTTGAATGTGGAACCCCAGGGAAATCTTTCCGATCTGGAGCATGCCTTTTACTGAAGGAGGCAGGTGTCTGCATCACTGAACCACACAACAATATGATATATTTAGTATCAAAAATGGATACAAACTACTGTCCCTTGCCACCAGGGAATGCATTGTGAGATGAAAAATCTGCCTTTTTTTAGCCCTGGAGAATGTTAATTCACTGACAGGATGAAGTATGGTCTCGTCACACTGAGGAGCAGGCACGGCCAGGTGCTCTGCACGATCTGGATGCGAAATTTATGTCGTCTCTTTCACAGCGAGAGCCAGAGAGGCAGCTGCAGACACCTTGTGACGGGAAACCTAAGAGCTTTTAATTAGGAGTAAGAGCGTCATTAATTACATTCCGCGACAATTCCGCCGCGCGCTCGCGTTGCGGGCTCAGCGTGAGCTTCCCGTTGCCTTCAAACCGGCCCCCCACAAGCCTGCTCATTTACTGCTGCGAAATTTACGGCCCCTTTGAAAGAGATTTGTACTCCGCGATTTAATGAACTTCTCCCAACTTTGATCTGTGCCATTCCGAGGTAGAGCCGAGCTCCGCGAACGCTTGTGACGCGTTAAAGCTCGGAGAAAGTGAAGGTAGGGGGAGTTTATGCAGGAAATTAGTTTCTTTAACGTTTCGGCGAAGACTGATTTCTTGAATGGAATGTATTTTTATGCAAATGGAGGAGGATTTTTATTACTGCCCCTAATTTAATTCGTCCCTTTGTACAAAATGAGATGATGAGGTCATCATTTTCCTCAGAACCTGAGACAGTAGCCACAGAGCTTGGCAAAATGATAACGACACAAGTGATAATTCTTAAATTCCTTCAATTTGTCCTTTCCAAGAGAAATACTTTAATCTGCAAGCATATCCTGTGAATTAATATCAGTTTTCATGAACAGTAGTTGGCACTGTAATGCTAAAAATCTGCTGCTTGGTTAAATACACAAAGAAAAAAAAAATGTATATTAACTTTTCCTCAATAAAAACAAATAATTAGACCTGACAATCCCAAGATACCACTACATGAAAATTAAATTCATACCAAAGCTAACCCCAGATATTTTATTCACTGCAGCAATTATTTCTTACTTGCACCCAGATAAGGTGATCAAAAAACCAGCTCACTGCAGCCTTAGATGGGGTGCTGTATGCGATAACCTATATGATAAGGTGACTTGTTTTGATATGCACAAGTAAAAACTCCACTTTGTTGCTTTCTTGAAATTGCTGCAATCAATGACCTTTATTTTAAAAATGTACCTTTAGTGTACTAAAGAACTATGATACAGTTTTGTAGGTAATGGGAGAGTAAGTCTTCATGAACCACAAAGTGAGTGATGCTTTTTTCATGTGTTATCTTTCACTATGACCCTGTTAACAAAGACACTGCTCTTCTAAAACTCACATCTCTAAGACTTGTTGATATCAACAGGTCATTGATAGAATATAATAGCCCCATTCGTTTTAGTGATCAGGTGGTCCCACCTCTCACTCTTATTCTCACTTGTAAGAACCAATCAAAAGACAATTTCTCTTCTTATTAAACACCATGACTGGTTCGAATCAGTGAGTCACCGGTGTGCAGGTGGCCTTACTCTCTCATCACTAGTTTTTTGCCCTCAGAGGTGGCGGCTCAAAAGGGAAGGGTAACCTTCAATGTGGCCAACACCTCTGGACTCCGTGATGGATGGTACCTCTCAGTCTCCCTAGGTCGGAGGACGAGGACACGAAGGAACAGGATGAGTCAGTTTCTGCCTGGGTTAAAAAAAAAAAATCACTGCTCTGACTAGAACTGCAGCCCTTCAGTTTGATTGGTGACCTGGCCTTTTACTTTTTTTTTCCCTCTCTCTCTCTCTCTCTCTCTCTTTCTCTTTCCAAGAATCACCTTGGCGGGGAAGTCATTGTATGAGCTTCAATGTAATTTGCTGCTGTCATCACTACCGATCCTCCCCCTCACAGACCGACAGCGGTGAAGAGGAGCAGATAAGTGAGCATCATCACTGCATGCAATTCAAACTCAAACACACACGCACAAGAAATGCTGAAGAAAAAAAAAAAAGCTCTGTATGACATTGTTTAGACGATTACGATAAACAGGAAAAGACCAATTTCTGCAACTGCTGCTTCCCCTGGAGGGGACTTATTGTAGGGCCTCTCCACCGATTGCAGTACATCATTAAGATGTAAGAAGATCAGTATGTCAGGGATTGAAAACTGAAACTGCGTTTGGTCTAAGACTGAGGACAGAATGGCTGATGTGTGGCACATTGGTGAGGAGAAGGGCTCGTAACCCAAAGGGTTTGATTCCCACTGCCACTGCTGCTGTATCCTGGGGACAGGTACTTACCCAAATTGCCTCAGTAAATATCCAGCTGTAAAAGAATATGTACGCCCCTCTGGAGTATGAACATCAGCTAATCAAATGTAATGTGATGGAAAGCCTGCCATCTCTGTACTGGAAATGTCACACAGGGTGCTGTTTGTGGAATGGAGCTTCAGCCTTGCATGTGCCAGGTGGCCCCAGGCCTTGTTTGGAAGTATGGGTAGGCCAAAGAATCTTCCACAGCTGAGTGGATGGGCCAGTTAGGCGGACTGGGTAATGTAGTGCCTAGCAGGAGCCTGGACTTAAATACAAAGACCTTGGCGACAAGTACCGTTTTGCAAGCCTTTGGCAAATTACAGTTAAACCTTCCAGGCAGACATAGCACAGTTGGGCAGCAAACATACTCAACTGCTGTTTCCAGATCCAGATGGTGGGATCACTCGGGCAGGCATTGTCTTGGGTGCGATCACTCTAATCTACGGGGGTGGGGTGGGGGCGATGTTGTCATAGAGTTCAAGATTTGTAACAACCAGCAGGCTAAAGGTATGAATCCTAGATGTAATGCTGCTGTTGTACTTTTGACAGGAAGTTACCTAACCTGGATTTCTTCAGTAAATGCACAGTTATATAAATGGACACTGAGCAAAATGCAAGGTACTGTATATAAATTACATTACTGTCATTTAGCAGACTCTCTTATCCAGAGCAACTTACACAGGTTACAATTTTTTCCTTTTTTTACATGTTTTCCAATTATACAGCTGAATATTTACAGAGGCAATTGTAGGTTAAATACCTTGCCCAAGGATAGAGCAGCAGAGCCCCCAACAGGGAATTGAACCAGCAACCTTTTGGTTACAAGCCGTGCTACTTACCACTATGCCACACTGCGACAAGGTCACCCTGTCAGCCTGCCTTCCTGGCTCCTTCCTGTTAGCGCAAACAGGCTAGGCCCAGGCCTCGCCTTGTAGGCCTGCGATGATGACTTCTCCTCAGAGCGGCACCTGGGATCCGCCCACCTGATTAGTTACTACTACTCCATTATCGCCCCCTCCTCATCTCTCTTCCGCCTCCGCAACTATCCCCGCGGAACTCATTATTCAGCACGGCCAGCTCATTCACATCCATCCATCCATCCTTCCGTCCATGCAGGTATGCAGTCACGTCGGCATTACACACCCTTGGTCTTGTTAGGTGGGAACGTGTGCAAAACCCGTACCTCTTCTCACTCATTAATGCAGCTTGCGTTCTCAAACTGTGCCAGCGCTTAACCCTTAGGCAACAGCTGAGGAACTTTAAAGTTCGTGGTTAATATTGTGTTAAAATCTTAAATTTCTCTCTCCAAATATATGCACATCCGCATACACACACACACACACACACACACACGTCTTAAAATCACCTCTGCCATTAATCTGCATAATGTTGCCACTGCCACTGTAGGACCAATATGTGATAGTAAGGGGGCTGTGGTTTTAATAGGCAATAATATCTAATGCTACCACTACATGACAGAACAAAGAAGAGTATTTTAACAATGCTTATTGTCATTTTATAGTTAAACAAGAATAAAAGAACCCAAAATGTTTTATTACTGCATAGTTCTACAGCAGTGCAGCAAGTCCAGTCACATCAAGTTTTCAAGGTTTCTCTTCCTGACCTCTTCCTCTGTGACTGCCTTTTAATCTCATCTTTAAATTAATCCAGACTTCAGCTGCAACGATCTGCATACTATTAGTATCTAATCTTAGTCATTTGGAGCCTGAGTATGTTATTCTGACCTTACCCAAAGGCAAATCATGAACCAAACAAATTCTAAGAAAATTCCTGTTCTTAGGAATATCCTAATTCTTAATAAATTCATTTTCTTAGAAATGTTCTAATTGCTAAAAATACTTCTTTGGTTTCAACTTCCTTTTATATTAACATGCCTTATCACACTTCACATTATGTGATGGGACTGTAAAGGATGTATTCACAAATTAGTCTCTTGTATTAAATTATTTTTAACACATGGTTTGGCATGACATTGCACGACGCATCATCACAAAAGCAAACAGTGGGGGTGTAAAGGGACGTTATCTTTGCTTTCCTCCCAAGGTGCCCTGATCCTGACCTTCCAGGCAAAAACTCAGCTCCCTCGTCTCCTACACCTGTTTACCTGCTTGCTAATTCAACACCTGCATCCATGCTTAATTGATTTCTCATTTCGCAGCTGCCGTGGAGGAGGTGAGCGGGTCATATCTGTGTTCCAAGTAAATTTTTTTTGTTGTTCGTTTTTTTGTGTCCTTGCCAGCTATAAAATTAGCATTAAATGAACGCATTGCTTCCCTGTAATGTTCTTTAGGAGGGAGAGAGAAAAAAACAAATCCTCCATTTAGATACAAAGCCCCACATGATTCTTCTTGAGTAATTGGCATGTCAAGAGTTGGATTGTTTACAGGTTAGGTTGAAACCTTGCCGGGTAACATTTCTGTGTGAAATCTGTTTCTTATCCAGAGGTCTCTATCTGTATTCCTGTTGAATAGATTCCAGGAAATACTGTTATCTTATCAGAGGAGGCAGCCCCAGGTTTTGTATCCATTTTACGCAGGGTGTACTTCAGCGATCCTTCTCATATCACGTCTCCATTTCCCGTCATAATCCTTTTCTCACTCTTTATGGAGATATTGACAGAGCGCCCCAGTGGGTTCAAAGCAAACCTTCATCATTACCCCCACCAACCTTAACAACGGGGTCACTGACCTCTTTTTAATAAAATGCTGATGCTAACTGTACTTTCCACTCAAATATAACATATATAGTTTTGGAGTGTTTTGACAAATATTTATTCCACCCTTATTGACCTTTTGTTCTCCAATTAACACAGGTGATTGTTGATGTTTCTATAATGAGATCGTGGAGACCTGATTATGAACCGTGTCCTTGACACACAATTGCATGTTTGTGTCCTTTGTGTCCAAGGATATGCTGGGTAAACAACCAGCTTTAATGCAATCATGCACTGCATCAAGCATCTTTCATTACTAGGTATGCTCTTGAGTTTAAGACCAATGACTGGCCTAGGTGGGTTGAACAGCCTGTTCCCGTCATTAAACCTCTTATGCTCTCATATAACTACACTGACTTCATATACACAGATCAATTTATGCATTTGTAAAGGTACTTTAAAATATACCACAAACCTAACCACATACCTATGAAATATATATTTAAGATGTAAATATATAGCTATGATATGATACAGAAAATGTGTTCATCAATATTTTACTGTGTAGAGGGAGCTTTGGAAGATGTTAATACCTTTTAATTTTCCTAAACACGCAATTGCCACGTTTACATGCACCGTAACAGTGCAATTTTAATGCAATTAAGACAATAGTAGGAATTAGGCAGAAGTCATGTAGACACCTCATTTTATTTAGTTTAATGTGATTAAACTCATAGTTGCAGTAAACTCTGCAGTGAGATTTGTGGAGAACTCTGATCCTATTTGCATTATTGTTGAGGAGTCCTGGAAACTGTAAACATCTCAGCTGCATTTCTTGGTTATTATTAAAACTGCATGTCCGAGAGAAAAAGAGACACTTAGATTTTCTCTGTTAATGATGTTACTGATGATGCTGATGCCAGCTATCCAGTAAGCTATGCCTGTGCTAAAGGAGGTGAATGGCAAAATTCAATATTTTCAGAGTGCACAAGAGATGAACTTCATGCTATGTGACTTGAAGGACATGAACACTGTGAGACATGTGCTAATGGTGATAGCATGATTCTTACAGCTACAGATGCTATATTCAGGAGCAAACCAGTTTGCAATGCTACTCTGGGGCAAATGCCTCTGGCCCCTACTATTAACACACCTTAATCAATCAAATTATCCATTATTTACATGTAAATGCGAGTATTTTCGAAATGTTTAAATTTGAAGAGACATGTAAATGGCTCAAACTATTATCTTAATTGCAGTATTTACAGAAATCACATTATTGTGCACATGTAAACAGTCAGTGTTAGGCCCACATTCCATTGAAAAGCATCACATATCCTTTGCCCTTCAGATATCAGTGAATTATACATTTTTAATACTCATCATTAAACTTGGTACCCTGCAAGCAACACTGTCATATTGAGACCACTCCTACAGCCGTGCTCTCATGTTGTATAGAGCCCCCAGCTCTACCATCTATCTCCCTGCTATCATGCCCCCAACACCTTGTGAAATACTTCAGTCAGAGTTATCTAACTTTTTTAAAACAAAAAATAAATCTGAAAGAAAGACAGCAGTCTTCTTCCCAAACTCTCAAGGCTTGGCATATGTCTTAAACAATGTATGGTGATGGTAAGAAAAGAGTCTGTCTTGCAAAAGGGTCCAGAGTCTGTCTCCTTGCTCACATTATTGCCAGCAGACAGAGAGTTTACCAATGTTACTACCATGGTTGAAACCATGATGGCTTGCAAGACCAAATAATCCAAAATCTGGCCATTATCATGTGTGATGTATGTCTTCTACTGAAACAGTTGGATAAAATCAATACCGCTTTGCAGACCACAGTAAAAAATGTCTGTCTTTAATTTCTCCTCTCACTTTATGTAGCTGAGATTGGTTTGGTCACATCCTAACACAGACATTGGCTACCTAAATCATGTTGGTGACCCAATCTTGGCTAGATAACATAAATAAAATACTTGAATGAGAAGAGTCAAAAAAGATCTCACTGTTGGAGCAATAGCAGAGATTAGGCAATCTTTGAATGTAAGTTTATGGCTCAAAGTTGAGCACAATCCATTTTATTTATATAGCAATTTCGTTTATATGCTATAGCATACCAATGAGTTGCATCTGGGCTTTTATGAGCCATGAAAAAGTTAAGAAAAAATGAATAGATTCTTTCAGTTGAACTCTTATCTGTTTTTGAACAAGACAGATTAGTGGATTAAACGCACAAAGCCAAATGAAATCAGGCCCAAAGAATTGCAATATTATCACCAATCATGCAGTTGGAGCTATACTGAGCAGACTGTCCCGTTTGTCTCCAGCTGCATCTCAGAAGTGAATTTCTGAAATGGGATGCTGCAGTCGAGGAGATGAGAAGTGGGGTTGCATGAGTTCTCAGAATTTTTGCCCGTTGCTGAGAAGTCTGGCTGCAGGCATCATTCACTTCGTGGCATTGGCTCCAAAATGCATGTAGACTGTCAATGCGACCCACCACCAACAACAAGACGCACTGCTGAAAATGCGCATTAATGCCATCGATGCAGAACTGAGCACACTTTGCTCAGTCGATTCCCATGCCTTTCATAAATTACATGCGGAATGGCACCTTCAATACATTTTCCCGAGCACCTGCTGATTTACAAAATTGGATAATTATAAAGAAAATGAGTGAGCAGCAGTTGGCTGCAAAATGACATTATTTCTAATGGCACCTATTAAATAACAGAGCACATAATCTTTTCGCTTATTTATGTGAGCATCAGCCAGGCAGCAGAGATACGTTCTGCAGTTTATGCAGAGGCATCAGCTATGCTACAGTTGTTTCACAATAATGGAAGTCAATTTGCCTGAAAAATATGAGGTTTAAGCTGAGGGAAACCAGCAATCACACAGAGGGGGAATTTTTTTGTCTCAACTGGGTGCCTTGTTTCATTATCGAGCCTCTTTGGCAGGTAATAAAATTCAGGTTTCCAGGGGAGCTGAAGCCCCCAGCATGAGAGCAGAAGCAGGTGTACGTTGCTCGCGATGGCTCCCTCTCTCAATATTGGCCATGTATTGCTTATATTTGCCTCGGGGCATTGGCAAAGTGCTGCCAGGTCACACAGCACACAGCACTTTGTCTGAACATGCCCTCTAGGCAACTTGTTGCAATGTTAATAGAGCTTTCATCGAAGTTGTGTAAAGTTGTTATTTATTAATTGGTTCGTCATGATTAAAAGGTGCATCCCAGGCGGCAGAAAAGATATATTTCCCTTGTGTCTGGCAGAGGAAAGAAGGAAAAAAAAAAAAAACAAAGTTGAAGGCTGCAAGATCGTGAGAAGACAAATACCATGCTACTGTCAAGGTGGTAGGAGGCAGACAAACAAGTTTTATCCAAATGAAATCAGAGACAAAACATCTGATTAAATTATATACAATTAGTTGTTCTTTAGTTTCTTACGGCTAGTCCTTTTTCACCTTGTTATGCATTCCCTCTTATTTCTAAGCACCTCACTGCGTGTCAGGGGAACAGATGTTACGCGAGGCTGCTCAAGTTCTTATCATCTCTTGGCAAGAGAAAAACAGCCAAATATATGCTGTGAATCTCTCTAAAGCAAAGCAGCTGATAGTTTCCCTCATCCATTCCACACTAAATGCGGTTTCTTTATTTAATTGCCGCTGCGTTGATAAGAGGTAAATCTTCTGCGGGAAGAGGAGGATTTTAAAGATGGAGAGTAAACTCCTGCAGAAACTGAAATGTAAAACAGGTCAGGACCCCCACGATTTCTTGCAGTAGAGGTAGGAAAAAAAAATTAGGGAATACAAGTAGGGGGTGATGGGGCAGAAGGAGACTGATCAGCAAGAAAGTATGGTAATGTCTTCAAGGGGTATTTTAAGAGCAATCATTGAATATAAAATACTCCCTTCCAGTCCTTGCACCTGCTATATTCAATTATCAATGATCTTTTTTTTCTTTTTCTACATTCTAGAGCAATAATTTCATGAAAATGAGAGGTCGAGAAAATGAACATTTCTCCTTAACTTCCAACAGCACTTCCACAAGCTGGGAGCAATTAATGTTTACAGTTAGAAATGAATGATAACAAGGTGGTGCAGCAGAGCAGGCAAGTCTGCCCAAGTTTGATGCCAGGCCTCAGAATCAGGACTTTGTGTGAGTATTGTACTGGGTATGACTGGTTGTAGATGGTATGAATGGTTTTAGAGGGATCACGGCTCAGTAGCACAAGATGCATTTTACTGCCTCATAAACAAGCTCGTAACTGATGCATTGTAGTTTTTGCCAAAGGTACCATTAGCATGAAGCATGAAGTGGTGGTGGTGGTGTGTGTGTGTGTGCGTGTGACTGCAACTGATCAAGATGGAATTCAATGTGATGTCTCCTGTAGGCATGTGACCAATATGAAGTCCAAAATTACCATCATGAAGTCTATGTTACCTTTATAAACATACCCATGTTTCCTAATGCACAATGTGTATATAAATAGGCATAAAATAGGCATCTGTATATAAAATGTGTTTTTTTTTTATTATTTTTGTTTTTATTTTTTATTTTTAGAGAGGAGCGTGTATATTCAGACATAACACGTAATATTTGAAGGCTTGATAAACGTCACAAGAAATGTTACACTGTGAATTAATTATTCAGAAATTGCTTATAAATAAATAAATAAATAAATAAATAAATAAATAAATAAATAAAATGGTGGACAGGTTTCTTGGAAGATAGAATTCCCAAGGTGTTGAATCTCCAGGGATCCTTTGTTCAGATGACTGTTTTTATGTCTTAATGAGATGTCTTAATGGTTAATTCATCATTGAATAGTGACTTGTTTTCTTAGAAACAGGACATAACAAACCATCTGTGCTGAGGGACCACCTTGGATTGCATTGATTTCCACCTGGTGAAACAGACCACACAACAGCTGAATTTCGATGGAAATGAGAAAGAAAGTGCATAAACAAGTTTCAAGAAACCAATCTTTGTTTGTTTGTTTCCTTTGCCACGGTCAGAATTGGATGAACATTAAGGGAGCTGCCCCATGTTTCTCCTTCATGTTGTTGTTTGATAATTTATCGCATGTTTTTATGAGCAGAGATAGTACATTAGGTCTGCCTTAAAGCCTGCCCCTGTATTAGATTTCCCAAAGGTCAGACAGAAGTAACACAGGGATTCAATATCCAGGCTTGCTTTCTACAAACAAGGAATGTTGTTCCTTTTTCCATATTAGACAGCTTACATTACAACAACAGGGATCTCACCCCAGCCGCTACACACTACCTATCGTGCGCATCTTACTTTTTGACAATGATCTTGGAAACAGGCAATCAAGAGACACCTCCTTTTGAGTGGAAACAATACAATGTGCAGCCGTGTTGATGTATCATTAACAAGGTAGTTGTCTGTTCACACCACAGATGAGAATTTTAGGAAAAAATGCTGATGAATCATCAAGGTGAGGCTGCTGCTGGGAGCTAGCAGGAAACCTGTTAAAAAGGAAATTCGTTTATGCTTTTTTCATATTAACTCAGAGCACAGAGTCAGATTTCTGTAATTAGGAGGATCTAGAGTGAGAATTGCGGCTGGCATGGTGTTCACACCGAATGGCAGAAATATGAGGCAGAGTGTTGTACATCGGGGGGAAAGGTTGCAATTAATATCTAAATATCTAATGTCTAACGTCTAATGTCATTATGCAGCCTTAATCTTGAACTAAAACGCATTTTACTGAACATAACTATATTTAATGACATAATATAACAAATATTTTAAAATGTAACATATGTTACAATTCTAAGATATTAAGATATCCTTACCTTGTTTTATTCTAAGGCAAGCTCATAGACTTGCTAGATGTCAGTGCTAGTCTCTGAATAGTTTCAGCATTCCCACAGAAATGAAACTAATCTCAAATCCACATATGTACAAATGTAAAAAATGTCTAACAGCAGTGCGCAGGTCAGGTTAATTCAATTTGAATGATATTAAGTTATGTTTATATATTCTTAATGTAAACAACAACAAAATGCAAACAGCAGAAACAAAACAAATAATGAGACATGGTGATGGTAACTTGAAATATTATGCTGTCAATAAACACATCTGAAGGGGGGTTCCCACTGAACCCTCCCCTGCAATCATAAACTAGGACCATTTGAACTCAATGAGGCCAAACTGCAAGACTTTGCAAGCGCAAACTTAAATGGCACCTTTGTGAATTATTTTAGGCAGGGCAAAGTGCTTCTCTCCAAATGAGCAAGGTCACATCAGCCGTATATTACTTTTATTTATGTATTGAATTTATTTGTCAGGCTCTCTCACCCAGAGTGACTTACAAGGTTATAGTATGTCATGATGCATTGAATGCAACACAGCAGGAACAAGAAGAGGAAAAAAGTACAGAGCTGCCAAATTGCAATCAATAGGCATCAAGGTAAAAAAAAAAAAAGTGCTCAAATAAAAACATACAATGTATAAAGACATAGTGCCTAGTAATAATCCTTAGCAGGAACATAACATTACTGGTGCTATGAAATCTAGTTAGTGTTTAACTGTATGCCAGCAAAAGCACTAGCTATAGGCCATTTGTGAACCCAGTATTCCTTACATATATGAAGATAGAACTGCTGTGTAAAGAGGGTTGAATTTGAGATTTCTGGGGGCAATGGGAAATCTGTCGCCCACACTGCATGCCTCCGCTACCCACTTCAACAGTATGTTACTGCATCTATTTGTAGAATGAGGCATGCGTTCTCTAATCTGTAGCCGTACACATGTAGTTCTGTTTAGCGATATGCAGGTCCAGCCTAAGGTAGGAGATGGGCGTCATAAATCTGAGCGCGGCCCCAACATTGTCTGCTATTTAGAGATAACAATGAGACAGGGAAGAGCTGAGCTAGTCTGTGGAACTAAAGCACAGAAAAATAATTCACGCTTTGCTGGAACTTCTCAGAGAGTGCCGTTGTGCCTCCTCTCTATGCGCATATGGATAATAGACTGTAGAAGTTTGATCTGAAACCTGTTTTTTGGCTAAATTCCTGTCTCTCCTCCTTTATTGAAACTCCCACAGAGATTTCATCTGTAAGCTTTGCGTGTCTTATATTCTGCTATCAATTCTGATGATCAAAATGTTTAAAAACAAAGCAGATCAAGGCATTCATTCAATGAATGAACCCTCTTCTTCATGATATCCACTTTTGATCACCCTACATTATTTGCAAAAAGCCTAGATGTCCTTCCTCTTTTTAAAGCACATTACTGTCTACACTTTTAAAATAAAGCTTTTTAAGAGACATCAATGTTTCAACAGTAAATCCTCTCACCAATGCATTTAAGAACTTGTATTGACCACTGCTGTGAAGGCTGAAGGAAGTTTAACAAACATAAAGAAATTATGCAAATGATTTCCTGGACATTAATGGACAGTGAAGTAATATACATAGAATGGTCAGATGAAATGGTTGTACTTTGTACCAGGTTTTAGAAATATGTTTTAAAGGTTTTAGCATTCAAAACAATCATATTTGTTGGGAACTGAATATCAGCATTATTTGCACAGCTGCGTGGGAGATTAGGGGACAAATAAATGTGAGTCCGTGACCAGCACCTTACCGAGAGATAATGTGGTGTTGGTATCTGCACACAGATAGCAAGCTTTCAGAATGACAGCATGTACATCTGGTAAGGAAGCCAAACAAACATTTGATTAGGCATTTTCTCCCATTAATTAAAAGATTGCTTTCTGTCAAGCCAATTACAGAACTGACCATAAAGATGCACCGGCATTATTCCCGGGGATGTAATATGATTAAAGAAGGGGACTTTTCTCATGCAGGAGTCATATATTAAACCGTGGCTTGATGAGTCCTTCTGTAGCCATTATTTATTTACAGCTCTGCAGGTTGCTTCAGTCAACTCCTCATGAGTATCCTCCAAGTCACCTTGATTAAGTGACATTACATCGCATTTGTCAGGAGGAACTTGATGAAATGCAGTTTGAACTGAATACAATATTCCCCTTTCCTCCCACAACATTTACTGCAATGACTGGATAGCATGCTGCAAGGGATGTCACGAAGAAGACACAAAGTACAAAGTACAAGCTGCACTTTCAAACTGGATATGCGTGTGTGTGTGTGTGTGTGTGTTTGTTTGGAAATAAGAAAGCAATTAAGATCTTTTGTAGTTGTACACGCGCCAGTAGATATTTATAATACAAGGAGGATGCTGGCAAACACATTCACAACATCAGAGTGGGTTTGCTGCTTGGGATTTGAAGCTGTGCATTGACTTTACAATTCACGGTATTTTACTCTGCTGTATTCATTGTGGATTATGCTGTAACTACATGAGAGCAAAGTTACTTGAAGTTCCATGAACCATTGTAAAAGGGCCCCTTTTATATTCATCCCTATCTGTGCTTGAACATAATGGGGGCAATCAGGTTGTTATTGTCCCTAAAGTTAAATCTCTGATGGTCTGTAACTGTAACAGAGAGGAACCCAGGCGTTAATATGTTTGTGCACAACAATGCGACCACCACCAAATAAAGAATTTTGCATTTGCAAAGGTGCTTATGAATTTCAGATTTACTGTAGACCGGCAAACAAATTCTGTTGAACTGCTTTGACTCGGTTCCTCCTTTAGCACGGTTTGTTGTATGTTTCTGCAATGTTTTCAGAGACCTGTAGGTTTAATTAGCAGAAATAAAGAGATAACTTTTTGAATCGGTCAAAGTACACCATCTGGACACTTTTCTGTGAGTTATACTCCCATGCAGTATTATGTATTTTAATCATGTTTGAAGGGATGTGGTACAGAAAGTTGAAATGTGTGTTTTTTTTTTATTTACAAAATGTTCAGGTTGAATCCATGGATCATATTTTGTTGTGTTACAGACATGAACTGATTGGCCACTGCTGAAATCTGATGTGGCCACTGAGCCAAAGGAGGGATTATACAAAGACATACATGCTTTCAGTGAAGGGGTGGATTTATCGTGATGTCCCCCTCAAACGACAAGACATGCAGTTTGGTGGTGGCATAATTAAAAGAATAAAATATGCTGAAATTGTTAGTGTGTATATATATATATATATATATATATATATATATATATATATATATATATATATATATATATATATATATATGTACACACACACACACACACACATATATGGCATGCCAAACAGGAAATATATATTGATCTTTGATATATATGGAATGAAAAGTGATATATATACAATGAACTTTGATATATATTGAATGAACACTGATATATATATACAATGAACTTTGATATATATGGAATGATTGATTGATATTTATACATTCGATTTTTATACATACATTGAATGATTGATACGTATACACTGAGTACTGAATTGATATTGAATGAAAAAAACATATATATACAACGAACTTTGATTTTCCACCAGACACCGCTTTTGTCAGCTTCGTTGGGTCCTACACTGCTAGGCGTGGGGTGCGTGCCCATGTGCGTGCCAGTGTGTGGCAAAGTGTGTTTCGGTGGCAATCTGGCTACCTAATGGCAGAAAAAGCAAGGGAGTTCATAAAGTCGCTGTTACAGAATCAAGGATTCATAGACACGATAGCAAATGCTTGTACTAACAAAATTACTGCTCCAAATGTACAGCCATCGTTTGAGAGAGTCGATGATGAAGTGCGCTCAATTTTCAACAGAGCAGCACAAATTAGAGCGCAGGACCATATCAGGCCAGAGCCGAATGCATATGTAAGAACAACTAACATGATACAGACTGACAGCGATCTTAATCTACATCTGAGCGGCAAGTCAAACCAACCGTCCTTATCTGTCCCCACATATAATTTGAGGCGTTTAGCAATAGCAAATAGCTATTAGGAAATACTAATAGGAAATAGCAATGTTCATTATGCCTGTTCCATATATATTGATGTTCATTCCATATATATATGTTGATGTTCATTGTATATATATCAAAGTTCATTCTATATATATATCAGTGTTCATTCAATATATATCAATAATCATTCTATATATATCAAAGTTCATTGTATATATATATATATATATATATATATATATATATATATATATATATACATATACATATATATACAATGAACTTTGATTCACTTTTCATTCCATATATATCAAAGATCAATATATATTTCCTGTTTGGCATGCCATACACATACACACACACACACACACACACACACACACACACATATATATATACACACACAAAGGAGACACATACAAGTAGCTAGGAATAGCTACAAATGGTGTGCAGATCACCTTGATAATCAAATCCAATGGTTCAAAAAAGAAAATTCACTTAAGTGAGTATCAGCATATTGTATAGTATCAGACTGTAATTACCAGAACACAATAATATCCAAAAAGTATGTTAAATACAAAGGCAATACAGACTGTCATGGTCAACACCAATTGTGAATTCGATAAATGGCATTTTCCAATATAGCTTTCCCCTGATGGACACACTTTACATGCAACTGCCTATATATAGACATTCAGGTATCCAGTGCATGCTTGTATAACAGAAACAACAAAGCAGCATCCACAGGTGACTGAAGCATAGTCACAGCAGTGGTTTTGATTAATCATGACCACTTTGCAGCCTCTGAAATCATCTGGTTCTACAAAGACAACAGTGTACACAATAGTGGAATGCTCGCAAAATGGAATGCTGTTAATTTTGTTTTGTTTAGAGAGATATGCCAAAGCTCTCTGTCTTGATTAATATAAATGTGTCCACTCATCTATTATGACTCCCAATAACAGACAGTAGAGAATACACAAGTCTATTCTAGATGACAACCAGACAAATTTAGCATGGGACAAGTTGCGTAAGTATATTTTCTTCCTTAACATTGCACACAATACAGTCTAAAGTTCCATAATTATCATCAAACCAGACTGTTGAGAAAATAGCCATGTCAAATACAGCAGTCAAGATAATTTCACATCATGCTTTCACATCATCACAGCACCAAAATCAGCCCCACTCCATAGTTTGGCCTTTGATGATTGTTTATAGTGTTATTATGCATTTCTATGGTGCCAGAATGTCATAGATTTTTTTTTTTTCTGAGGGTGGCATGTCAATAAATGTGAATTGCTCATTATGCAATTTAAAATGTCATGCAAGCGTTATTGAGAAGAGTGATGTGATCCATGCGCAGCTGGAAGTGGATGATACTTGCTTTAAATTAACAAAAGCACAGAGGCAGCACAGTTATAGTTGCAGCAAATGAAGCCCCCCTCTAATTGATCCAGCACAGGTGGGTATTATTTAGGGCTGCAGCGTGAGATGGAAGGTTTGTATTTAATATGCTCTGGAGGTTCTGTTTACTCGGTCTCATCTTTTAGCAGCCCTTGGGTTGTACATCCAAAGTAAATGTGTGTGTGTGTCTGTCTGCCTGCCTGTTCATGTCTATCTGACGGAAAAACTGTGTGACAATATAGTAAATCAAGTTGACAAGTTACCCCTTAACAATGCAGATATAATAATTATAATAGCTTCTTATATGCACATTTTCATTACCAAAGTTAGCAGAGCTAAAAAGAGGATGCATGTTTTTGTCACCTCTGTGGCTGATGCATGTTTCTCACGGGAGCTGATTTGAGTGATAGGCAATGGTATGTCATATGGTGTGACTGATTTATTCTGTTTTCATGCCTTTAATTAATACTTACTTTGTATTCATGTGCATCATCACTTTATTGTTGTTTTTATATTGAGCTTGAAACCACGCATGCACACACGCACGCAAGTAATTTCCCTCTGACATCCTCACCAGCCTGCTTGATCAAAACCCAGTGAGAGCATCTAGCCTGACAGACTATACCAAGAGGGGGAGAGGAGGGGCAAAGGTGTTGTGGAAAGAGTCAATTGGAGGTTTGTGAGGAGCTCCACCTGCATGCTGCTCCCCCTATAAAGGAGCTGTTTCCCCCTGAAGCAGTGAACAAGGTACAAGAAAGTGCAGAGTCAGGGAGGTACATCCAGAGAGGGGGGAGGGGGATATCATGAAAATTTTGTAAGAGCAATGCCTACAATGTTATCTTATCTTCCAATCCCATTTGGAAAGTAGGTATGATCCAAGATGGGCGGAGAATGAGCAGAACCAGCAGCTGGATTTGGCCAGACAGGAGAGTGATAGACTCAGGCCTGGATTCAGCTGACATTTGATCTTACCCCTGACATACAGTATGGAGTAATGGAAGTGTTACTTTTTCATCCCATGCACAGTTTAGTGCATTCACTGATCATAACATTAGATTTTTAAAAAATTGTGTTTAGCTAGTAGCCACACTTTCAGACAATTGATTAAATTCAAGCCTTAGCCAGTGCTGTAAAAGATAAAGTCCATAAGAGGAGCTGCTGACAGTTGTCAGAACAAATGCAGCTGTGTTTTTTGTGCCCTGGCTTTAGAAAAGGTGGGTCTCCAAAGTGCAGCATGTTGTTACATTTCTGTCAAGTCATAATTAAGTGCTGTACCTTTTTGATGTCCTTAGATAGTTTGGCATTCGGGTCTAAACATGCTGAGGGGTTTAAAGCCATTTAAAAATGACCTCAGGCAGCGCTGTTGTATGCCATAGTACCCAATGCCCAGTCTACGTTTTGGTAGTTATTCCGTATTGGTGAAAAGAAACCAATTGCTCATATAACATTTTAGTTATTATTTTTTTCCATGGTAGAAAGTGAGGTTATGGTCCAATATGGCACAATTCAATATAAATGTCATTCATATTTGTTTGCTCAGGGCAATCCTAGTGCACATCAAACAAACTTTCATTGTTAGGTCCAGGTCACTGGTTGTGCACTGCTTTGAAGCTTTATTAATATTAAAAACTTAGAAAAAGAGAGAAATTCTCTTAACATTCAATGACCCTCTTTAGTTGTTGTTGCTGGTGTTGTGCAGTCATGTCTTAAATGTCACCTGAAGAGATGAGATTTGGCATAATGTCCATGAAGCCCTAAATATGCAATGGAGAACTCTGCAGTCCAGAGCAAGAAAGACAAAGTTCCTCTCAAGAGGCTGAAATGTTGGGATTTGTTTTTGTCATGGGAACTTGTTAAAAACAATAATAATGAAATGTATTACTTTAAGTCAAACAAAGGTCAAGGGAAGAGGGAACCAAAGCCACTTGTGTCCTGCTCTTCTCCTATGTTTAGGGCCTGAGGATATGTTTCAGACAAGTGGATAATGAGTAGATTGAACATAAATGAATGCTGAGACCTCTTGACAAAATTACTGAAGGAAGGTATAGAGCTTACCAAATGTCCTTTTACAAAAAAAAAAAAAAATTATAAGAGATACACAGACAGTATATAGATTCGAACTATAGATATACAGTGTATGTACTGTAGATCTTCTGTTCCCAAATGCCAGCTGGAAACAGGACAGTATTATTTTGTGTTATCGGTGGCATTAAGAAGGTTTGTAGGATTCTGACATATCTCAGTCAGAATAACAATGTCAACAATGTAATTTTTCAAAGACACAACATAAGACTAACACAAGCAATTCTTGACATTGCCATAATTCAAAATTAGTGCTAAAAATGACTCCAAACTGTCTTTGTTTCTTTGTTTTCATACACGTACAGATCAATTTGTATCACAATAAAGGAGAGAGAGACTGTCTGAATGTATTGAAAAACAAATGCAAAATTTGCAATTTTTCCTGAGTCATTGCAGACTCCATGGAGAACATTGATCTGGTTAAAGAAGCTTGTTTTGAATTTGCGGTAAATGTATATAAATGCACATGTCTGTATTACTGCATATGCTTGGGTATTTTTGGTATTTAAGTACACATGCTGCAGTACCCATGATAAATCCCCTTTCGGAACCAGGATTGGGTGGGGGGGTTGGGGGGGAGGCATTTGGGGTGGTAAGGGATCAGTCACTCATCTTAATTTTTAATATAAAAATATCAAACATGAGATTTTGTAACTTTACACAGAGTTCTTTGCTGTCACTTTTTTCAGGATCACATTTTATCATTTCTTTCTTTAATTTATTATTAATGTCCCTGGAGTTACTTTCAATAGCATGCTTAAATCTGTGTTTAATTTGTATGCTGTCTTATTTCTGTCTGTTGGAAAATCTCTGTTGTCAGACAAGTTAAGTGCTGAGCTGCATTTGCCAGAGGCATTTAACTTGTTTTCTTGCTGGTTCTTAAAATGTATATATATATATAGGGCAAAATAATGGAACTAATGGAACTAGTAAGGAGCTGAGCCATCCTCTGCCTTCAGAACAGCTTCAGTCCTTCTTGGAATGCTTTTATACAAGTTGTGAACCATCACCATTGGGATGTTGGACAAATCTTCAAGAAGGAAAGGAGGTGGAAATCTACTCCGCAGTCTACGTTCCAGAACTTCCCATAAAGGTGTCTGCAATGTTTAGATCTGGTGATTGGTGAGACCGTGGCAGGCGTTTGACCACATCCTGGTATTCATGAAACCACTCTTTAATCCCTTTAGCAGTGTATTTTGGGGTCACTCTCACCTTGTAATGTGGGAACATCTTGGGGAAACAATGTTTGCACTATAGAGTGCACCTGGTCAGTTGAAATGGCTTTGTATTCCTTGGCCATAACTCTACCATGCAAAGTAATAGTTGGGTTCAATGCCTCCCATGAGATGACTGTCCATACTATCTTTAGAGATGTAAGAGTAAAAAGAGTAAAAGATGATCCACCAGGCTATCTTGCTTTCTTCCACTGCTCAGAAGTTCAGATTTTGTGCTCATTGCAGTAGGTTATGTGTTATGTGAGCATTGGTCTTGGTTATAAGCCCTTTTGAATTGGCAGTCCTACAAGAAATCTCAGATTTGTAGTGTTTACCTCTCCCATAAAAAAGCTTTTCAAAATTATATTTATTAATATAAATAAGTAGGACTGGTAAAAACTGTAAAACAGTCAAACGTAAAAGTGTAAAACAAGTACTAAATGTATAAATACTAAAGCATGAAACAAAACCTCCCTAGTTCTGTTCTTGCTTTTCTTCTCTCCCTCACAACCCACTTCTCTTTTAACACCTGGTGGGTGTGGCTTCTCAATTAGACAATTACCCAATTAGCCTATAGCCTACCAGCTACTAACACACACATTCTCATGCTCTTACTGTTTAGAGGTGAGCTTGATGACAAAAGCTTCTTTTTATGAGGCTTGTAAATGTACACAAATGCACACAGGGCCCTAACACAAACACGTTCATACAAATATACAAATTCAATACAACAGGAAGGAAAAACAGTGTCCATAGTAAAGACTACATCCTCACACTCACAACCTACAGTTGTCCCTGGGACTGGGTCACAGAGATTTAGTTTCAACTCCGTGGTGATTTTTGTGGCTTTATTTTGTGGTTTTTAGCAACTGTCCTGTTATCTGTCTATTCCTGATGGTGAACTTAAAATGTGACCTCTCTTCGTCTTGTCTAATGCAGTTTTTGCTTCTTTGGCAAATGGCAGCATGATTTTGACACTGTTCCCCTTGTCACATTAAATAGTTTTGCCATTTCTGTGACTGATGCACATGCAATTCAGCACCAACAATTTGACCTCTTTCAAAATCTGTTACATGTCTCACGTTGCTTTAGAAATGGACATATTAAAGCGCTGAAACATAATGGTAAAATTCTGACATTAATATGAAACGCATCTGTAGACTCCTTTTTAATATGTGACAGCTACTTCAAAATATGGGTCCTGTGCTATTTATATTCTGATCTAGATTATATATACAATTTGATCTGATCATAATTACTTGTCATATTATCATCTTTCTGTCTGTGTCGGTAGTGCCATTACACCCTGTAGTCCTCTGTAATCCCCTATAGATACACTGTACCTTTTCTCCTCACATATGTGCCCTCTGCTATCTGTCCTAGATCACTAATCAGTAAACAAACATTTTCAGTGAGACAGGCACATCACTTTAAGTGGAGCAACATCACAGCAATATTCACACTGTCCAATGTTTCAGCACTCTCAGGCATCACAAAGACTGCCAGCGATTATTTTGGGATATTTCCACTGTAGTGTTTCAGAGTGGGATAGATAGATTGCATATATCGCTCTGTTTCTAGTCATACAATTCTCAGGGTGTATGTGGACGTAAAGGTGCAGTTCTGTATAGGGTGTAAATGTCATTTACTGTCTATACTTGTCATTAGCACTGCAAGTAATTATCTTGATGACTTAGCTACAGAAGAAATGCTTTCTACTTTCACCAGAGACATCACTCATTCTGACCAATACTCTTTCAAACTCCTGTCTCCATCAAGTATCATGATATGTTGAAAAGGAATATTGACCATTGGTTACATTTTGCTGGTATCCTTAGATGTTCTGTGTATTTGAGCTGATTGGTTGTTCTTGGATTTCTGTCGGATTCACTGACAAATGAAGTCCATTTGCGCCTCTGGTGAACTCACATTCCAATGCTTAAAGATTATAGTACTCACTGTTAGGGTGACAGGTGAATGACTAATCACTCACATTGATCCTGTAAAGTGGGAGGACCAGGTGTTGGTCATACAAACCATAAAGACAGAAAATCTGTCAGGTCTTTGGATTAGCATTGCCTTGTTTAACTGACTGTTCTTTTGCATAATAATGTACAATATTTACATGTCAATAAATTAGTCTTAATTAGAAGCTGTCAGATATTTGGCAAGGCAGAATTCTTAATTATTTTCTAAAAACAAAAAAAATCTTATGCTTATACATGCATGATCTTTCCTTTTATAACACGGTATAATACAGCCAATTACTTTGTTGTTATTTGCTTACCGAAGTTGTTAAATGCTTACCAGACTGCATCGATTGAATGATCTATGGAGCTTGGCAGTGTGTACGCAATGCTATAGAGTGGGTAATGGCTATCAATCATGTGCATACATTTTAATTGCTCTAACATGTGTAAATCATTAGAAATCATAACTTGTATAGGTCGTGACAATATATCCCACATCTCAGGGTTCAGAGCGAAGATTAATGGCCCAGCAGAGTAATTCCTCACCGCAATGTCTCCACTAGAATGCCACGGGATGAAAAATACTAAAGCCGAGCACACCAAATTATTGGTTACATTAATATGATGGCATATATTGACAATATTTCATATCCTATGCCCTAGGTGGCCCTTGAAAGTAGCAGTGGTTATAATGAAGATACTAATTGAAGTAGTGAACCAGTGGTCACATGGAATAAAAATAGTGAAGTAAACCAGCCATGTAGGACATCAGTCAATGCAGTGACTTAATAATAAAAAAGGGATAATTCTCAGCAACACAGTGCTAGTCATGCTTTTAGAAAACAGCCGTAAAGACAGTTGAAAAACAATAATCATTTTCTACAATAATTCAGTGAGCTAGCAATTAATAAAGTGGTTCAATGTCACACATCAAACTAATAAATTAAGAGTAAGTAATCACTTAAACAATAAATAGATCAAGCTGTCTTGGTAGCTAATTTATTATTCTTACACAATCTAACTGATGTCTAGCCAAGTGACATTTATCTATTGACAATGTGTCATTCATTTAAGTTTCAGAACACCAAAGGCAAACAGCTAGCTGTTTAGCTAGATAGCTACACTCTGAAATGTTACAAAGCATGGTGGTGGAGCTGTTGCTAGCTGACATGAAACTGAGACTGACACAAAGGCTAATAATATATTACATACATTCATAAAGCAAATTCAAGCAAAAAGAGGTGTTATCAATTATGGAGCACCCAGTGCGGCGCAATTATTTATATAAAGTGTCCAATTTGTTCCAACCAAGTGATAGTGAATTGTATGGACTGTAAATGTAATTATAAATGTAATTGTATAGTACCTTCCTACCACCAAGCATTTTGCAGGTGTGTGGGTTACAACACAACCAGTAGAGTACAAATAAAATGGTCACATCCCCCAATAAAACTGAAACTCAGATTTCACATTTGGACCGTAACACTTTGATGGCTTTCATGTTTTCAAAATGATTTATTGATTGTGGTTGTGATCGTCGTGCATGTGTATTTCAAACCCAAATCTTCAACTGAAAAATAATCATTATACATTGATTATACATTTAACTGAATAAATAATTACATGTTAGATGGAGGTCTGGAGAGCATTTGCCATCAATATCCTCTACTGCTCATGGCTCACCACAGCAGTTGGCACTTGACTTGAATATCAAATCATTAACTCCTGTTTGTGCCTGCCAAATAGAGTTCTGTAGCCTATTGGACCCTTCTCTGTGCCGGAGGCCAGCAGAACCAGCAGCTGGGTCTAGGTGGGCTTTAGCCCTCCCTGATGGGTGCATGGTCCAGGACCGAAAGAAGTCTTTAGGACTTACACCAGCACAGATGAGGCTTCCACTACAGTAAGCCAAGAGGCTCACAAAGCAACATGAAAATAATTAACCAATCAGAGCCCATCTTCCACTGAAATTAAAAGAAGAGAACCATTTCGTGTACGGAATGAGATTATAAGATGAGCATGCATGTTATTTCCACATGAAGGGAAATATGATTAATTTTGAGATGTCTGGAACATGGAGTGTTTCTCATCCCCTATTCTCCCAACATTATCATTCTGATGATATTCATACTGTTATACCTCTTCATCTGATGACCAGCATAACCTTAAGGCTCTGAAGAAACATGTTTACCTTCTTTTGTTTAGTGTAGATAATCAACCATCAATTATATTTATCATTTGAATAGTGTTTTTTATTATGGAGAAAAAATAATTTATGCAATATTCTGGGGGTATGAGGAGGCTTTGAACTGCTGATTCTGATACAGAAGAACTCATAATCTGAAAAGGAACTCTGAGGATTGTCTGAAATCATCACAGCCTCTTTGCTAAATCGTTCCATGTCCTTTTGTACACAAACTGTTTGAGGAGAGTCAGTGAGCAGGACCCTGGGATCAGAGGATGGGAAGAGAAAGAGAACAGTGTGGATAATGCACTGATTAGACACACCAGGCAGGAAGAAGGGTGCAGCCCTAACACATTCAACTCCACTCAGTTACTCAGGACCTGGTCAAGTCATCTGGGATTTAGCAAAGGTACGAAGAATGAGACATGCAGTACCAGCCAAAAAATTTGTACACAATTTTTATTCTTTATTTTTACTATTGTCCACATTTTAGAATAATAGTAAAGACATCAAAAATATGAAATAACACACATGGAATTATGCAGTGACCAAAAAAGTCAGAACTAGTCAGAACTATGTTATAGTTTAGATCAGTGTTTCTCAACCCTACTCCTGGCGGCACCCTGTCCTGCATATCTTCTATCTATCCTTGCTGCTTGATTAAATCAGGTGTGCTCAGCTAATAAAACGTGCCACTGATGAGTTCAGTCAGGTAGGTAGAGCAAGGATAGATAGAAGATATGCAGGACAGGGTACCGCGAGGAGTAGGGTTGAGAAACACTGGTTTAGATTCTTCAAAGTAGCCAAAAAATATATTTTTAAAAATAATCACTTTTTAGGAAAGAAATTCACACATAGGCATCATCCTCACTATTTATATTTGTCTGAAACAAATTTTAAGCATTTAAGCATAAGTCCTTAGATCTAAATGTATTTGAACGCATGTTTCCCATTATCATCATCGGGGTGTCCAAACTTTTTACTGGTGCTGTAACTGGGTGACAAAGCATGAAACAGCAGCATTTTCACTGAGGTATGAAAGTATGTGGAATGAGAGAGTTTTGGAATGAGCCTGTTGCTCTGGTCCTGATCCAGTCTGCCCGAATGGGCTTTTTTTGAGATTATGGGTTTGGTAGTTCCAGTGCAATACTAAGAGTCTGTGTCTGGGCCTGCCTTCTATGTAGTTTTTCCAAATTAGATCAGCCAGGATTTTGTGTTAAAAACATTGCTTTTTAAAAGAACTGCTGAAAATTAATTTAATGTATTGTGGACACTTGGATAATTTAATGTAGTGTCTAATACCCTGGTCCTTTTTAGGGGAAAATGATATAAAACAGCCTGCAAATAATGACCAATGCAAAAAAAAAAAAAAAAAAAAAAAAATCAGTATCTGACATATTAAATTTAAATTGAGCAAGGTCCTTGACATAGTTGCATAAATACCACCCGGCTCATGTCAGTCAAAATCAAGCATTACATTAGGTTCTTTTTTGTTTTGTTTTAGGTGAAAATTCATCTCAAGAGTTTCTTAAAATGTACAAGATAATCTGCAGAACCAAAGCTCATGACTGAAGGTCAAAGCCAGATGTAGAATTAGAGTTTGTTATATTTGTGAAAATAAGGAAAGTGTTAGTTGTACAATAATAACAGCAATAATAATAATATAAAGCCACAAATATGCAGGGCACATACTTGTTAATATCTGAGCTGTGCTGAGTACAACTGTGGAATATATAAAGAGGCAATTATACTTTTCACACTTGCCTGCCTGCATCCAAGTCCAGCTTATTGCTCTGGACATTATTCTCCAAGTGCTTACAGCAGCCTCAGCAGCAAACCACATAACAGTGCCATAACAAAATACATATTTCATTTATGGAGTGTGTTATGCTGGTTTCATTCAGTAATATCTTTGGTTTCTTTGTCTTGAATATTCTTGAATTATTCCTATGAATATTAAAGCAAAGCATTCATCACATTTGAAACATGTGTAACCAATGTAATGAAGGGTAAGGCCTACATAATGCCTTCATAGCACAAATCGTCAGATGATGTGCTGTGTCGTTATCTGTGCCATAAGTAGCATTGTAGTGATGTTCTCCTTTTGATATAAATGGTGCATCCATTCCAGCACAAATGCTAATAAAACAAAGCAAATTGTGTATATTGGTGGAGAATTGGCATCACCCCATAGGGTCACCCTGATATATCGAGTGATTGGAAAATGAGATGTCATGAACAGCATAATGGGTGTATTCACTGTGTTTTTTTTCATTCACTCACTTTTTTAACTATCGTAACTATACTTTGCTCTGAACCTCAAAATACTATGAATGCATTATATCAGTTAGTCACAGTTACACACAACAGCTCCATACATTGTGAGGCCTTTGTTTGTGAAGCCTCACACTCACATTACTAACTTAAACAGTATGTTTCCTCAAATCCCAAATCATAAAACCACCGCACATGACCATCTTCAAAATACAGCATGACATATGAGAGAGCATGAGAAAAGTTGAGGAAACTTGTGCCAGCACACTTATGAATTCAGATGCGTTCTTGCCTTAAAAAGGTCAATATCAAGTGTTTGCATAGTGCTCAACTTTCATATTGAACTGTTGTCTCTTTTGAAATATTAAAAATTCTCCCAAGAGTGAGGCTCATATCCATCTCATTCTTGTAGCCAAGCACAGCTTTGCATCATATAAATTTAACTTTTACACAGAGATAAATAAGAAGAAAGAAATAAAAAAATCCACTTTCAAATTGCAAATTAAGAGGTTTGAGCCAGAGGTGCAGACTGTGAGAGCCTGGTACTTTATTTGTGGGTAAAGATGCTCTGTAAATAACAGTTTAAATGCAGGTGGGGTTTCACTCATTGACAACTGCTGTGAAGACTGGTGCATGAAGATTTAGAAAGGACATGTTCTTTCTTTGGAGGGATAGATTTCACATGTGCGGGAAACAAATGTCTGCACTTTGATTCACTAATCTCTCTTGACTGTGCTCCTGATCAAGGTTTTTTTTTCCTCTGGGGACAGCAGGCCATAAAAGTCAAAAAAAGTAAAAACAGTAAAAAAAAAAAAAAAAGCAAAGAAATACTGGGAGGGCCCTTTGCAGAATCACCCAGCCCATACCTTCAGTTCTTTTTCAGTGAACCTGAAACAGAGGTGGCAGGGAGCTACAACACTTTAACTCTTCAACAATGGTAAAGCTACATAAATCCAGAAACTGTGAAGTCGCTGAGAGGATGGCCGTCCGTGAGGCACAGCGGGCTGCTGCTGGTGGTCTTGGCATTCAAGCGGCGGTACCATGAGGCAGGGTTAATGCTGTTCGTGGCAGCCTCTCGATAATGGAGGCTGGGCAGCAGGTGCACTTGTTGCTTGGATGGCATGAGGGCGAGAGTGGAAAAGATTGAGGTACTATGTAATGGGGTCATGTGACACCGTGTACCCTAAGCAATGGGGAAACAATGACAACATACAAAATAGGTGAAAAGCAAAATTAGTAGGTCCAGTAATGAGGGCAATCTGAAACTGTCCTGCTCCATCCAGAGCGGGACCCTGCAAAAACAGAACAGGTCTTCTGACAATGAAGCAACACCAGGTTTTTCTATAGCCACAAACTACCCTCCATCTCAGCATCCAAGCTGACTATACGGCACATTTAATACATACATTTCTAACTTCTTATTTATTTATTTTCCTCTTTGAAAACCCAAATAGGCAGCTTCAGGACTGAAGCAATCTGGGGAGATTGTAGGGAATCTTCAAAATAAGCAGTCACAAGGCCATGAAAAGCTTCATTCATCAAGAGCACTGGTTTGGAAATCAACCTGGAATTTTATTGGCATTAAGTAAAATGATGCTAAAACTGGTATTCTGTGGTCAGTTATTCTGTTTTGGTCAAGCCCACAGCCATAATCTATTTTACATGTTTTCGGGTGCAGAATATTGATGGTTATCCATATGTTTACATTTGTAACACGTTTCCAGTCTTTTGGTCTGTACTTGTTAACTGCGTTTCACTGACATAGAATTATGCATGACTTGAAGTCTGATTTTTGTGCTTTCAGGTGGCATCGACTGCATGTTTAAAATAAACATAAATAAATATGTGTGTGCACGTATGTGTGTGTGTGCGCACCTTAGAGGGGGATTTGTTTGTAAATCTATGGAAATAAGCAAATGTTCTGCTTGAGATCAGGAGCAAGATCCTGTACTTAAGTGTAAATACTGTACTGCAAAATATAGTTGCACTTATTATTAATGGGTTACTTTATCTATCACCAGAGTGCCAACAGCTCTTTCCCACACGCACTCAAGTGATATGTTTGTGATACTGACTAAGATGCTGTCACCTCCCCCACTCCCCGTTTCAAGGCAAATGCACTCAGTTCGTCAGTTAATTTATTCCATTCAGGGGTGTTCCTTGCCCTGGATGCCTAATCAATTGAACTGGAAATAATAATAAATAATTTGGCAAAATAAAAACAGATTCAGTGTGTGCACATTTGGGTTAAGTGTGCACAGTACTCTTTAAGGTACAATAGTCTATAAGACCCACTTTACTTGTCCACAAGGTGCGCCATATGATGGAAAACAACTAACATGCAAGTGCAAATTAGCTTTTCAAGCATCTTACAAAGAATATACCTAAATATAATAATGATGGGAATTTCTATATGCAATATTAAAGTAACAGTCCCATAGGTGTTTTCCTTGTTAGGGATTAATGGCAAGATGGGACAAAGTTACATGATCTGCCCACACTCTCGTCTCAGGGAAAACGGGCTGCATTACAGATGACATTGCCAAATACATGTGATGTAATTTGAAGGTTACTTTCTATAAATACCACATCTTCAACATGAACACTTGACACTGACACATACTTTGAATACTTTGAATACTCTCATACGCATGCTGCCTTGTTAAATACTCCATCTGTTGTTGACTTTCTTGCATTTTCACTTGACAATGCTCCCACAGTTCTCTCCAACAATGAATTGTTGCGAGTTTTTTTTTCTCATGTACCAGCAACCAGCAACCTGAAAAAAAAAAAAAAAACATTTTGAAAATTCAGGACTTTGCCACTTAAGTGAGAATGAATGTAAAGGAAAACTTCAAAAAATGTATCCGTTATTTTCAAGAATGTACTCAATATAACTGAAGAATATTCAATATATTGCATGCGCAAAACAAAATCGGTTTGCTGGGACAGAGTCCAAGGACAGGTGAACTCCTGCAGCTTTTCTGCATTATGATACAGGGCCAGAAGGCAGGGCTGGAGGAGCTGCAAATGCAATCAGGTGAGTTGCTGAGTCTGCAATCAATACAAAGAGATCAGACTGAAGGCTCCAGTAGGGAAAATCCATGCTGTTTAGTACTGATTGTCTGGGTGAGGCCTCAGTGGGGACTGCCATTTAATAAATTAATTTGATAGCACAAAGTTTTAATTGGTGCCATCCAATGTATAGGTCACTAAGTAGAAAATCGCATCATTGGATTCTTACACTGTTTCACCTAAATGGAGCTGTAATGTTCCTTGAAACCAAGCCATGGTTAAAATAAATAAATAAATAAATAATAAAGGTTGAGGGGAAACCATTGACCTATGATTGAATCGCGCCTTCAGCGGAGAGGAGCCATTATGGGGATCAGAAGTATGTGCACTATAAGGCGATTGAACAATCATTTTGAATGATGTACTTTACACTGCGAGAGCCCCACTTCAAGACAACAAATAATTCACATCTAAAATGGGGAAGATTGTGAATATTGAAAGTTGGCATGAATCAATTATTCATCTATGACGAGTGACAGGATCTGGGACTTGGGTGGATGAGAGGTGTACTCTGAAAGAAAAAAAAAAAACAACTTAGCTCATCACATTTAAGATCCAAACAGAGTGACACACTGGTGCATTTTAAGGATAACCAATTAATAAAACATCTAATGGGCATATGAATATGACTGAAATTTAATTTTAAGATCTCACCTTGATTTAATTTGCAATGACATGGATCTGTCAAGGTTTAAAAAGAATGTGACTTTTGGCTCCATATTATGTCAAAAGGAAAAGGAATTGCCTGCCAGTTCATTAAAAGAAGAAAAAAAAAACTGCCAACTTCCAGTCCATGACTGCCAGAATCAAACCGCAATATTTTTTCCTCACATTCAAAGACAAACTGCATATCTACGCCAGCATCAGAATATTCCTTTTAAGCCCACTTTTGTTTATTATAGAAAGGAGTTGAACTAGTTATATTTAACATGTGCTATGTTTAAATGATATTTAAATTGCTTCCCATAACACAGGCTCCTGCCTTCGCAGAGCCCACAGCCAAATCCTCAGATTTATCTTTGCTTTAGTTCAGCCAGCTGCAGTCTTTATTATTCTGCAACATTTCAAAGCAAAGAAATTTAAACTCAACATGGAATTTACGAGAATTAACTTTCACTTAGAAAATTTGGACAAAAAGAAAGGAATTAAGGTACCAACACCTCCCATGGATCCCCCCTCATACCAGTGATCAATGCTGCAAAATTGCTATCTGATTGCCTCTGGCAGCCAACGGCACACCAAAATGACATGAAATTTGTATACACCCAGTGGATGCTTCTTGTGCAGTGCTTCATGAAGTCCTCAGTATTTTGCACTCAAAATACCATCACCCCCCATCACCCACGCACACACACACCACTTCACTCAATGGTCATGCTAACACATGTACACACTGGCATGAACTGTTAAATACATTTACAAGCAATGTTGTATAAATGTTGGTACTATTAGATTTAATAGACAGTCCTTAGTGCATTATCATCACGTTTGACTACGTTGTGGCACCACAGAGCAGGTAAAACCTTGATGTGTTATATGCTTTGATGATCCTTTAAGAGAAAAGATGTCTGTCCATTAGGATTACGCTCTATTAAGCAGTGCAAAAATGATGAATAAATGTATTCATAAGCCAGGGGATGTCCCTGACTCTCCTAAGGGAAGACACAAACAAACAAAAAAAGAAAAGATTAAAACAGAAAAGCCATGTTAGAATAAGCCACGGCATGAAAGCATTGTAAATCATCTGGTTCAGGATATTTCCTCCCAGGATTTCAATTCATGTGTGAGGTCACAGAGGCCACTGTCATTTATTCTTCAAATGCTTGAAAAGTGTTCTATAGGGATTTGGGATATGGCGAACCTTTAAAAGCAGCCATCCTGTGCTGTAAATATCTACAAGCATTCTAAGTAATTTTTTTGGCAATAAGGCGATCAGACTCAGGGATGTGGACTAAACTTTGACCATAATAGCTGCATTATATTCCAAATACTGGATAGTGCATCCCCTGTAAAGTGCACGTTACTTTCAACCAAGGATACAAACTTAGAATGGAAGTGTGCGGAACTGTGTTGCTATGTGCTAGTCGTGCACTCAACCCTAAGTAATGTGAAATCCTATTACCTCCTCTGATCAGCTGAAAACCATGATCAGTACATTTTCTTTATTGACATCTGCAGAGATAGATTCTGCTTCAGTGCCAGTCCCATGACTTCATTGTCTTTAGCACCGAGATCAAAAGGCTTAAGTTATAGATTAAAGCGTTCTTTCACTTCATGCAATTTGCCTATGACACAAGGAAACAACTGATCATCAAAGCTTTGATGCAGATGTCCATGAAAAAAGGATATTATTGGCTCAGTAAGGTTATGTTCAATAATGTGCATATGTGGTAATGGGTGAAGAAGAAAAAATATTACTGCTCAACTCAATTTCATGTGATTTTATTGATTTATTGTTTTATTTTTTATTTTTTCCAAAACTATGATGGCAATGTGGAAGCTCTTGGTCTAAGCAAACAACAAAGATCAGACACGAACATTGGCATTTGATAATTTTTGATTACTCTTCCATCTTCGTATGCAACGGAGTTCTATGCAGGAGAAAACATTCCATGGACTATTACTGCAACAAAAAGGTGGAAAAACATTCTGCTAAACTTAAGTGAAAATAAATGGATAGCATCCTAAACAATTATCAAAAAATGCTGTAGTATTTACTGACCTTACAAAGCCAAGGTGCATGGTGGAAAGGAGTTCAGTGGTGCAAATATTTCTACTGCGCTCGCTGATAGTCATCAGGGCAATTGCTGATGCATTTTATGGCATCACTGTCAGGCAATTGGATTAACAGGTGGCTCTGCATACAGAGGAGAGAACATAATTGAGACAGTGGGTTAGCTGGGGACAATTTCATATAGCATATAACAGAGAGCAGGATTTCAATATCATATATGTTGATTAAGCAATTCATGCTAACAGGTGCAAAAGCAAGGTCATGAACCCAATTCACAGATGCACCATATCAGAAACATCTCAGGGATCGCTACGCAGAGCAAATAATGACAGAAATGCACATGTTTAATTGTAAATTTAGCTGGGAAGAGAAGCTGGGGAGATTTTTTAAGATTTAAGATTTTAAGATTTTTAAGGAAAAATCTGCAGCATCAGGTCACTGAAGTGATATATTCTGACATGGGTTGTGATTAGGAGTAAGACCCAGGTCCTCTGTGGTGTTGGAAAGGGGCATTGTAGAACCACCCAGAGATATTTAGAAGCCTTGGAGCAGTGAGATTTCTGCTGGTAAGTGGTGCAGATCTTTTTGGGTAGTTTCAGATAATGACTCAATATCGAGGGAGAGATCTTTGCAAGGCATGTGGTAACCTGTGGTGGTGGTGGGGGTGTGGAGGAGAAGAGAGAAAGAACAAAAATGTGTTCAAGAGTGTCTCCTCAACCATTTCAGTGATAAAACTAAAAAACCTCTAAGGTCTGAAACTAGTTTTCTAAAGCTAATATTCTGCAAAATGCCACACCTTGTCTCTGTTGGTTGAGATGACTGAATGCTCATTTTTTTTCCCCTGGGTTAATGCCAGTATCATCTGTCTCTCTACTGTAGTTCTGTAGTTCTATGACTATGATCGATATCTCCTGCCTTGATGTTGGTGGTCTATTTTAAATTGTAAAATTCATCTCAGCATGAGAGTCAAAGTGAACATTGGTGTGAAAACAGTGGGTATTTCCTAAAATGCAGCAGCTTTTAGCTCATATGCATCATTTAAAGTCCGTAAGAGCCATGTTGTAAAAAAAAAAGTCTGAAAAGAAAATGAAGTCTAAATCAGTGTACCTATCAAATTCTTGCAACAGGTGACATATAATTACGCAATATGGAGCTGTCATATTTCAGCATCACATATAAATAATCCTGATCAAACAGACTTCTTCAGTTCTGCATGAACACAAAGGAAAAAAAGAAAAAAAAAGAGTCCTCTAACATCAAAGTAAATACTTGCTTAAAGTATGTGAGTGAAATGCTTTGAACTTCTTAAGTTACACTTTTTTGTTAAGGTTTTTTTGTTGTTGTTTTTCACTGAAATGTCACTAAAATGGCTTTTGTGCATTGTGTGAAAACTTGTATAGTGGTAAATGTTTCATTTCAATGAGATATGCAGAGCATTAGACTGGATAACGGCTTGAAATAATGGAAGCAAAACTGATGTTTTGACCTTGAGCAAAGTAGTTTACCCGAAATTCCTCAAGGCAAATTCACTACAAATGGATCACAGAAAGTGGGAGGTTTAAAAAGTAGTTGTTGAGACCATGAAAGTCACTGGTGAAAGTAGATATGAATGTTTAGGTAAATGAAATGTAATACAATTGCTTCTTTGGCGTATTGAATAATTAGGAAGTGAGGGAGTGTTTCACTGCTTTGTAAGACTTTTCATTTGTAGGAATACCACACGGGACAACTAGTTCAATGACTACCTTTTTCAGAAGCAGATGATTACAGTCAGATGATACCTGGGCAAGAGAGAGCTAAGCAAATAAATTGCATTGTGACATTGTGCACCCCAATATTAACACATTCCCATCTCAGTATTAACCCTATAATGACCTCATTGCCACATCACAATGATAACTCCAAGATCACTTAAATTATGTGTTGCTGAAAACAAATATAACTACAGGAAATGTATTAGACATTTAGTCTGGACATTTAATGTCTTTATTAGACATTAAAAAATATATTAGCCATTATTTTGTTTGATCTTTGAATTAAGCTGATTTTAACAGGCAAGTGTGTCCCACCACTCCAGCAGATTTCTGCTCTGACCACTAGCTGCTTTCTGCAGCAAAGTGAGTTTGTACCCAGGCCACATTTGTTCAGGTGGTGCCCATGGGACCAGTCCCCTTGTAGAGCTCTTGTGCACGGCTTGCCTCCCCATTAACTTCATGTTACAAGGTGGCATTCAATCTAAAGCTATGGCACTTTGTCCTTAACTTTCAGGAACACATTTTTAGTGAGTACTACATTTTTTTTTAGATCCTCTCACAACATTTCTGTTTGATTTTATTTGCCTCTGAACAGCTTCATGATGACTGCTTTAAGAATTTTGAAAAATGATAATTAAAATTGCTGTTGAAAGTTAAAGACATTGCACTGGTTTGGTTAGATTGAATGACAGCCTCCCAAACATGCCTTGGTCCTCTTCTCACCTCTAAATTTTGTGTGCAGACAAACATAAGCATGGCATCCCACATCAGTCTCGGCATGTGATGAATAAAGAAGACTACAGACAGTCATTACTCAGTTTACACTTACAGTTAAAAGCATAGAGCTTGAGAACAGAATGCAATAACTCTGCAGGAAATGAGAATCACTTTCAGCCAAGAAACAAAGATGCATTGCAAACCTTCCAAGAGGGTGGATGCACAAGTTAATTTATATCTTAATATTACTACACTGTAATTCCATAGCAATTACAATAAACATTCAGCCTTTGCGTGGTTATGGATGTGGTGTTTTATAAAATCCTGAATACATTTGTTATGCAGTACCTCAAGAACATGTGTTCCATTTTATCCAGCAAATGGGAGCCTACACACGTACCTAAGCAAAATGCAAACAAAAGTGATTCATACAGAAAAAAGACTGGCAAATGTGGAGATGGAACTGGTCAAACTAGTGCCCTTGAAGGTGAGGTGTTGCCAGTTGGGCACAGCCTGAGTCATAGCCATTGTGCTCTCTTGGAACGTCCAGAGACTATCCCAGGGGTAGAACTGAGTATTTCACTGAATGTTAAATTAACTGTAAGCATCAATTCCATATATTCTACCCACAGAACAACACCACCGCCCCCTGAAAACACTCTCTGGACACCTGGGGCCTCATGAAACATTCATAGAAATTATACAGAATTCACATGTTGAATTTTCTGTGTGAAAATGTCTAGTGAGATTCATAAATGGTGTATACGAACCAAGCACTCATTCTGCATGTGTGTGCACATACATGGCCCTTTGAGCTCCACATAGAGAACAGTCTTAGTACTGTACATGGGGAGCTTTCCGGCTATGGCTGCATTCTTCTCATGTGACAGTACCATCACTGAATACAAAGCTCTTTGTAGAAAAAAAGGAAGATTGAAATTACAGTTATGAGATAAAAAAATAAGTGTTTCGTGACTGCCTCATTAGCAGGGTGACAGGTAAGATTAAGACTACTGCTTTGCAGAAAATTCAATGGTCTTTTATTTCAGCTTTGCTGGAGTGCCACACATTAGGAAATTAAAAAAAAAAAATGAAATGGTTCCATTTAAAGTGGACCTGGAGTCTGATTTGTTTGTAGAGGTAAGAGCATGTCAATGACGGGATTGGTTTTCAGAAATCACCAATTTTACATTATTATGAGTGCATGCAGTTTAGGATCAAGTCTATGTGCATATCTGGCTGATATATGAGGCCCCATGGACACCTGAAGATTGCACCCACTATGTTTTGTCTGAGAAGGCAGTGTAGCACAGGGGTAAGAAGCAGGAGTCGTAACCAAAAGGTTGCCAGTTTGATTCCCTGCTGGGGCACTGCTGTTGTACCCTTGGGCAAGGTACTTAACCCAGAATTGCCTCAGTAAGTACCCAGCTGTATAAATGGGTAACATGAGAAAAACAGTTGTAAGCGGTTTAAGTTGCTCTGGACAAGTGCGTCCTCACCCCAGAATGGGTGAGGCCATCAAGTGTTAGCAGTAACTCACTGATTGGAGGGAATGATGCAAAAGTCGTATTGGTTGATATGATTCAGTAATTAGCTGATTGCTGGATTGATGGGGTTCATTAAGCCCCAGTCTCCTAACAAACAGCCTGATCTCAGTAGTTCCAGCCTTTATTGCAACAACTCTTTACACCTGCGTCTCTTAAAAAAAACACATCATGCATTACATTATTGGCATTTAGCAGACACTCTTATCCAGAGCAACTTACATCATGTCCAGTTCTTTACAATATTATCCATTTACGCAGCTGGATATTTACTGAGGCACTTGTGGGTTTAGTACTTTTCCCAAGGGTACAGCAGCAGTGCCCCAGTTGGGAATCGAACTGGCAGCCTTTCGGTTATGAGTCCTGCTTCTTACCATGAAGCTACACTGCCGCCCCATGCAACGCAACGTTCTGATAATACGATGCTAAAATATAGGCATTAGTAAATATTATGATGCAATTTGATTGATTTTCTTTCTTTGTTGCAGTGAAAAATTAGAACTCACTGAGGCTGTTGCAGAGGATCATTCAGCAGGAGTGCTCTGCAGCAGGATATTATTTTGCTGATCTGTGCTCGGCTGACAACTTCCCCCCCTCACAGCCGACCTTGGGTTCTGGGGGACCCGCACTGTCCCCATACTTCATTTACATGCAATAATGCAGAGGTGACGTGGCTTGTTCTTCTGCAAGGGGGGGAAAGAGAGAGACGTGTCGTAAAGATTTCCGAGGGCCAGGAGAGTAATTTCCTGCAGGCGAAGGCTGAGGTAACTAATGCATTCTGGGATAGCTCAGGTACTGGATATCACACTGCCCTGAGGATCAGAGCTCCGGTTCAGGACAATCCATCACAACTGCCAGCAGAGGCGAAGCCCAGACGCTTTCATTACCCATTATGGGAATATATGATCAAATTCAAGGAAACCGCCATTAAAATGTTCTAAGCAAAAATGATGAACTAGGCTGCTGTGTGTGTGTATGTGTGTGTGTGCTCACAAAATTTGGATTTTTATTTATTTATTTTTATTATTAATAGCCAATTATTAATGAAATATTAAAACGTAGTCCCAATCAAAAGCAGTTTTATAGCCAAATATATCTTGAAGTAGGCACTGTTGTGTTACAAAAAAGTTACAGTGTTGTTTAGCATAGAATGAAGTATTCCCATTTGCTGCCACAACAACTTGGAAAGGGAGAGATAAAAACAGAACTTTTATACTCCTGTGAAACAACAAGTGCAAAGAAATACAGCTGTCATTCTTTACAGCACAACTGGTGGGGCCTGTAATGGATAGACCTTGTTATTGTGTTTCTGCTTTACACAGAGCATCTTATAATGGTCTGGGCTGCATTTCGTGAGTGATGTTTTGCAGTGTGTACCGTAAGTATACCCATAATGTATACCCATATACCCATAATGAGCTTGAGAACCAAAACATTTCGATGGTCAATTTTTGCTGTTAGAAGTCCATTGTGAAATACATTGCAACCTATTGATGTGGTGGGTATGCCATCCACCAATTATTGGTTAGACTCTCTTCAAGGTTTCCTACAGAAATGACCAAAATAACCACAAGGCCTCCGTTCTTACAAAAATATACTTTTGTGCCATATAAGGTGATTTCATACAGCCATACAATAAATGGCTGGACCTAGACCATATTACATTTAATTGCTTATCCTCCCTCATTACATCATCACAAATCAGCCGTAATAAAATTTCTCACCTTTGACCTCTCCTGTCTACATAACCAAAACTTTATCATATTTGGCCCATGACAAAAACTGTACATTGCACCTCACTGAAAGACAAAGAGCTGTACCTAATAGAAAGTTACAGTCGTGCACAGACAATAATGTACAAAATATAGGTTAAACCTGAAATTATCATGAATAGAGATCATGCACAACTCCCCTTTGCCTTCATAATTTATCAGCCATTGACTATATGTTTTAAAATAATAGAGAAAGTATGCTGTGTATACAGTCAATACGAATGCATTGGAATCTTTCTGTTCATTTTTAAACGGAAAGACTGCTATTACTATTGAGAATGAGAAAATCTTTTCATTTATCCCTCTTTAATGATTGCCGGCTTTTTGCACAATCTAAAGTCTTGAACTGGCAGCTGCCTCTCATTTGGTCTCGCGCAGGCTTTCTCAAACTGTGTTTTCACACACAATCCAGCGTCAGCTTGTATCAGCAACATCAGAGGCTTCATGCTGAAATGGAACCCAGGCTGATCCATACAGAGATACACCGACTTTGATGAGGGCTTGTGCTTAATCAGGACGGTAGTTTGGCGGGAATTGGCGGGATGAGAAAGGGAATCGGTTGAGGGTCATTGGGCTGTCTCTGCGCTGCAGCTTCATCACCCTTCACTCCCACCCCCCCCCACACCACCTTGAGAAAGTCAGGGTGCTGTACCCACAAACAAATGACGATGAAGTGGCCACTTTCAAAGGAAACCAAGCAGCTCCCTCAGAGTTGCTGCCAAAGCCACTTCATTAGACCAACACAACAGCCAAGCAACACTTAGGCACATGCATGGTCTTCATTTCAGGAGGGTAAAAATGACTTACCCAGAAACTTGTGTGTGGGAGTGGGGCACAATGTTATTTACATATGTGCTATTTCAATATGAGCATGTTTTCCTCATAATATTTGAATAACATTTTTCCTCAATATATTTGGCCAGCAGTGTAACATAGTGGTAAGGAGCATGGCTCATAACCAAAAAGGATGCTGGTTTGATTCTCACTGCAGCGTTGCTGTTGTACACTTGGGCAAGGTACTTAAACCACAATTGCCTCAGAAATGATCCAGTTGTATACATGGATACAATTGTAAACTATGTAATATGCTGTAAATAAGAGCAGCTGCTAAATGACAATAATGTAATATTTGTCAAAATACATTACAGAACTTATTTACAATCATTATTCCCTTGTCTTGCCCTCACCTGGGCTGCATGCACTACTGCTCAGGTAAGATGGATGCAGTCCATGGCACTGTAGCCCAGATTAGATGGATGCTGTCCATAAGGTTGTACCACCTCCAGTTTCTGTGGGAGGACAGGGCTCAGGTCAGACTGCGTTCAGAACACTAATCAGCACTGCAACACAGATATAAATCACAGTGAAGTAGTTCATCATCATACCATACAAATAATGCACTGGGGATGGTGGTGTCTGTGTCTCATCTGAAGTCTATCCAGTAAACTCTTACTCTATGCAACACACTCCACTGTACAAGGGGTCACTGCTGTTCCAGTTGCCTGTTTTCCTCTGAACTTTTTTTATCATTATATTAGCACTGAATTTCTTATTATTATCATTGCACTTCGTACTTTTATTACATTCCATCCAACATGAACTTTTACTTTTTCAAATAGATTTTGAAATTATTTTAGTTGAAAATTTGTGAGTGTTCCTGACAAAATTATAGTCTTTACAGTCATGACAAATTTGACAAAATTATGGTCATTATAGTATGATTTGGTTCATCTTCAATAATTACTGGTTTGCTGTAAATCCACAACTTGATCCTCTAAGTAGAAAATGAACACAAGTAACTTTTTGTACTAATTGGTCTCCTGTTATGCTTGTGATGGAAGTAACTGAGGGGCTGATTCAAACTTAAGGGTGTTGAAATTTTTTGTGACTTCTCAGGGATAGTTTCAGTTTTTGGAATTCATAGTTTCTGCAGCTGCATATTTCTTAAAACTAGTGGTACAAAATTGGTTGTGGTGAATGTATGTGAAGTGCCCTGGAAAACCTTGATACTCAGGGTCTGGGGGCCGATAGACTTGACCATAGAGTTATTCGACCTCCTTGTAGAATGTAGCTGAACATATACCTCCAATGAAATAAAGCAGTTGTGGAACTAAGATGAGCCTTTTAAATGTTTTTGCATAAAATTGTAAAATTTATAAACATCAGTATAATTTAAAGGAAAAAAAACACAACACCCTACTTGGTTAAAAGATTTCTCTTACATTATTCCTAGGATAGATAAATAATGCAGCAAAAGCAATGGATAATAGCTTACATATGGGGGCATATGTATTACAAATTATACTCCATTTCAAGAATGTAAATCTTCAAGATTATATTGCTGATTGTGAGGGTTATGAAATGAGGTTAATTCAGATATAGAATTAAATATTTGTAAAACAGAAAATTGTTTTTTATGCATTTATTTTCACTGCACTGTGCCAGTCTATTTGCCAAAAATCTTATTGTTACACACGATTGCCACTGTGGCACATTTATTAAATCTCTACCTAATTTCATATTTTAAATAAAGTATGAACTCCCTCAATTTCATGTCATTTGAGCAGCTCTGAAATGCTCCAAAACATATGAGTTTCACACACTTCTTAGTTCAGGATGCTTAATACTTAATCGCACAGATGTGCTTTAAAAACCCTTGGGAGGCGGACTTTGGGAAAACAGGGCAGAGAACCTGTGACTGTAACAATCTGCCATATTGAACAAACTGAGGCTTCTCCATGGTAGCTCCTGCGCAAATGCGAATGGGCTTCAACAATGACTGCCAAAACCTGCAGCTTCTGTGCCAGTCTCCACTCCTGTACATCCATGGCTGGCCTTTGCTGCATCACTAGGGGATACCCAGAACTGAGACATGCAACAAACCATAAATGCACAGCTATTAAAAAAAAACACCACATCAACATTGTACATGTAGACACATTCACCATGTTAAAATTTTTTTTTTTAAGTCTATAATTCAATCAAGCACATTGTTACAGAAGCACATTCAGTTGCTCAGGCATGGTGACACGGTCATACAAAGATTACGAGAGGTAGGTGAAGAGGGTGACATAGATGTCACAGATCACGTTACCCGAGTGCAACAATGCAAAGACTCATGGGAAGGCCTTTGCTGCAACAGGTCAGATTTGCAGCCATCCAATAGCAATGATGCTATGATTTAAAAGCCAGCAGGCTAACTGTTGTGATAAGGGGAAGCCGCCAGTTGTGTTCCCTGTAGTAGTACAGCAATGTTAGCCTGTCACCAAAGCATCCAGTCATGATCATGACTTAGCAGTGCAGCCCTTTTAACCTCCATTTGAGTGAAATCTCACTGAATTACTAGTTATAATTACTCACTGTAATTGCTTCAACAACAATGCTAGACATTTTTGGTTGTCTTTTAATAGGATAATTTTCATAATGCATTCTGAGATTATTGTTTATGCTGCTATAAATAAAATGTACTTATTTACTGTGGCACAAACTGCTCTGTAAACGATGTAAGTGTATCCTTGAGCATCAATTTAGACTGTTCTGCTTATTATTTCTAAAAAGCTGGATATTTTTACAGTTACTCACAATTGGAAATGATTCATTGCCAAGTTCAGTGAGACAAACACATTACGTTTTGCCCTCTTGTTACAATGCGTTTACAACGTATTTTATGATAAAAACATAAACTAATGCTAATAATGCTATTATTACTGGCATTGTAACACATATGTTGTAATTATGTTGAATTACAGCTAAAGCCAAGCAATGATACAGCTTTGCTGCTACTAACACTGTGGCTCCCTATCTATCTCTCTCTCTCTCTCTCACTCCCTTTTACATAAACACACACAGACACGCACAGAAATCTTACGGTTCTAAGCAGTGAGTGTTAAGTCTCCCTTATCTATAATTAAGCTGAAAAAGATGATAATTTCAAATAATAGTGACACAGCATGTTTGCGTCTTATCTTCATACATCGCCTTCCAGCACATGCTGCTTTGCTGAACAGTACAGTACTGTACTGTATGTGGGTTTATTTCTTCTGACGTGAGCCTGAAAAATCAAAGCAACTCCAGCTGTTTTTAATGAAATGTTGTTTTGTTGTTGTTTTTTTGTCCCGAGTTTGCCTTCAAGCTTTTCAGAAACACTGATCATTTCAGCACACAAATGCTATGCAAATTGTTAGCGTAGGAAAGCAGCAAAGGGATGTTTCTGATTTGCTTTGTTTGAAGAATAAAAAGGGCATCCTAAATAAAAATAATAATTATTATTACAGTGTTTATTATGATTGTTATTATAGTGCACTGTTGCTAATGGTTTATTCTGGCAGACATCATTTGGGGAAAGTTGTATAATTCACATTTTCATTTGTAAAGTTGCATATCTACTGGGTCTGTTAGAGGTCTAGTTTCTGTAACTGTAGACATTTTATCCCCAGAAAAATCGAGTGATCGAGTGAATTTCATCAATATCGAGTGATATTGATGAAATTCACTTTTGGCACTTTGTAAAAGGGTAAAACAGTAATGCTCCACCTTGGAATTGAGCTGGGATCATTCTAATTATGAGGCCAGTTCTGTGACCATTATATCACACTGCCATCCAGATCTGGTTCACTGTTTCTCACCATAAGGGAGAGGCAGTATGGCATAGTGGTCAGGAGCAGGGCTCATAACCGGAAGGTTGCTTTTTTGATTCCCCGCTGGGGCACTGCCTTGTACCCTTGGGCAAAGTATTTAACCCACAACTGCCTCAGTAAATATGCAGCTGTATGAATGGATGACATGTAAAAATTGTAGACTGTAAAAGACACTCTGGATAAGAGCTTGTGCAAAAAAAAAAAAAAAAAACAATAATGTAATTGAACACTCCAGGTGACCTGCATGGTTAATTAGCATTGCTGCTGTGCTCTGCTTTTCTCCAAACCTTACCTTGTGTCCTGACTATTCTGCAGCCTAATTACAGTGCTGCCATTCCTGTTGACTTGGTTTGACTGTTCCCAGTATTATTTTGTTTTGTATTCTTCAAAGAAATCTCACTAGCAATATATGAAAAAATGAAATATTGTTTTTTTTTTTGAAAATCAACAATTTAATAAATTACTCTTTCAGTGTCATTCAGTTCATTCTTAACAACATCAATAAACAATGAAATATCTATAACCGAAACCATCAACAAATAAGAATGCATTAGGAATTTATTTCATTATTTGATTTGTGAGGTTTTTGCTTTAAACGATTGCTCTCAATAGTAGGACACACAATGCAGCAAGCTCTCAGGTGCTAACCCCAACCATCCCCTCCAGAGCAAGACGAGGAGATAACACCACAGCTGTATCAGAACAGCTTGGCCCCTCCAGTGCACTGTGAAATTGGGGGATCTACACAAAGCGCCGCACTCCTACGACAGACTTGTGCCCACTTTGTACCAACGGGGGGTGTGGCGGGGTGGGGGAGGGCTATTTTTGCTGCGACTTACGCGCGTGTTTAAATTTATATATCTTCAGTGGTGAAAAGCTTTGGGGATTAGTGGCCTGTGAAAAGCTTCACAATAAACACAGTAACAATCAGAGCCCACTTTCACACCACATTTTCCAGAGCTTACTCATCAGCGTGGGGGAGTGTGTCGCCTCATCCTGATAGTTTTTGTGACTCGTAAAGAAACTATTTTTCAGTAAGTTGGCTCATGCCTGTGAATTCTTTTCACTGGAATTATTCTACCTGTGTGGCAGCAAATAGAACTTTTTTTGATTGATCATGGAACTCAAACCCTGTAACCCAGCCAGTAGATTGTGCCATCTTTCAAACGAATCATCTGTAGTTTTGTAACCATTTGTTGAAAAATGTTACAGTTCAGGTTTTTTTTTTTACAATTTTATCTTACAAGGCTCTATGTGATAGAGGCCAATGCCATTTAGCCATTTAGCATGAATCTCCTTCTATTGATTGTATAAAATAATAGTAATAATACCTTGCATAGTACACAGGTTGGTTTTTTAGACAAAAAGAGCTGTGAAAAGTTTTAGGGGAAAACAGTTTAAAGGAAAGCAAGCAGAAAATCTTTTCTTTAACAATCTTTTTAGGAGAAAGAGAATGAAACACGCATTCAGCTAGACTCATCATTTACTTTTCTGTTGTTATCTCATGGTGACCTGGGTCACAAACTAGCTCTTGTGGATGATCGGCGTACTTTAAATGTCAGTGTTATTGGTAAGTGCCTGCCCCTTTCTTCTTCTTCTCTAAATTTTAGACAGTGCTCAATGCTAAAATACACATTCTGAAGCCTTAATTAAAATATTAACTTGAAAGAGGAAACGAATGAGGCTTGTCAGTTAACAACTATAGATAAAAAATGAATTATACATTCCCTTTCAAAGAATAAGCAAAAGAGAAAGAACACACAAACCTAAAGAAACCAGGTCCCTAATCGTTCTTTGTGTTTGGCTTTTTGAGATGGAAAGGGTGCTCTGTTTTTGTGATTCTCTCTCTCACTCTCTCTCTCTGATTGCCCGAGGCTAGCTTTAGGCATTTTATTGTAGTCTTTGTGAAGCTATCCCAATCCTACCTCCACAAACTCCTTCATGTCACAAAGCACTTGTATTGAAAACACATGTATCAATTCGGGAACGTGCTTTCATACCGTATCGGATTCGGCAGGATTTTACCTGGTTAAGCCATAGCAAGCACCAATCGGAACACAGCAATTATGTGGCTGTTATTTACCATGCAAATACAGACAGAGGCAGCAGTACACAACATTCCTTTTTGAAGCAAGCCCTAGAAATGACACCGAATTTGAGCAGTAATTGGCCCAGTAATCTGGGAACCCGACATCTAACCAGAAGATTTCTGATTTAATCCCAAATGGGGCACTGCTGTCAAACCCTTGAGGCAGGTGTTTAACCTGAATTGCTGAATAAATATGTTATCTACACAGTATATCTGTACGATTGATAGCATAGACTTAATTGCTGCAGCCATGGAGCAACTGACTGTCCATCCTCTCAGGCATGATGCCTGTCTGTACTGGACTGAACAAGTTAACTAGGGGTAGGGGTTGAATAGTGTTTTGCTCATACTCACTGGTCTGGGAGTGTTGTTTGCCTGGCCTGACACTGTTGCTCATTCAGCTTGAATGAGTACATTTATGTTCCATTATCCTGGAAGTTGCTCTGGACAGGAGCATCTGCTAACTGATTGTAATGTAATGTAAAGTAATGCAATGTAATGTAACTGTAGTGATGTATGTTCATCAACAAAGAGACAGATATTCATTGACACCTTCTTTTGGTTATTGTGTGACTGCTTAGATGTATGTGGGTTGGTTTGCCCTCAGATGTGTCATCTGTGTTGGTCTTTGTAAGGCCATGTAAAAAATAAATAAATTAATAAATAAAAACAGACATTCTTCCTGGCATACTTTGGCAGAACATTATATTTTGCCAGGTGTAATCAGTTAAACTTGTCAGACTTGCCGCCCCACTTCCTTATCTGTACCCCATGATGGATTTTCCCGTAAAATCCATGTCACAAGGCATTCAGTGAATAGCGATAATATTCAATTCTGTTTTGGTTTACTTTACATTACACAGCAAAACAAGACAACAGACCTCCTAGCAATAGCCATAATGACTTGCTTCATTCACCACTAAGGCACAGTCTCCACCTGGCTGGTGCACAGAAACAGTTTTTGTAAGTACTTCTATATCAGTTATATAATTAGTATATAATCAGTTGCATAATCAAGGAAAATTATATCAATTCCGTTTCAGTTCTGTGTTTGTTGAAACCCAGTCTGTCAATACAAAAACAAGACAAGACAACTTAATCCAAGTAAATGTATTAAATGCAATTCAAAGAAACAGTGAACAGGCAATGAAAGGGGAAGCAAATTAAATAACAGAACTAAACTAGAATGACTGAAGTAATCCATAAAGTATACAAAAATGCAGTGATGAATAAACAAAGAATACAATGATAAAGAACAAAATATAAAAATGACAAAAGCAGTATTAATGAAAAAAGGCCTAACTGCATTGGAGCTCTGCATCCAAATGAGATGGGAGTGGGGAATTTGACTCGTTAATGTTCACTGACAAGGATTAACAGGATGTGGATTACTCAATATGTTATTATGCCACAAACCTATCCATTCATCCTAAACTCCATAAATCAATCTCCTAGAAAATGGGGAAATGGGATTTCAAAAAAGAACACCAATGTTGAAAAACTAATATGTCTAAATACATACTGTTTGGTGTGCACTCATAAAGGCCAAATAATGGTGTTAGTATTGAATCATAATGTTGGTTCTTTATGAGCAATGTCTGTTGGATCTGAAAAATTCACAGCTGTGAGCTGTTGTTTGTAGGAGGTCGCAAGACAGGTCCAGGGGAGTCCTCTGATGGTCCTTCTGCTGGTCTGCAGAAGAGGACCTGAAGACAGCTCCTGGCATCCAGCAATGATGGGGTGCACCAAGTCTCTTTTGGAAAACACAAGATGGATTTGATGGGAGGCAGAATGCCTGGCAGCTGCTGTAGAGTTTGTGGCCGGCTGGAGTCCAGTGATGTCTTGGTGATCAGTCGAGCGGGTTGGAAAGTTCAGCAGAGCACCAGCAGCTGGCAAAAGCAGCCTTGGCAAATTCAGAATCTGGGTGCGTCTGTTTAAGCTAAGAAAGCTTACTGTTAGAGCAGCGTTCTATTGTCTCTGCTGTGTCTGTATGGCACAACATCAGAGGCCTGCTACCCCGCGTGGGTTCACGATTCAGTGAATGTTTCAAAACCCATGCCTCTGAATGCCCACCGTTCGACTGGTTGGTAGAAACCCAGGGCAACGTTGCGTGACGATGGCTGCTTGATCCCCCCCAGCATCCCTCAGGTGGCAATTGCTGGCACCTCCTTTGAAGTAGCAGATGTGGGAGGATGTGTGAAGTGTCCCATTCGAATGGTTAAGTGCGCGGATGTCTGTGCTTTGGTATGAAACACAATGATAATACAATTTTATTTCAGACGGCACAGTATTGTTTATGGTCTGGTAAGGGTAAGGGATCAAGCAGAACATGAGGGTGGCCTGTAGGTGGCCTAAGTCCATTTGTGTTACAGGTACTTATAAAAATCACAGTCCCCTGGGTGATCTGATACAAACTCACATGAAAATATCATGCGACTTCAAGAATCAACTATTTATAAACACAACTCCTGTATATTGTGCATAGCCTATATTATCCAAGGGATATTAAAATCAAACCAACTGCACAATTTTCTAGGTGGATGATACTGATTGCCTACTCCTGTCCACATAAATGGGGTTTGGGAGTAATGTTAATGGCACAGAAATCATTGATCAAGAGTAACTAGGTTCTCCAGGCTTGTCTAAGAGAAAACGATGCCATTTCCATGATTTTGGCACAGACAGCAGCATCTTAACAACACATCATTACCGAACTGAAAACATCAGCCTGCAGAAAAACTTGGTTTATGCTTCTCCTGCTAAGCACAGGGTCCCTTCTGAAATCAGATTTTCCATGACTTTTCAATGACGTTGCAAGGGAAAAAAAGCTATATTTTTTAAGGATTATTTTTATCGATGCAATAGTCAAATCCCCATGAAATTGGGTTACTTTGAAGATGACAGTGCAAGGGAAATTCCTTTTTGAGACACATTACTTTCAATACATTTTATGACTCCACAGACACACTTGCATATGTTCCTGGCTGCAAATACCAGTCACAAATGACTGTTTGTAGTGGGCTTAATGTTCAATCCTGCAAGCTAGCCAATTTGTTAGCAATAGTAGCATACTGATAATACCAGATTTGATAGTGAAAGACATCCAGCTGCTCACTTTGCAAGAAAAATATATATTTTTGTTGCTCTGAGGAAAACAAAACAATGTGCCTCGACATTATTGGTTTGTGCAATTTTAGGGGATGTTTCAGGGACAGAAGGATATTTGACCACTTCCCATTACTTTTCCCAGAGGAAAATATTTTCAAGGATTTTCAGGAAGTGTGGACACCCTGCTAAAGGTGTCCTTCTGTGGTTTAAATTTCAGCTTAGAACAAAAAAAAGAAGCAGGGTAAAAGGAAAAGGAAGGGTAAAGGATATAAAGGTCTGTGAATTACAACAGTGGAATACAACTGAATGCTAGTGTAACTGTTTTGACACTCAGATTTGGAACTGTTTTGAAAACATTCCAGGGTAAAGTTAATGATTTATTTATAGACGCCGTATTTCCTTTCATTGGGTTTCCTTTCGGTTCCGTGAAAAGAGGTGAAACGTGACCGAGATTACTCGGCTAACCGTGACATTCTTTACTGGAGACGGTTATTAGCGCACTGTGCACGACGCGAGTGACACTGTCAGCAACTTTGGCAGAAATACAGCCCCTTCCCCCTGAGGGAAAAGGAGGAACAAAAAGCAAGATCCCTAGAGGCTATGTGGCAAATCCTGCAACTCTCACCACAGAGCAGCACAGGACTCCACTGTGCAAGCATCGCCTACCAGGCCTGACACTGTGTCAGGGTGACAACTCTACTTGAAACTAAAATAATCTTTAGCATCACCACAAGAACGCTCAGCAGCTTAACAGCTCTTTTTAAATGATTTAAAGGCATAAATAAAGCGATTTAGTGATTTTCGAAAGCAATCTCAAACAGGGCGCAGGTGGAATTAGTAAAAGGTAAACTTGACACACTGACACTAGAAAATATTTTTTTTCAGACATAAGTGTTATTCATTCATAAAATAGATTACCAGTCTTGCAGGTCCTCAAAGTATTCAAAGCCAGGTTTGACACTAGACACAATATAGACCAGGGGATGCCAGTCTGACCCAGAGTAGAATGCACAAATTGTCAGTTTGATTGTCAAAGGGTCATCGTATGAATGTTTTCCAAACGTTAATACTTGATTAATTACTATAATGAGAACCTTTGTGTTGTTATTATCCATGCATGTATTTTCATCATGTATTATAATCTACATTTTACGCTTGACATAAGGAAGAAAATTATGAAATGGCATTGCAGTTGTTTTATTTTTATACTTCTGGTGAAATGACAAGAATAACCTGAACACACCCTCCCATAGTATTTTAACCGTAGCATTACTCAGATTCATAATGGAAGAATCTGAGTAATGCTAATGCTTTTTTTTCCTTCACAGTCACATCAGAGGCCTTACATGGAGCTCTGAAGGGTCACTCACGGTTGGCCATTCTGCTATACAGCAAAAGCGAAAACACAAGCCTAGATGGGCTTAATGTCCTGTTCTCATAATTCAGCTTCTCAAGATCTATTGTAAATTAATAAATTCACAGCCTTTAAATTTGCTTAGCAGTTACCCTTATCCAGAGTGACTTACTTATCTTCCATATTAGATTTTGTCCATCCATATTGTTCTGAAGCAATTCAGACTATGGAACTTGCTCAAGGGTGCATCAGTAGTATGCTACCTGAGAATAAAATCTGCAACCTTTGGGTTATAAGCTGAGGTCCTTAAGCCCTACTCCACACTGCTGGCCTAATCAGGTTTCATGAACCACCTCGCGGGTATATTGTCAATGACTCACTGATTCGAACCGCAGCTTTGGGGAACAAAGCCTTCTGATTGGCTCAGAGACTGGCACCACATGACAGCTCCACCCACGGAGCTTCTTCTACCAAATACTGAGTGTGAACAGATTGTGCGCAAACTTCTTCCCTGTTTACATTGTTGTGTTTTTTTTTTTTTTCCCTCGTAATCATGAAGGCACAAGTTTACCCCAACTTTATTAATATTTCACAAGGACCATTATTGGAAGCTATGGATAAAATAAATAACATAACAAATGTCAGTGTACCATGAAGGAAAAAAATCACAGATATGGATTATGGTGATACAATTGCAGATGGCAAAAAACAAGCACTAATTAGGTTGCAAAATCAAGAAGGGGCCTGCAAACAGCTGTGTGAGGCTTGCACAATTGTCCGTAACCACATCTGGGAATTCTGCTTTGGTCTCTCACAGAAACTGCAGTGAGAGAGAAATTCCTGGAAAACTGTAGAAAGAAAGAGAAGAATACAACAGATTTATGGTAAAAAACAGGATAACAATATAATGACAAAACATGGCATTGTTAGAAAAATCAATGTGTGACACACAAAAAGAGTTTTTATAAGGAAACAGAATTAATTGAAGGCTTTAATTCATTTGTTTTTATAATTGTATTTGAGGCCTGAAATCAGCACACTTCTCTGGTTGACAGGCTTAATTAACCATATTTTTTCCTTATGAAATGTGCATCTAAGCACTTCCAATAAAACCTCAAAGGGACCAGTCCTTGCTTTTGTTACTGAATTGATTAATTAATTGAATAATTCCAATCTAATCCCTTTGCTACAACTGTGGCATCAGACTTCAAAATTTGTATGTGTGTGGAAGATATAATTTGTTAGATTCAGGGTTATATTAGTAAATTAGGTCATTTTTAGTACCAGCTTATGAAATTAACATAAGTTCTACATGAAACTTATGAATGAATTTACAAAAATATATACCATAATGATCACACCTGTCATGCAGTGTGACCTTTGAAACAATGTGAGGCGTAGCGAGAGACCAAAAACCCGGTTCCTGCCTCTTGCAAGTAACCGGTTCACCTTTTCAGAACCTCTCCCCCGGCACCCCCCACCCCCACCACCATTTTTGGCAACTTCTGTCTAGAGATAGAACCTTCTTAAATCTCTTAAAAACCTATACAGTCATATGCAAAGCTCTTCTGCTCCATTTCCACTCTCATTCACCATCGGCAAACACCCCACAAATGTCTGCATTCAGAGCACGGTTACACTGCCTCTTGCTGAAATTCCAGCCATTGTCATCCACTGTTGTACATCTCTGTTTGTCAACCATATTGTCAATCTCCACTGTTAACCTCCATAATTACCACACTGTGTGCTGTCAATGACACCATTTCACCATTCAGAGACTTTGCTCTCCTTAGTGATACTCTGAATGGTTCGAAACATTGCCTCGCGGATAACACTTAGCTGTCGATTCTGGGGTTTAACGAAGCCTCCGTCGCCTCTCGGTTGAAAGGCAGTTTAACCTGACGTACCCTCGGAGTGACGCTTCCTTGGGGCGCCATAGCGAGCGAGAGAGCGCGGCGCTGATGTCCCGTATGTGACCGATGCCGCCTGGGAGCTCCCTGATGGTCGTGGCTGCAGACGGCAGCAGCTGCTCCTCGGGCTCTCCTCACTGTGTGTGCCATCAGCTCCTTTACTCCTGTGGCACACCTCGGCTCCGCGACGTGCAGACACACACACACACACACACACACACACACATGCAGACACACACACGCATGCACGCACGCACGCACACACAGACACGCGCGCGCGCAGACACACACACACGCACGCACGCGCGCACACACACACACACACACACATGTGCAGACACACACACACACGCAGACACACACACACACGCGCGTGGACACACACACACACGCAGACACACACACACACACACACAAATGCAGACACACACACACACGCAGACACACATACGCAGACACACGCACGTGCGCAGACACACGCACGCGCCCAGACACACGCGCACACACACACACACACACGTGCAGACACACGCAGGCACAAAAAAAGTTGTGTTTGGGATGGCCGTGGGTTTTTTTTTTTTTAAAGGCCTCAATTATTGTAAAACACTGTAGAATGTTCTCCAACAATCACTGCTTCTTCAATCAGAATTGCCGCTCATGTGGGTCTCGCAGCGTGAACCATCAAAAACCCAAACTCCTTCAATCAGACCTTTGATTGGAAGTACAGGTGTTCCGCCATTAGCGGGATGGGAATGGTTTCCTTTGTATATTGCTGATATTTGAAGTGATGTATTGACTACTCAACCTGATTACTTCTCTACCCCTTCTGTGCTATTTGCCACCACAGGACTTTATTTTTTTTCTTCTCACAGACCACCTGGCTTACTGTACGCAGGGCTTATTGTGAAATTCCCTTCAAGCAAAACTCAACATCTCTCATTTCAGTTATCATCCAAAGCAATCAAACCAAGTCTGGATATGCCTGGTGAGCGTTTCTTATTTTCTGCTGATTTTCATTTATTAAATTATTATTTTTGACTTTTTTTGTATTTGTTTTCTTACGATTCAGTTGCCTGTCTGTTCGTTTTGGTTATCCTATTTTCTCAATTAGGAAAAAAATACAATTTGTAAATAAGATATGTCATTGCCATTATTGTCTGACTGGTTTGTCTCATTTAATTGAAATGGTGGGTGACCAGAATCAACCACATTTCAGTTCGCAATTTATCCGTAATTGAATAATGAACATCGGTTACATTAAAGCATAAAACAATTACTTACCTAAATGTGTAACTAATATCACTATACGATTGTCAATTTGACTGCAAAAGACAATAAAATAATCTTCTAATTATATTTAACTCATTACAATACTGTCTTATTATTACAACACTGTCAGTCAACCCAACTAAGATTGTCATTTTGTCTATACTCTGTTGTGCATCCAGCACCATGCCAGGCCTAGATCTGAATAGTCTAGTAGGGTCATTCACCAACACAACTGCAAATGACAGCAAGTCGTGCTTCAGGTTGCATATGTTGATCATTTCAAATTGTAACAAGTATTTACTCAGAGCGATCATGCAAATGCCACAAGCAGCAAACACACCCCTTGTCTGCACTTCAGTTCAACACCTTCCACCATAAACTGCAGTCTGCTTCCTTGAACTTGCAGCAAGTATGGCTGGTGAACAAGCAAACAGATGGCATAGGAAGGATAAATTCCAACCAAAAGAGTTAGTACATATAAATATAGGAAGCAAACAAGCATATTTTTGCATTTCAGTGGCAAAACAAATCCGCTGGCCAAATAAACAAAACTTTGCGAGTAATTGCTGGCAAGGTCAATTCAATGAGCCACAAAAAAGAACAGTACATTCAGAGAAAAAGGTGGCCTGACCTGAGGAGACATAACAAAGAAAAACAAGTCTTTTTATCTGCATAAACACAAATTAACCAATGATGATGTATTCATGAAGCCTCACACGCAGTCCACACACAAGCAGAAAAGGAATTGTACGTCTCAGCTCAAATGGCTTTAATGCCTCAAATGCAAATGTGAAAGATGCACTCAGTGGTAGGTTTGTGGCCTCTAGGGCTTTCACTGAAATATGCATCATATATCACAAAATATCACATTATATATTCTGTGACAGCGCTGCATGAAAGGTGCATGCATATGTGTTCTGATCTTTACAATATTGACATTTTACATTAGCATATCTTCTGCATTTTGACATTTAACACAGCCTGGAATGGACAATCTTGACATTTGGTCTATGATGGCATGTTAGAGAGATACCAGCTTTAAGCATCTCTCAGCCCTGTTGATCTCGTTATTGTAGTTCTATTACCTGCAGAAGGTAACATACTTGTGAGTGAGTGAGCAGTGTGAGCAGTGAGCAAAAATCAAAACTTTTTGAATTTTTGCTGTGCAGTCTTTTCCATATGTACTAATTACTCTAACAAGTGCATGTACTCTCACACACTAATTACACATGGGATATTTTTAGTTCAGAGTCAGTATTCAATTTTTAAAGTCATCACTTATCAGAGCATTATTATGCCATAAGATCTATTCGAATGGCAGCTCTCCTGGTGGGGGGTTTGGGGGATAAATATCTTTCATATCAAGTAATTCAATTGTCTGGTGCATTACTAGAATCAATTCTTTCCTCCAAATATGCCCATTTTATTTATGTAAGTTGATTTTTATCTGCTATTAATGATATGAGTTCAACCCTAGTAGTGGTTCAGGCAGTTTAAAAGTAGATATCTGAGGACATGTGATGAATCACTGGATACAGTTTATTGCCATGTTTTGAAATGGTACTGCCTTATAGATATTGAGAAATGGAGATGGTTTTCTGATACACATTGGTTTATATGCTAATCCAGACAATCCCACACAGTGAGGGAACTAGATCCAAAGCTGTAACCAGAACCAAGCAGACCCAAAAAAAACCCCTGGATTCTTGAGTAGATACATTAGTCACAATTATGTCTACACGAATACAAAAAAAAATTCATCTCATTCTCTGTTTTGACTTTTAGAAGAACTGGGTGCAATGCATTTTGCTTATCCTAAATGTCAGGGGTTGTGAAAAATCCTCACGATGCGTGCGTCCATGACTTTACATAAGTATGAGCTGACAACAGACACGCTGAACATCTTTCACATTACAACCAAACCTAGACAAGCCACTAAAACAAAGGTTATCACCACCAATCAAATTATTGCATCACGGCAGTGACCCGATAAAAGCCAAATCACATTATGTCTGTCCTCTTGTCCCTCTCGCATCCATTCAGCTTCATCTTTTACAGGGTCAGCTTCACTTCTGAAAGGCCAATGCATTATGATGAAATTGGTATACTGCATCAGTAATCACTGTCAGCAAGTGCACAAAACAGCTCTCTCGACCATCTGTGGTACTGATTTATGAATTGAATTTATACGATGAAAGCTTTCAAAATGAACATCTCTGATACAGTAGTGGTATTAAAATGCCAGGAAACTCTGTGTGCTAAATCAGCTTCAGAATCATTCTTCAAGCTTCCCCTATACTTTGAGGAAAATGTTCTCAAAACGCATTCTAGGTACAAACTGTTTACATTGGATTTATTATTGCATAAATCTTGATGTTTTTTCTGAAGCATGGGTCTATGAAGCTATTCTTTGTACATTAACGTTGGGGTCCCCTCCTGTAATATTAAAGTGTATTTATCAGAACCATCCATTTTTGCATATAATATACCTGACCTTTCATATGTATATGTGTACATATATATAGAAACAGTGATTGCAATTACAGCATGCAGGGAAAGAAAAAATAAAGTGTAAACATTCACCTGTGTTTCATTTTGTTATAACTGGTTTGTAACGCGAATCTGTGCCTGGAACGCTTATGAACTGGAGCAGAAAATCTTCTCCGTTCTGCCTGAGCTGAACCGGAACACAAAATTTTATGGTTCAAATGCCTATTGAAGGGTGTGTGCATGCATCGTTGTACTTGCAAAAGCGTTTAACTTGCTCAATATTTCAACAGATCCTCTTGTTATAAGGTCACCTTGAAACAAAGAAAACAATATCTACAGGGCATCGTAGACCTCCCCACTCCTTGGACAATTATTCAATAAATCTTTCCAATGATAGGATTAGCACAGTCTTATCGCTACAGTTTGTATTCGAGCCACGCGTGCTTAATTCAAACCGTGGAGGAAATAGGAAATGGCGTCGAGGCGAGTGCTTTCACGAAGGTGCAAAAGGAGAGTTTAAGTGAACTGAAGAAGGCTGCTTAGAGGAGTGTTAGAAGTGAAAGGCTGAACTTCACATGGTAGGAAAACAAGAGCAGAGAAAAGCAGTTTAAGTAGTAAGTGGATTTTCTCAAAGGTGCTCTAAATCGGAAGGCCTGAAGGGTTCAGCCACTAAGATGCAAGGGTAACATTTTTTTATTCCAGCGCCACGCGGGAGAGACTCTAATAAAGAACAGCTTGCAAATGTCTACTACAGGGAATTTTAGACTAAAAAATGAGATTGCGGAATGAGACAAGTCTCCGAGTGCCCTGTGAATTGCGATAACTTGCATCGTCTTAGCTTCTCTACCTCACTTAGAATAATTCCACTGTTACATCTCTCCGCCCTGAGATAAACCACTTGCGTTTAACAATTGGTTCGAGTTTGAAATCATTACTGATCCCAGCATCTGGGAGTGCAAATCTGACGGCAATGTGATTATCTGTTAATTTGCGAAGGGTAGCAAAAAACAAGGCTGAGACCCCAGCATCTGACAGGGGGAGGATTTCTCTGCTGCTCCCGACTAAAGCATTAGAGCTTAATGTCACTCTCAAATTTACAGATAACCACACCCCCCCACCTCTCCATAAAAATAAGACTGATCAGTGTGACTTCACTTAGCATGCTGTTAATTTGAATTATCAGCAGCACAAACAGTTCCACACCCTTGAAGCAGTGGCAGTTGGAACTGGAACCTTTAGCGATGGGGGTGAGATCACTGCAGCAGTGCGCATTTCTGAATACTCGTGCAAAGGGATGCAAAGGGATTTCGGCATTTAGGCCTGGATCCCATAAAACGATTTATCTACAAGCTATTCAATCATTAAAAGATCAACGTGCCTCGCACTTAATGTTTTTGCCCTAAGAATGTAAAAAAAAGTTGCATGCACAATCAGGTTTCAAATCACAGACCAACAGATAATTAGCAGTTTGAGTGAATTTCAGCATTGGTTTTAGATGGCTGCTGTCTATTTTTTTTTTTATTATTCCAGCAAAACAGTTGATCTTATGTGCAGTGAGTGGAACACATTTCCATGATTAATACTTTCAAGGAGCTCTGTGCAAAAGATTGTTCACCGTCGGCTGCGGACATAGTCCTGACTTTTCATTTCCATTTTTCTGCATATTCAAATGAAGTTTTTCAGTGATCTGCCTATACTTGAGGTATTTATAAGTCTCTGCTAATTAAGGGAGCGAACAATGCAATTCTGTGTGCATGCATACCGTGGAAAAATACAAGACTCTCAGCAGGCTGGAGTACTGTTGAACTATCAATCCGTGTAGAGAGGCACAGAGGCTCAGGGTGTGAAAACACAGAACAGGATGGCCATTGCCTTTGCTGCGGTGCCACAGTGTAATGATGAATATGAAAATAAATTTCATTTTGTAAAATGTATTAACCCATGGGATAAGTTCATTTTTTCCATTTATTTCTGTTGTTTTAAAAATGGCCGGAAGTTTGACGTTCCCTAAACTCTTCTTATATTAATGTGACAGTCCCAATAACAGCTCTAACAGCAGTGCAGACGCAGCTGACAGATAAATGTTAGTTTCAGATCCATTAGGGATTTACTAAAGGCCATATTTAGCCTAATACCTCCAGACAGAGACAATAAAATGAGAGCGAGGGAGGAAAAAATAATAAAAAAAGTCAACATTTGCAATAAAATGAGAGATGGCGTTTATATAAAAATCCCAGCATGCTTTGACTTTGGATGGAATTCCTTGAGGAGCATTGCCTCACAGCAATATCCAGAACCCAAGTGAGACAAAGCACAAATTATGGATCCATAAATTATCCTCCATTGATCTGCAGTGCATCGCTATAATGTTTGTTTTCTTTTTTTTTTCTAAAAGAATCCTGCTCAGTTTAAAGAACAAATCCCACAAAGAGAATTCATATCCTGAGCTGCTTCCGGCTTTCCAGATTCCAAATATAACAACACTTTAAAAGATACACATTTATTCATTACTCTTTTTTCACATTTGATTCTGAGCACAATAATTTAAAACCCTGTTTCTTTGACAATATTTTATGGTATCTCCAACTAAGCCACACAAAGCCTCTTACTCAGTGGCAGCTACTCTGCCCCAAACTCAAAATATATAATCATCACAATAACGCACTATGAAAAAATGTCAGAGTTGCCCTCATTGTTGTGTTGAGCAATGCCCTGGGTAAGTTCCTTCCTGGTAACAGAACCACAGATAGAAATTAATATGGCATCTAAAGTACAGAATTATTGGACTGGAAGCAATTGCTTTCAAAATAATGCTACAAATGAGAACAATCAGCATCTTATCAAACACAGTGTCTAAATCACGATCCGTGAACTCCTGTTTACCTGTTACTCTTTGTAGCCTAAAATGAAAGAAAATCATAATACTCATCCTGCCTCAGACTTCAAGTATAAATAAAGTTAATTACTTCATTATGTATTTCATAATCACAGATGCAATACTCATCTAATAAGGCTCTTTTTACTCAAAAACTGGTGATTAATTTTCTTCAGAACATTTCAGACAAAATAAACTGATCCCACACAGATGACTTGTAGTTTTTGTTAGAAAACTTTGTATTATTTGAAAATGCATTGTTTTCATTCAAATGTTATCATTATGTTACTGGTGCCAGTTGGGAGTAGGGAGACAGCTACCTTTTGAGCATTAATTATATATTAATACATTCTTGGGGATGAAGATATGATGAAAATGTACCACTTGTTTGAATATTATGAATATAGATAAAGCTAACTAATTCTAACACTGATTTTAGTCATTATTGCATATTTAAACAAGTGTTACATATTTTTATGCTAATACATCATCCTGATTTTGAGAAAAAAAAAAAGTAACAGAGGCTTGTAGTTTTCCATTCAGAGTTAAGGACATGGCACCACTGCGATTAGACTGAATGACCGCTACATTCACGTGTAATCACTGCAGTAATGTACCCCCATCCTCTTACCTGCTGTTATCAAAATAATAGAACACATTCTACCGGACGTGGTTTTGTGAAAGTAAGCCCAGCAAGAGACAAGGGGGACTGAAAGCGAGGTGAGGCCAGTGAGTGGATCCATGAACTTAACTGGTGTGATACTTTGGAGAGCCAAAAAGATTTGACGTGATTATCCATTTGCAGGTTGAAAAGGAGGCAACTTTGCTTTGTACCATTTCAGTTAATCTCTCTGGTTTCCCTAGGCTACAGGGTATGTGCAGCGTTTGCTTTAATCCTGCGGACCTCATTCAGCCTCCGCTGTAATTTCAGTCTTTTCAAGAGTATGGTTCACATCGATAAGCACTACCTGCACTCCTTTCTGTCTTGTTCTTGCATCCCTGAGTGATGTTGATGGTTACAGGGCTGTGTACATTTCCCTAGAATATGGATATGCTTCCCTAGAGATTCCTACATCAGGGTTTTTTGTAAAATCCATAAAAAAAACATTCTGTTACATCTAAAAGTAAACATCCCATGGAGATGTAGCCTAGGCAAACAGATACCAGCAGGAACACTGAGACCTCCACTACAGTCGCATATTCATACATGACTTTGGCAACACTTACAGTTGGTATAATAGGCTAATACCGCTAGTCACAAGGGGCTTATTTACTGCAGGTATGAATGTGCAGACAAGCACACAGCTGAATGTGATTTAATCCTTTTCATCACAGAATTTTCAATCAATTGTATCATATGTATGTGTACCATATAATGTATGCTACATATATTTAATGCATGAGAAAGGAATGTGCATCTAAGTGCGTATTTAATGCATCAGGAAAGGATGCGAAACATTTCATGGTCCTGAGAACATGTCGTAAAATCAAATTACCACATGACTTAGATTAAAACTGTCAAGAAAGTAATATGCATTTTTTTTCCAAAAAATAATATCAGTGGAGATTCTTGCTCTACCTGTTCTGTCCATTACTCCTCAGCAGTGCTATGACAAAACGTGCTTTGTGAAAGGGGTAGTTCTAATGTATTGTTCCTATTTGTCAGTTTTATTGTAACTGATGCATTCCACATCACAAAGATCCAAGTTAAGTTACTGATGATGGAGATATTTACTGAACCCCGAACCAGCAATTGAACTCTACTGTTTATCGCTGTGTAGAAAAGCTGGCCAACACTTCTCTCATAAATGAGCCGAAGAACAAAAGGTTAAAAGAAACAATTTATTTTTAAAACCAAACAAAACAAAGGAAACCAGCCTATGCAAACCACCAACAGGGACAAAGTGAGCCCTTCCCTCCTCTCCAGCCATACCTGTATTTAATCAACCCTCAATTACTCAGGTGTGACTCGTTAGCCAATAGGCAGGTTCCCTTACAAATCCAAACAGGTGAGCACAATTAACAAATTATTGACAACAATTAACAATTAGTTTCTAGGGGGAGGTGGTGAAGGCTCTCCTTCACACACAGACATCAAATAAACAAACATGTCCCCAAAAATGTCCGTTGTTAGCTTGTTGCTTGTTCACTAGTTAGCTAGCGTATCCAGCAGCTGAGTAGCTACGTAGCTGGTCTTAAAGTCTGCCAATTATTGATCCATTTAAAAAAAGCAATATGGCACTGAAACCTGTGGTATATTGTGATTGTCGTCACAGATTGAGGTCTGATATATGCATAGCGAGAAAAAGAAGAACTTGTTTTATTACATAATGTATGTTTTCTAATCAGCATTATTTATCAGGGAATATCATTTCATAATAATTTCTTACTGTCAACTCCTTTCTGTGAAACATATCATCTTGTGAGCTGAATGTATTGTTTTATGCCTTTTATTGTTATTATATATAACCAGTTTTCAAAGTAGTTTTCAAAATAAAATATTGTTGTGTGGATTGACAATAACCCCCCAAATCCATTCCACACACAAACAAGTTTCCAATAAAATACAGAACTCAGAATAATGCCAATGTGCATCACCCCTCCTCTAAAGAGATGTGATCAAACTACTGTAGTTCTACTGTAAAGAGGGAGAGGAAATTAATTTGTCTCTGAGGCCAAAGAATGGAAATTAAATCAAACAGCAAGCTGCTATCAGGGGCTTCCTCTGCTCCCAGACAAAGAGCCAATTAAATTAAATCACTTGTTAAATTAGAGGGGTTCAGCTTTTGTGCAAGTGTATGCATTTTACCAAACTATCATCATCAACAACAAACAGATCTGAACTTGTGATAAAAAAAAACAGAAAGGGAATAAAAAAGGAAAAAAAAAGTTGAATGCAATGTCTTTCTTCAAAGCCCATCACCACTTGAATACTTTTCTCTCTTACATCACTTAAAAAAGAATGTCTTCAACAAAAAAAAGGTGACCCTCCTCCAGCAGGCTAATGTTGTCATTTCACAGAGGCAGTTCAAAGGTAGACAGAGTTAAGGCATTGTCATCTTCTCACCATCTGCCAGGGGGGAATTCAGCATGTTTGATTGTCAGCTCCAGTTCCTTCACACGCGCCTCCAAATCAGCTCAGTCGTCAAAGAGTGAGAGCGCTGAGACCGATTGCTATAAAGCTAAAGGAAGCAAGCCCGTAACACCCGCAATCCAGATCCTTCACCAACCGAGTCTTCTTTTTCGTTTATATGTATTCATCACTCCATCAAAGCTTGACAAAAGGGGTTTCGTCTTCCTCTACCTTTTTTTTTGCTGCTTTGTGCAGCAAGAATGACAGTGAAATCCAAGTGTAAAAAGAACATTTCTCTGTTCTCTGAACGATGTACCCCCACCCCACCCCTCCCCCTCCCAAACCCAAAATCAAAGGGGAGCAATAGCAGTAGTTCTTGTCTAAGGGCCCAGAGACAGGAAGGTGTGCTTTGTGGCACTGAAATCCCTACAAAAGTTATTTGTTTGTAGAGGGAATGACAAAAGAGGCCGGGGATGTACTGAGATTAGCGGAGATCATGGAGGCTAAGTGAACCACTGCTCCTCTGGGGTGTTTAAAATTTATACACACACTTTACATGACTTCATACAATTTCCATCATCATACCCCTCCTGTACTTCACCATGCATCCATCAGACACATCTCTTTCATACTTCATTCCATCCTCCCTATATCCTATTCCTGTCTCCTTCAACCATAAACCGTGATACTCTACTGAGAGAAGTATCTGGGCTGGACCCGCAGATTGTGCAGTTCAGGGGATTTGGCTGTTAGCCATTGCATTCTGCTGTTACATACTGTCAGCATTACAAGTTTGTCCTTTCAGGACTAGTTGTTTTTAAAACACACCTGTTTGGGTGTCAGTGTTAAAAAGACCCAAAAGCTGAGCCTGACGGGAAATAGTGGAACCAGTTCAAGAAGTGGTCTACAAACACGTGTTCTGTTATTCAGTTCGATTAAAACTTTGCTCCATCCATTAATATACAGCCTCACGGTCCTCCACAACATTCATATATCAGAGGACACTTCTGCACTTCAGTATCCATAGTAACTGCTGTTGACCCATACATGTTGTGCTGTTACTGCTGGAGACTGCCAGAGAAAGAAAAAGTGGCATACAGCATGTGACCAATTAGGTTTAAAGTGTGTTGACATAGGGGGTGTTATCACAGGAGTCTGGTGTGTGATGTCCATCAGAAATTGAATACGCTGGCCAACACAATGGACAACATGGTGTGAGGAAACAAGCTCTTGAGCTTCAAAAAAAAAATGCAGTCAATGACTGTACAAGTGTTTCTGTAACATAGTCTAATTAGTCTAAGACGAATCGGGGGCAGCAAACCATGTCACACCACACCATTGTTTGGAAAACTTTTATTAATGTTTGAACTGAAAACCAAGTGGACAAACAATCAACCTGACTTTAAATCAACCACTACATCATGACTATGGTGTGAATCTCGACAGTAAAAAAGCATATATGTGTAAAAATAATGAATCACTGGCAACACGCTACATTGTAAATGCACATATGCGTGCACAAATGCACGTAAATGCATCCTTACAATCACATTTCCATTATCTGTTTCAGTTCAGTACATTCAAATTATATTACATATACATACATACGTATATGAATTGTTTGTGAAAGAAGCTTTAAACTGAGAAAGATAGAAATCTCTTGATATTATATTACGTTCATTTTTGGCAATAAGAAAGGTTATTAGCACATTTCACAGCAAAGGCAAAGGCAGCAGCAATATGCTCAAGTAGGCGGTGTAAGCCGATGTTCCAGCAGACGTTGGCGGGCTGAGAGAGTCAAACAGACTGCAGGTTTACCTTTTCTTGTGCATCAGTAAGACATTGCTGATAGTCGCAGAGTCTGGTCAAACCGCAGGCCGGGTGCTGCATCGTATTCCCCCCCCCCCCTAACCAAAATGGGTTTGAACAGCTCATACGAAAACAAGGCATCAGTATTCATGGAGGATGGAACATGCCCGGGGAAAAGCCCAGAGGGGACACGCAGGGATGTTTCCATCTCAAAACAAGATTCGGCTTCCTGTCAGTCCCTCCTTATGCATGCATGGTCAAGCAACGTGCACCAACTCTCTCATTTGTCTCACTAGCAGTGGAGACAGAAAGAAGCATGGTCCCCCTGAAATATCTGCCCTTGCACCTACCTGGGGCAAATAAAACGGGAAAAAGTAACCGTTTGAAAGCTGCTCCTGATTGATTTCCCGTATGTCTCGCCGACAAGCCGACCGCGAAGTCAACAACAGTCCCGGGTTGCAGGACATAACAGATTGCCGTGCCAGAATCAAATTAAATGGTCTTTAAGAGTTTGTTGTTCCATATTTATGCTTCATTATTCCCTAGCTTTCGGGGGGTAGGGAGAAATATTTTAATCAGGTTCGGTATCAGGAGTACGCCGTGGCAAGAGCAAGCATAACAAGATGCAATTTTTCAGACATTTTGTGTGAAGAGTCTGAGAATAGCAATCCGTTTTGTCATTCATCACTTGAACGGGGGACTAATGCTGATATTTGTTTAGATTTGCTAAATTATATTTATTTATCATTTGGTCTGAAGGGCCCTCAGAGGAATGTAAGCCCACTGCATTAATATGAAAGACTGACCTTGGGAGACAAAAGTGCAGAGAGTTGTGGATTCTGCTCCTTGTTGTTTATTCAGAAAGACTTGTTTTATTGACACTGTTGCTGTCTCATTTCTATTTATGCTGCTTTTCCATGAAATGGGTGTCAACCACACCTGAAGGTGGCTATCATTAGAGAGTACTTTAGTGGTGATTATAGCCATAGCATGCTGAAAGATATTCCCCTGTGTGTAATATCCAGCTACCGTGCCTGTTTTAGTTTAAACAGCTGTTTCAATCCAACAAATGTTTGAAATTTCTGGAGCACAAATAGTTCTACGTTTCAGTCCTCCATTTATAAATTTCAAATGACTTTGTCTAAACTGTCATGATATGACTGTTGAAGTGTACCACTATTTATGGTTCTGTTGATGTTGGCAATCAATATCAGTACGTGTTAGTACTAATATCTAGCCTCGCAGATGTTGCTGTGAAACTTGCCTTTGAACAATTTTGCCTTGCTTTTTTGTCTGTAAAGAAGCCAGATATCACTTGAAAGGCTTTATGATTTCTTTCTAACTGCATTAATCACATTCCTTATAATAATAAGACAACTGTGATCTACAGCTCCATTTCTTATTGCAAAATTTTAAGAATACATTTTTTTTTGGTTTTAAGTGACTCAGCAAATATCACAAGACATTTGCAGGATGCATTTGATCTTCTCCACAAGACACCTTTAAAATTTCAAATTGCAAACTTTGATGTCAGGGCAGCAGGTAAACCTGAACCGCTGATACAATAAATAAGATTCAGGATTCCTTTGATGGGATTCCAAATATCTTTTCAAACCAAGGCAAAACTATGTTTCAAGAAAATACAGTTCTTTCATGTCAAAACCTCATAGCAAAGAGCATGCCCTAAGCATCTATTATTAATCAACGGTTGATATATATCATTCATAAAAGATGGTCAGCCATGCATTTGTGAATTTTGATTATGACTTGGACTGTGAGTGTATGTGTATGAGAGGGAATTTTATTTATGTGGTTATGAACCATTATGCTTTTTAAATCTTCATGTTTAATACACTGAAGGAAGACTACACCATTATGGATTCTGTAATTAATGTTCTTCAGTTCACTGATCATTTCTTGTGGGGAAAATGTAATTGCAGCAAGTCAAAAATGGCCCTTGGAAAAAAAGAGGTCTTGAAGTAAAATTATTTTGAGTTCATGGCTATGACAGGAGAATTTTTTGTAATGGTACAAGCCATACTCAATTCTCATTCAAGGTAATTGAATATGCAAATTATATACATATGATTTGTCATACACATACATTATTTTAAAGCTTGTTGACTTAATAAACCAAACATTATGAGTTTACCTCGTGTTATTGGAGAATGTGTAATGTGTAACATAAACTATATAATTCATCAGAGTTTGTAAAGCCAAATTTTTGTTGGATTCACTGTGTCACAGCAGGGGCGATTTCAGTCCCTTTTATTTTATGTCTACAGAAGCAACATCTCAGTATGTACATGTACTCTGATGTGTGATGCGAGTCTTGGTGCAAGCTGTGTACTTAACACCATTACTGCTGAACAACATAGATTGCAGACCCTAGACTTAAATAGTTGCATTTAATGCATTTAGGTAGCATCAATTATGAAGGGAACCTCAGTGTCCTATGGGAACATGTAGCTGTACTGTATGTTCATATAAGACGTATTAGACCTCAGACTGTATTCAGTTTGTTTTACTGATTGTCTATGCATACACTTTCCTGTTACACATAAACTTATTCTCTGTTTAACAAATATCCCTAGGTGATCAACCCCAAACACGCACGCACGCACGCACGCACGCACGCACACACACACACACACACACGCCATGCTTATCACCCATACATCAATCAGTTCAGACCCTTCACAAAGTGTGCTTCAGTGTACGATGCAGCAGAAAAGACACAAATTGCTCAGTGAGCTAAAGGACCAATTGCTTCATCAGCAGAACTAATAACACTCTTGTTTGGGCTCTAGTGGATGATGTTACCTTATTTAGCAGTCTCTCATGCTACTATGCTCTGTTGCATAAGCACCCAATGACATAAATGCATTTTCCCGTAATAAAGGTGAGCTCCTCCTTCATCATCTCCTGCTGAACATGGTAGCTCATGGAGCTGCCTGAAAATCATTACAGTGGAAATGCTCCATAAGCATGCAAGTTCATGACTACAAGCTGCAAAGAAAATACATTCAATTCCATTTATTAATAATACTGTGCATGCTGGTTATGTTTCGTATGGATGCTGTAGTGTGCTTCCCATCAAAGAAATGAAGCACCTTACTCAACTAATGCATGTAGCAGATATGGAAAGAGGGTGAAACACTGTTTGAAAATGGAGGGAGAGGGCTGAGGAAAAATGAATTTAAATCTATTCAATCACAACGTGAGGCTGGCCCAGTGGTTCTCACTGTCTCCTTCTAATTCACCTAGGTGCTGAAATACAGACAGGCAATATTAGCGGCAACAATGAGGAGTATCAGGACTTTCAGTGAATCAGCCAATCACTGAACCTCACTCAGAGTTTCTGTAAAAGAAACTGTAATACCAAGCCCTGTATATATAATTTCATTTTTTGCAGGAGGGCAAGATTCAGTTTTTGATATTATTATATTTGTGTGCAGAACCACAGATAATTAATAATCCACAGCAGAGCACAAGCTCTAGAAGTTCATATGATATTACTAAATCTATGTTTCTACTTACCTGTATGTGTTGCAACAAAAATTGAGGTGATAACAAAAAAAAAAAAAAAAAAAATCAATCAGCAAATCATTTTGGCAGAAACTTTTTCCGGGGGCGTGTTGGTGTGCATAAATTACATTTATAATCTTCATTTTATTCTCCTTTATCAATATCAGGCAGGTGTAATATGAGCCGTCTTAATGATATCCAATTTATAGCACTAGATGATTCTGTCAATCTAAGACAGATGGCCATATGAGTAGCCCAATTATCTTTTTGTTGCTATTTTAATCATATAACACCTTTCATGAGGTAAAATTGCAAGGAAATTGGCTGGAATCTTATTGCGTTTTTTCTGTGATGACAGGTTTGTCAGAAATGCACAAGAATTGCAGAGTTTTGTTGCTGATAAGGAACTAAGGATATAGTTTTGAAGCAGTTGGCTTTAATTTTAATACTTATATGTTTCACAAAATCCTTAATTCTGGAACGAATCACATTGATACGCACAAAGTGCAAAGCAATTTTAGCAAATCACACCCATTCCTGGTCATATCCTATATCTAACACAGTTTAATTATAATGTGTCTGACTGTTGGTTGACAAGACAACAAATAGATTCATATATTTAGCTAGTAAGACTGACACATATTGCAATTAGCTGTATTTTAGGGGAGAAAGAATTATCTGACAAATGCACACAGTACTGTTTGTTAAAAAATGCATACCGGTATAGTAAAGATCAAGTTCTGTTTCATCTGGCTCTCTGGTTTATGTTATAATGACAGCACAATGGTTTAATTTACATCCAGCTTACTTAATATTAAACCAGGTGGTAAGTTAATGAAATAATGCTATCTGCATGCCTGGTTTTTATTAATGTTTCATTCAGAACAAGAGCATGGAGTATGTCATTATAAAACATTGAAAAACTAAACTTTGCATTGGAACAACTTTATAGAATTGCTGATTGGCAAGTCACAGCCATCTATTGATCTATTGATCAATCATTGTAAATTTACTAACAGTGTACTCATTGGTTTGCTTATTGACTGCCAGTCTCACACACAATATTTTGTAATTCAGATAATGGTGTCTGTGAGTGGAGTTCTGTGAGTGATTTAAGTTTTTTGCAATTTTACAACACTGTATTCACCAAACTGCCTCGAGTAGCGTGGATCATCTTAAGGGAGGTAAACCTCTAGGAACTTCAGAATCATCTTTTAAGCTGTGTCTTTTGGCATGTTTTAATTAAGCTGAAATAATTGCTCAGTTTTTTTAATGCCTTATGAAATATTCAGTCAGATTCCACAGAGGTTTGGCTAAGATGTTTCTTGTCAAGAGCTTATACCGAAGTCAGCAGGCTTGAATTGCAATGATATACTGGCCTCGAAATCCCCAATCCCTCTTTTGACGTCCCCCACTGTATACAGAAATGGCATTACTGACAAAGCCATTACCTCAAACAAACGTTCCTGGCAGTCCCATAACCGATCTTTAAAGAGAACGATAACACAATAGCCTGCTTTTGGTTACCTTTTTTTTCAGTGTGTCATTGTGCTCCGTTCTGTTTAAGTTTGACAGAACATTTCTGACAAAATGGAGTGGATGGTCTCAAACTCAGGTTTTCAAAAGTACATATAAAGCCATTCATCAGCTGACAGTGCCTTGAGCAACACAAACTCCAGAAAACACATCCCTTCAGACAAGATAGTTATTCCATGGACGTATTGCTTGGAAACGGTGACACACCTGTCTTTAGATTTTGCTGGCAGAGAACGTCACATAGATAACAATGCAGAGGGAGAAGGTAGGGAGAGAAAGTGCAGGAAATAAGAAGTGCCATGCTGAAGGATTCAGTAAAGTAGGCCTTTTTTTTCCCCATATACATTATGTACATTGCCATTTAGATTTCCACGTAGTACACTTGAATGAAACTGCAGGGCAAAATCTGCTGTGCAGATGGATAGAAGGTGAATTCAGAGCTGACAAGTGTTGTCATAGGAACACCGTGGCCTCACTGAATGGGAGTTTGTGAGGCTCTGTAGGACAAAGTGTGCACAGTCACACCAGGAGAACGGAGCTTGTTTTTTTTTTTCCCTCTTTGGCTGTGTCCCGATCCAAGTGAATGGGAGAAATGTAAGCGAATGAGTTCACTCTCCACACAGCTTCACATACACACTTGAGGATGGAGGGGATCGGATTATTTGGGAGAGCATTTGGGGCACACTCCTCTGTCATCATTCCAGTGCTGTGGCTCCTGACAGAACAATAAATAAATAAATAAATAAAAATGCACGACTCTACAGGAAACCATGGAAACAGCAGAAATGGTGGCATCTGGAAATCATGTCAGAATCATAATATTAACAATGTTTATGCTATAAAAAAATCCTATGTGCTTAACCTCATTTAGAAATTGCATTTATGCCTATTTCATTCACATTTTCTGACATTTATACTAGGTATGATATAATAGCAGGCAGGCTTAAATTTAAATGGATAGTTAACAGGGCTTTTGGACTGAGATATTCATAAGGAGATAAACAGGAATCTGGAAGTGGGTTTTAACATTATACATAAAAATGTGTCCTTTTTCACACAAACAATTGTGTGAAATTGTGGTAACCTTAGAAACACATTTTTTTTCACTGCTAATAAAAACTCATAGGAATCGCTCAGCCAGTGTAACCACCATTTCACGACTGAATGTAAGAAGTGTTCTTTCATACAGTGAAACTGATGAGTCATGGGTGCAGGCTGAGCTTGGGTTTGGAACACGGTTGTGGAACAAACCGGGTTAATTTTGCCGGTGATAGGTGGTGGTAGGTTGGCCTCGTCACACCTCGTTCTCGGCACCCTGCAGCTCATGCGCACTTGAGAGTTGCTCAGATGACATCATTACAGTAATGCCCATCCCTCAATGTGTACCTACTTCATTGGATTGCATTGTGGAATATTTAGTGAAGAGTAACTGCATTGATGTGTGGATGTCTGTGAGTATTATATTCACCCTGCTCTGAGTGCAGATGCTGCTACAGTGAGATGAGCTTAAGTAGCACAACTAGCAGTTACTCAGAGTTGGTACTGGTGTGGTTGATTTGAATTCTCATGAGTAAAATCTTGTATAAGTAGTAGGTAGGTAGTATAGCAGCACTTTATTGTCCCAGTGACTGTATTTGATATATGTAACCTCAGATCAGATTAGCTCTGTCTCGCTACACTGACCTTGTGCTCAGCTTCAGCACTATCTGCATGACCTATACACGTCTTGCCCTTGTGCCTGTTGTTTGGCTGCTATTTGCACTTTTGTACGTTGTTTTGGATAAAAGCGTCTGCTAAATGAATAAATGTAAATGTAAATATGAGTGCATATGCTGTGGCATGAGACAAAAGAAAGCCCGGAATATTAGGTCAATGTAAAGTTTATACGTATGAAAACTATGTTGAAGGGCACAATTGAGGGCAAGTGAAAGTTTCACTTTGAACACCCTTGTCCACCGCAGTCAGCACCCTTGTAAGGGAAAATGCAAAGGGCAAGTGAGAAAAATTTTTATATTTGGGACACCGTCATTGTATAGCACACAGAGGATGCTTTTACCTCCTTGTATCATGGACAGTGGAGGGGGCTGAAATTGGGGGGTTTGGCTCTCAGTTTAACCATCACAGCACTGTGCCCTGAAACATGATTGACAGATTGCAGCAAGTATGACTTTCTTGGTGTCTTTCACATCAGGCCAGGTTTACCAGACCTTGAAGTTGCCAAAAATATTGTATTAGAATTTTAAAAATGTGCATGACTATAACTATGACATGCATATTGAATACAACAAACAAACGATTATAGGAATAGTATGCGTAAATTAAAATTATAATCTTAACGTACAAAAACTAATATAGATTGAAAAGTGATGACTACATATATTGATTACATAAAAGAATAGGTATATAGTTCAGTTTACTCTAATGTTAATACAATGTGTCAAATATAATTATGACTCAAGGCATAACTTGATTATCTGAAATTACATTTTTCCCTACTTGCTTAAATTCATTACTTGAAGTAGAAAATTTTTTCATTTCCTGCACAGACAGGAAATTTTTTTCCTTTTAAAATGAGCTCTGCTCCATGATTCCATGCTCCATTTATGCATTAAAAGCATAAAGCATTTTAAACATAGCATGTACATTTAAATCACTACCATTCTGAAAAAGGAAAAAAAAAATCAGTTGAATATTTGATAAAATGTTGAATATTCTACCTTTGGTTCTCAAAAGTAAGTATTTCTGCAAGAAACATTTTTTATACAATTATTCTAATGAAGTCCTTTTTTCATGAGGTCATTTATTTCAGTGAGTGCTAAATTTCTAATGGCATGGGTTATGGAAAAAAGCCTAAGAATGGGGTTAATTAAACATGTAAGTTAAGGGTAAACCACCACAGCAATTACATGGAAAGCTACCCATAAATTGGTGGTGGTTTGCACTGTGTCCTTTCAGGCCCCCTGAAGCATTTTTCCTGGTTTGCAACTAATATTGGACTCTACCTGATGCTATGGAAGATGTTTTCTATTGTTGCATAACAGTGAGGTTGAATAAATGAGGGTAAGATGAGACAGTTGGAGGATATACAATCATACTTACCCTGAGATTAAATTGTCAGTTGTCCTTAACTTTAAAAAAATAGAAGTATTTGGTCAATACAAATACAATTTCTTTCCATAATTTTCTTTGTCACTGAACTCAACAAACTGTTATTCAAGGGGAAGAAAACACTTGCATTTAATTGTTATTCAATGGAATTAAAGTGTCCTTCCACTTTGAGTGAAGTCTGTCTTTTCTACAGAAGTCAAGCTATTCACCCAAAGTGGTCCAGTTATTTATAAAACCTATTTAAAGCACACCAGTTTCTCAGCCAGTGGTTTATAGGTCTCATCCCCCCTTCCTAGGGAAGAGGCCCAGAAATTATATCTCTTGTAGCAACACATGCTAGGACATGTTTTTTTTTTCTAGAATTTCTGTCTTCATTGAGTCTCAGTTCCACCTCTGTGCATAACTTCACCTGTGAATTTAGTGTTACTGTTGCATTGCATTATTGTCATTTAGCAGATACTTTTGTCTGGAGCAACTTACATACAGCAGGTTACAATTTTATCCATTTACACAGCTGGATATTTACTGAGGCAATTATGGGTTAAATACCTTGCCCACGGGTACAAAAGCAGTGCCCTAGCAGGGAATCAAACCAGCAACCTTTGGGTTACGAGCCCTGCTCCTTACCACTATGCCACACTGCTACTATTGTTGAGAGTATTTCTAGATCTGGCTGGCTGTCAGGCACCCTTCCTGTGGGGAAACACTTGAGGACAACATCAGAGGAATTAACATTTAAGTTTCCTAATGATTGAGTCTCTAATACTCCTGCGTTGTGGGGCGGGGGCATTTGAAGCTCTGCCCTTTTGCATGGGGAATGCGATAAGGGACCGTTAATTTGTAGCTGTGGCGTGCATTTTCTGGTTAAAAGGCCCACTTGCATTTTGCTGCTGGAGAGCTAATGTTTTGGTCAGCAGGGGAAATCACGAGCAGAAAAGTGGGTCGGTTAGGTTGTTTCAGATATTTACAACACCTTCCCTGTTTAACAAACATACTAGAAATGTCCTAATGTTTGCATGCTATCATGGCATGACATAGCAGCTTTCAAATAAAAATGTGTTCTTCCCTGATTATTTTGTGCCAGGACACAATTTAGGTTTCATTTGTTGGTACTAAAGTCTTCAATAACAGGGTTCTAGGGAGTGGCTTTTCAAACATCTGTTACAAGGAGCACTCAATGAGAGGCATTAAACATTTAATATAGTTAGCAGACAAGATAGCTGGCTACAAATCAGGGAAAACAGGAGGAAATGCTTTACTTTAATTTGAAGCTGCTGGTAGTCCTGCCAAACAAGGGTGATGAGCTGCTCTTTCTCAAAAACTTCAGAAAAAGTCTATCACGACCACAGCAGAAAGTAAACACCTGCTCCTCTGGATGAATGTCCTGCAGTTTGATGCTGTCAGTTGTAGTGCAGATTTCAAGATAGTTGTTCTGCATTTTGTAAGTTCTATGAAATTATTTCACATTAAAATCATCTTCCAAACACCTCTCATAGACAGACTAAAATTATCATTTTGAAACTGTCCCCCTAAACGTGCATCAGGAGGGCTAAATATCACCATGCTGTTACTTAAATGTAAATTCATATTTTAAATTCATCCATGATAAAATCAAAGAAATATTTATACTCTTTATTATGTGAAACTGGCATTATTATTGCTTTAAATGCTTAATAATAATGCATCATTACTTTGATTTATGTCATGATTCCACAATCTAGCAATGATGGTTCACACAAGGAGAAAATAATGAGCTAAGGAACACAGAGCAGAGAAAAGGCCTGACACTTGTTCTTAATTAAAAAGAAAAAAAAGGAGAGAAAAAATACAAAGGTAGTATTTATTTTCTGGAATATGTGACAAGTGATCCAGGAAACAGACAAAGGGAAAAGGAAAAAAAAAATCTCAGTACATTAAACAAAAGCCTCCATGATTACAGAAGACAGCAAAAAAGCTACATTTCTTCTTTCATTTTATGCATGGTGATTGCTACTTTAATAAACTGATATGATTTCAGTGTTTTGATAACTAAAAAGTAAACTGAAGAAACTATTATGACCACAAAGCAATTCGTTGGCCAATTTCAACAACACAATCTTATACCTTCAGCTAACATTTGTGACACAAGTCAGCACTAACTGATTTGGTATGGCCCATTTACCTCGTAAAATAAAATCTAATATGTAAAATCGTGTTTTCATAACATGCAAGTCCACAAGATTATAAAATACTCATGTCAAAATGATCTCCATATTTCAACTTGAATTTCAGTCCTCAACTAATTCTATATATAAGACTCTTAAACCTCAAAAAATAAATTTTAGCCAAAAAAGGGGTTAAAATTTATACGACCCAGATAACCAACACATAAAATTTTGGCTCATGTAATCCAAGGACCACAGTGACAGTGTACCTTGCAAAATTGTGTTTATCTTCACTTTGTCTGATTACCGCCTACATAATGCAAATGCGTTAACACCTGCCTAGTGTGTCACAAAGTATCTACAATGCCTTTCAATGTTTTAAAGGAGGACTTACAGGTATCCATAAGAAATTAATCTAAGAGTCAAATGTGTACAATCCACAAATTCTGTATGTTACTATGTAACTAAGGACTGTGTATGTCATCACTTGCATTCTGTCCATCATAATGTAAAGTCACAGTGGATTTGGTGTTTGGTCCATGAAATGGTCAAGTATATGGCTGAACTGAAATGGGAAAAACAGTTTTGCCAAATCCCAAAATTTAACCCAGGATTCAGTATATACCTAATCTCAAAATGAGTTTTGTTAGCAGTACAAGAGGGCAACTGTGGAAATTAGCAATGACGCTAGGATGCAATTCATAACTGAATGAATGAAATATGCTGCCAGGACTTGTAGTGGAAGCAGAGACACCTAGAGTGTGTATAAAAACAGGCTTGACACAGCGCTGGATACAACCTAGACCACAGGCGAAATTATGAGCTGAATTCCCTCTTCTTAAAACTCTTGCCAACTCATGCTCCTGTGGGCAAAACTTAGATGAACTGAATGGATTGCTCGTGCTGGGGTAAAAAGAGAATCTTGCATATTGAGTGGCGGCTTCCCATTCATTTCCCTCATTCATTTTACCTGCTCTGGGCTAAAGGCAAACAGCAAAGCAAACAACTTGGCTAAAGAAAGGGAAAATCATGAAAACTAAAATGTTGTCTTCCAAGCAGGGCGAAGGGTGCTGCATAATATCAGCCCGAATGCACAGCCTGCATTTTACTGCATTACAGTTTTAGGGCAACTCATGACTCGCCAGGAAGCCTCTCTCCACTGCTGCCGCTGGCTGTCTTTATACACTGGCCTAGCTAAGGAAATGAGCAACACCTGGGCTGATTAGTAATCAGCCTCATCTGTGCAGGTGCCTGCTTGTGAGACCGCTGTAGTCTTAGGGTGTGAAGCCTCTCAGGACTCCTCAGTGCTCCTGTACCGCCCCTCCCAGCATTGCAGTGAGCATTACATACTCTGACTTTATGGTTTTGCTATCAAGTTCCACAGTTTTTACTTTTCCAGTTCAAGTAATTGTGCTGAAATACATTACATCACTGCTATTTAGCAGACACTCTTATCCACAGCAACTTAATTTTTTACATGCATCCATTTGTACAACTGGCTATTTACTGAAGCAATTCTGAGTTAAGTACCTTTCCCCAGGGTACAGCAGGAGTGGCTAAGAAAGGAATTGAACCAGCAACCTCTTGGTTATAAGCCCTGCTCCTTACCACTATGCTACACTGCTGATGACTGTACTCCAGTCATCTGTTACTCATAAGCTTTCCCTCATTGTATTTCTGGTCTTGTTTCCTAGGTAAGCTAGAGATATTAACATTCACTCTTTGGCTAGATGGTTGCAGCTGCCCGTTTTCCCCTGCTGCTATGTGATTGAGACCGCCACTTGCATTGTTAATCCCTTGTTGGGGGTTCAGCATACAAATGCATTTACTAGTAGGCTGCTGCCTTTTGTTTCCTGTCTATGCTGATAGAACCTCTTTTCTCTTCCCCTATACCCTCTCAATTTGGAGCCCCTTGTAGAAATGCATGATGGGAAGAATTCAGCACCTACATAATTATGGCCCATTCAAGGCTGTGACATGGGTTTTGAATAAAACATTCAAATATGTCAGAATAAAGTAACAGGGAAAGTAGTATGGAACTCATTTCATCATTAAATTGACATGGTGCATTCAACCATGTAAGTAACCAAGGAAAGTGTTAACGTGTTAACAAGGATGACATTCAAACTTAATGTGTAAAGAGGAATTTCCGCCAGCTAAAAATAAATAAATTGCTGAATGGATGACCCTATTTACCAATTTGTCCATTGCAGCAAACATACTGATTTATACCTCCAACAGTGAATCTTCTTTTCACTCCTGATGTACATAATAAAGCCCCTGCATGACTGTCCAAATGCTCACGCCTTTCAATTTTCAGTTAGTGGTAGGTTAGGTACAGGTGGCAAGAAGAGCTCACATTGGCCATGCTGATGGTACATAATGCAAATTGTGGATTAAGCTCATATTATTTTAATAATTCCTACAAAGTCTCAGTTGGGCAGCGCTTACTTATGGGCCACAACTGGGCCTATGGGCTGCACATTCTCAGCGGTTGCTTCATGATTGCGACTCTGCATCTATATGGGACTCAGCAACTACAGTGAGGCCACCTTCACCTTTGCACTACTGAAGTTATGGAATCATTGGTTGTGTACAGTGAATGTAGCCCTCTTGTCATTTTCATGCTATGTTATGTCTCATTGTGATATTGTAAATGCTGTTTTACAAAATGGAGGAGAATGTGTCACAGCAGACGTCTTCACAGACCGCATGTATTGCTTGATAGGTTATAGCTGCATATTATGGGATGGTCACTTATATAACACTAGTATTATATATAATACATGGTCTGAGACTAGTGTTATATAATCTATGTATATGATCATAATCTTACAGATTACTATCATTACAGTTATCACCTGTTTTTTCTGGAAAAATCAGAAAAAGCTAAATCAGACATGACTCAAAAGTTGCATCTTTTGGGAGGGGATTTCAATGATCTTTGACAGCATGCCACAGACAGCATCAGTCACCTCTATTCATAACACTGGTTGAGAAAGAATACAGAGGAGCCTATATGGAAAAAGGAACAAACAATCAACTCTTTTTGACAAACAGAGACCCTCTAAAACTACTACAAAGCTTAGTTTTGGAAATTATTTTTTTCCAAGCCTAATATGTCAATGGAATGACTTTTATACCGGGGTCTGGACATTGTTGATATCCCTCTGTGAACAGGATGCAAAATATCCAGAGAGAGAACCCATTTTAGAGGAAATCTACTTTTAGTTCCTCTAAGAATATAAATGCATCCTTCGATACCAATTGTTGTCTTCCTGAAAATGGTGCAGGTTCTCTTTTGAAGAAGACGGACTATAAAGTCTGAAACAACAAGTCTAATACAAAAACTGATGCCACTGTCAGATGTTTGAAGAGAGACATTATTAAGCCTGCAGACAAAGGTGGAGTGGCAACAATCCAAAATACTTCCAACTACAGAGGAGAAATTTGCAGACACCTGAGTGGCAATTTTTTTACCAATTGACAGAAAGCAATCTATCATACAGAATGTCATAGCTAACTTAATAACTTTTGCCATCTTACAAGCCATCCACACCAACAGGTAGGTTTTTCCATTTAGTCCATTAGGTTAATGGCATTTTTTACTCTGCCACACTATTTTCTCCCTGCAATACCCCAGTGTGGTTTGATGCTTGTTGCATCAAGTGTTCCATGCTAGAGTATGAATTAGTTGGTACTCATTCTCTAAATCCAAGCCACAGATCCTCAGCTTGCTTGAGCTACACCATTCAGGGGTGCACAAGCTATGTTACTGGGTAAACCTAGAGCTGTGGAGCTGTGTAAGAGGATACTGTGAGAATATCTCGATATTTAAAGACACAACCTTTGGTCAGCTCTCAAATGCATGCAGGTGTCTTCAGTGGCACTTGTTGTTTCATCTCAGATATTATATCTACTCCTTTAGAAATACAAAGACCATTATAATTACAGAGAGATATGCATTTCATAAAAGATAAATAAATAGCAAATACACTCAGTTATGGTATACTACAATACATACAAATGATGCGTCATCATTTTGAAAAAAAAAAAAAAAAACATGAGTAGTTCATAAAAGGCCAAATGCATTTTTCCTACCCTTTTTTCATGAACTAATTGTATGAACATGTTTGTTTTCTTTCACAACAAAGGGTCATTTGTATTCTGTGCACTTGACAGCAAAAGCTCAAAAATACACCAAACAGTTCCATCATAGTAGAATTTGTTGGAGGGACCATATATTCTCTTGACAGCTACTGGGAGAAAAAAAAGCAAAAAAAAAAAAAAAAAGCCCTCAGACTGGAGCTGGACCCATCTGGCTTAGTCAACAGTGATCCAGGTGCAAGAGGAGTCTGTCGCATGGGTACCGAAGCTCCCCTGATAAATCTCCTTCATTTACCAAACTATCCATCTTAAAGAGGGTGTGTTAATCAGGGTATTGAGTGCCACGGAGACAGCCGCCTACCTCCAGGGAGGAAGCGGGCGCTGTGACCCAGATGAGGGTTCGTGGAGTGAGTGGAAATGAATGCTGTGAGACCATTAAAGGAGCTGGAGAAGCCAGAGCTGTGCACCCAGACACTGCACAACCTGGCGACGGCTTCGATTTCCTGTCCAGCCAGGGTGTGAGACATTAAGGTTGCGCTACGGCTACGCAGGGATCTGGGCCTGTGTGGTATAGGTAAGACAGCGATATGCATACATGCAGACACATGCATGTGTAGACACACGCGTGCACGCGCGCACACACACACTCCCAATGTATGCATGCACACACACTCTTTCAAGAATGCTACCACGCAAGCAGAGACACAGATATATTTGCACACTCACACACACAGAAAAACAAAAACATACACACAAACCATATAAACAGTAAAATCAGATTTACAGTTTTGGAACTGATGGACTGGATCTTGCTGGCACGAAAAAAAAAAAAAAACAAAAAGTAAAGCACCCACTCAAGAGGGAGAAAATAATTTCACAAACAAAAAACAGCTATCAAAAAAAGGTCCAGGCTCAGAATGATGAACCTCAGGGGGTCCAGTTCTAATCTCCTAACATTACTCTTTTTGGAGAGACACACTCTCACTGTTTCTTCTGCATTTTGGCTCCCTTCCCCCCTCTCTAACAGAGAGGGAGCCCCAGGTGTTTGCACTGAAGACATAGGCTTTGCTTTCATGCTTCACCGAAAAAAGATGGTCTTCTTGACCAAATGCTTTCCGGTGTTTTTGTGTTAAGGTTTAACTGGGCAGTGGTCACTAGCTGAGATGACCAAGTGACCGTAAAAAAAAATAATGGTTCATTGACGTGATGTGATTGGTGTGTGAAAAAGAGAGGTTGATATAGATCTGAACATGACTGACCATCAAAAGTCTTGAAAATTGTAATGTTTTTCAAATAGTAGCAATATATGTTGTAGAATATATTTCCCTTTGTAGGTCAGACCTGCTAAATGCTAGAGACCCTCAGAATAGGTGAAACTACGATATCTTGTTAATCACTAACTTGTTTTAACCAATCAAAAGATGTTGCTATGCATAGTAGAACTGTATGACTGTTGACTGTATGAACTGTATGACTGAATGTATTACTGAATGGGAAACTCATGTGCTGCATGTGAGAAAAATAGACAACATTTAAATAATCAAAAATGAACAGTGGTAGAGTAAGAAGTAAAACGAAAAGAAGAACCACTGGTACCTCACTGTTGAAGGCAAAGTACATTGAGGTTAGATTGAATCTGGTCATTCAGCATTTTGTGGCCAGGCTAGACAAGAATCCTTTCCTCTAATCAGCAATATCCTCAAACCAACACATAAAGAGCCAGAAGGACTGATATTTTTGTAACCCTCTTTTGTAACTTGCCTGAGGAACTTTTGTAACCTGGTGGGTAACTTGAATCACCCCTATGTCCTACATAAAATACACACTTCATTATTAATCCAAATTATATAAAAATAAAATAACTGAAAGTCGGCACAATAATTGATTGTCCTTCTGAGTTACTGCTGATAAAACTTGCCAGTTTGCTGTAAGGCAATACAATTTTAAAAAGGCACTTTTTGTAATCCTTTTCTTTTATTTCCAGTTTACTGCATACAGGCTAATGATAAACACTGGATTCTGATTTTGAAAGAACCGAAAAACATAAAATGTACAAAATGTTCCATATCACAATGGTATTTTGATAACACAAACAAAGAGTGGATTGTAACGTGCAATTTAAATATACACATAATGGCATAAATGAATGTTACATCAGGATTATTTCTTTGCTTAGCAGGCCCCCTTATCCATTGATTGCACTGTACAGATTGTGCTGTCCATGACATTCATGGCATGCTAGTGCAATTTGATAGCAAAGTAGTATGGAAATGCATGAATAAGACAACATATAAATCAAAAGTAGCTTATATATCAGCTTGCTCATGCTTCTTGATGATGTCTTGCAAGTGCTGCTTCTTTCTCATTGGACTGTCACCTTCTGCAAATGTGCATGTACATTGTAATGGGAATGGACAGTGATTTTCCTATGTCTTGCTCCTCCACAGTCTATAACTAACCAATATAACCACATTAATGCCCTAATATAAAAAATAGTAATATGATTATCTGCATGCTCTCAACACCCCTTGGTCATAATGCATTTGCTATTGTTAGTTCATTAAGACAGTTTGCTTTTATTGATATCTTTAACTTCAATGTCAAGGGTGTTATTAAATCCACTACTTAAAAAGACTGAGGTAATTATGTGTTTTTCTCTCACTCTCTCTTTTTCACAAGACACCTGTAAGGACAAAAGGGTGCAATTCCGATCTCCGTGGAAAAGACTTCTTTATTTACAGTTGTCAGAAATACGTGAAACGCACTCTGGGTTCAGCGGAGTCAATCTGAACCAAGAGTTGCTGATTAAGACTCATTCTATACAGTACTGTTGTCGGATTGTTGCTTTGAATTAAAATGGAAGAGGAAACCAATGAATCAGCTCACTTCCAGCCCACACACCTTAGCCCATTTGATTTGCTTGTGGTCTCCTGGTCGCCACTTTAAGTTACTTACCGTCTCCCAGCCACTTTACCATTTCAAAAGGAGACTGTCATCAGATCTCAATAATTTAGTGTTTCCTTGAATAGGTGTTAAACAGGTGGTTGAGGCAAAGGGTGGATTTACAGACTGTTATCTCGGTTGCTTCACAACCTTACACACCTTTGCAACCCAAAAACAATAAAATAATATAACACATCAAATATTACCTGTACGATCACAGATCATTTTATTATTAAACATTTCTGTCACCCTGACCTTAATCTAGGTTACAAACGTGCCCTACATATCAGGGTAGTATAAGGAAAAATTATTATCAATCTGAAAATATTGAATGTTTTCCAGTGCATTCATTAAATTTTACTGTATTTTTAATCTTTTTTTTAACTGATCACACATTTACAAATATGTAATCATTCTTACTTTCTTACTTCTTACTTTCACAAAGTTAAATCACATTCTGATTGCACTTTTGCTGAAAATAACTACATTATCCACATTGGTGAGAGCTTTATTGCAAACTCGTTGAATTTTACCCATAGCACATTTGATATTGAAAACATGAAAATGATATATCACGGTAAATAGAAAGCATATCAGTCTGAAATGGAATTTGATCAAGAAGAGGGACTGAGGGACCTCCTCTTAAATGCCTTGTATTTGTGCTACTTAAATCATGTATAAATGTTATGGTTGCATTGCAATAAACATGCAGATGGATGCTATGCTGTGAGATTTTATACATATACACAGGAAATGAAATAACTTAGTTGCATCCCTACTGAGACCAACCTGACTGGGCAAGTTCCAGTATCTATATAAACAGATGTTGAAAAGCAAGATGTGTGTCAGCTAGGAGTTGTACCCTTACCTCATTTTTTTCTTATGTATTCAATGGCTTACTGTAGCGCCATACTTTTTTTTTTTTTTTTTTTTTCAATTTATATCATCTCGTTTCATTACCTGAGTTGTAATGTAGTTGCCCAGTGCATGTCAGATTGATAAATGTTGATGTCTCCACCAACTGGGCTAATTAAATATGATGCTTTAGGGAGTTCCACTTTAATAATTCCATCGGTGGGATAAGGATTTCTGACACTCAGATGTCATTCACAGGGGCTTTGATTGACCACAGGAACATTTAATCATCACTTTATTTGAATTGCACAAATCTTTGTTTGCATAATCTTTACAACATTAATAATCGGTTAGGCAACCCTACTGATACTAGGTAAGCAAAGCCACATAAAGACAGAAGAAAATACTTGTGCATTTATTTATAATAATGGACTAGATGTGGCTCTGAACCTTTTGAGTGAATGCCTCCACCTAGACCGATCCTACAGAAGAGAACATGGCATTCAGTTATGTCATATCAGCCAACCACTGCAGAAATAATTCAGAGAAACTCTACACGCCTTGTTTTTCTAGGGTTAGAAAAAATACACAAGAATCACAATGAACTGTAACATAATAATAATAAGAACTGTAACAGGCAATAAAATAATAATTACTTGCTAAAATTGTTTAGAATACTGAATTTTAGGAAAAAACAGTTTGTATTGCTTTTTAATGTAATGGTGCAAAGACACCATTGTGGGACTGTGCAGATGATACAAAGTAATAACAAATCAATTAAATTGAAGTTATAATTAATCATTCATTAAATTCATTAATTTTGCTGTTAATGAGAGAATAATGAAGTTCCACACAGGGTCTCGGAAGTGGCACATGTAGGCTACTGTTAAGTGTTCAGTTTCATGTCTGTTGCAGATATTTTTAGACCCAACTAGAGTGGACAACTTAATCTGACAAATGGTGGATTTTACATTAATGGCAGAAGCAAAAAATGTGGTGAATTTATTTCAGATGTCTTTTTTGGGCATGTCACTCATCCTGTTTTTGTTTTGCTCTATATCTGTTCCTTAGCCTTTTTGAAAAATAAACTGCAAACCATTATTTGCCTGCGTTATTTGATTTTTCCCCCTTGAGATAAGTCCTCAATTTACAGAATTAAGAAATAAATTGACACTGTCAAACTATTCTCAATCAGTGCATGAATCTCGTGGTCACTGAACTCTTTACAGAAACCATTACAATCCATATAGTCAATTGTAGCAATAACCATTACAGAACCATTATAGTCCTTATAGGCTAATCGATCAGCATCTCACCCCACTTAAGTATTTCCTTAAGTATGCTAATCAAATGGGTTTCTGTAGTCCAATGTAGGCATCAATCCAGATTGTTCATAGAGGAAAACAGAGCTTATGGAGAGAGATCATGGCTCACTGACACTGGGAACAGTCATTAGACTATATAGTGCTGTTTTAGAAATGTTCACATAAATTGTAGTTCTAGTTTTACTAGATTTGCAAGATTTAATTTTCATGAACAACCTACCCAAGTGCCATTACTGATTTCGGTGGAAGGTAGCTTAAATTTCCTGGGGATCAAACTGAACAATGACAGGCCCCAGGTGGCTCAGTCAGCTAAGGCACTTACTCCCTTTGCAGGATGAGCCCTACAGCCCAAATTCAGGTCCAGCTGTGTCATAAGGTGACAATGACTGGAAGCCAACTGCAGCAGAACAGGTTTTGTTCCAAAGGGGGTAATGGTGGGTTTGTGGGGGGTACCTTTGTCTCACTGCTCTAAGTGATCCACAAAATTGTTCCATGATATAATGCTTGATATTTTTATTGTAATGCCAAAATATCTGCAGTAACAACTAGGGGAGTCCCAGCTGGTTGGAAAATATGAGTATGATTACAGCCTTGGGCAATTTTCTGATTATGATTGTCATACCACTATTTATTTTTTTTTAAATCTGTAGTCAGAAAAAAGCCTGAGCATTTCCAAGACAATGCAAAATTGCTTAACCCGGTGAGTTATTTGTAATTCCATTTTAATTGGATAGAACCTCTGCCAATCAATACCTGAACACTGTGTATCACTGTACACACACACACACACACACACACACACACACACACTTCAGTGGCAGGCTGTTCCACTGATCACCTCTCTGTCTCAGCCTTTTCATCCAATGACACATGCAGGGCAAGCCGGTCACACACACATACACACACACGCAGACACACACACACACACACACACACACACACACACACACACAAAACTTTCATCAACATTTCTTTTGACCAGGTGAGATGAAACTTTCAGCTTGTTGTGCAGAAGGACATCATCAAATAACCATGTTTCTTTCTAAGAGTTCAGTGCATGCTCTGAAACAAATGTCACACAAATAGAACAAGTTCCACAAAAATAGCTCCAAAAATCAGCTCCAAAAAAAGCATCAGAAAGAAGTTCCAAGAGAAAGCTAAATTGGGGATCTTCAAAATTATTCAAAATCCCACCACCACTGAAAGAATAGATCTTTCAACCCAGTCCAGTGGTTAGGTATGGATATGACTGAACACTTCCAACAGTGGTATGCTGTGCTCTTTAAATAATAATATAACCACTCTGTCTTCACTTTGGGCTACTAACACTTCCACAGTTTGGATCCACTCATATTGAAAAAAATGGACTTTAAAAAGAAAAAAAGGCATTTGATATTGATATCACATGATAGATCAATTTATAATATATTCATAAGCAAGAGACAAACAGAAAAATCCTGACAGCTGTCCTGATGATGGAAATCAATAATCAGCTGTCCTGACGATGGAAATCAATGTGGAATTTATTTTTGTGTAATTCTGGGTTTTTGATCTGACTACTAATACATCTGACACTGATGACACAAACAACAAATACAGCTACAACCATAGGTCATCATACCCCTGGTTATTACCGGTTTTTTTAACATTACATTATGCTCATTGCTCTTGTGTTTTAGTGTAGTAAACTGTGCATTTTCCTTTCCTGGTGGTGTGTGTTTGTGTGTGTGTCTGTGTGTCTGTGTGTTTGTGTGGCCAAGGGGGTTAGATGCACCAGAGGTTAAACACCTTGCTCAAGCAGCACCCTTGACCAAGGTGTTTAACCTGAAGTGTAAAAAAATATGCAGTTGTGTACATTGATAATGTAGAAAATTATGTTAGTGAGTGGCCCTGGATAAAGGCAACCGGAGCAAACAAATAAAGCACCATTCATCTGTCTCAAGGTGATGCAGAAACTCTACCAGTTCCCCTTTTGTGGATAATTGCGGCCGGGGAGCGGGGAGGACGCCGGGGTGTAATTGCGCTATCGATGCGGTCCGGATGGAGGATCTCATTTCTCCTCACTCGGAGTCAGGGAGCATCACTGGAAGCAATCGGTGATGTGCATGTGCCCGGCTGAGCGGCTGAGTCACTCTGATGAATCGCAATACAATCCGCCCGCCCCCGATAAGCTCTCCGAGAGAGAGAGAGAGAGAGAGAGAGAGAGAGAGAGAGCATGGGGGCATCGCTAATTACAGGCTTATGTCCGACAGCCAAACGCTAACGATGATGGTGGCATGATGGCAGGGGACGGACTCATCAAGGGTGGCTAATCTGATCTTTATGTCCTCGGCGGACGTAGTGTCACTGCTTAGGACAGCAGTAAGTGCCGCTGGAACATGCTAACTTAACCTAGCGCTCCGAGCCTCGCCAGACCAGGACAGAAACTCTATGCATTTGTGCTTGCACAGCAATGTGCTCGGATAAGGGGTATAGTGTAATTGTTTTGTTTGTATACAGAAGCGTAACCAGCAATGAACACAAAACTTTTCACTGTTGAATTTAGAGCATATCCCAAAGCCCATAACTAAACGGGAAAACTGGTCATAGTCCCTTGATTTAAATCTTATTGCAAACTTTGTCTCACCGTTGGAATGCAAATGAAACTTCTTTTCAAACATAGTTTGACAAATTCAGGTGAACAAAAGATGTTTTCATTCAAAACAAGTGTTTCATTCAAAACACCTGCAAGTAGCCAAGCAATTATGTAAGGACAATTGCTGTGTGAATCCAGGAGTAGTTTATAACTCTAGTATTTGTCGGCATGTCTTGACACTGTAAAGCTAAAACACCAGCTCATTACAGGTGTCCTCATTTGGTTCTTTGGTTAGACTTTGGGTGGGCTATGTATCTCACTTTTTGAGATAAACAGTTAATACTTTCAAAAGTAAAGATCTTCCAGGCTCCTTTATATCTGCTAATCTTTATAATTCTGTTGGTCCCATTGTGAACTCACAGGATGTGAGCAATATCAAAGTGATGTGAACAATAACAAAACCAGTCAGTGTTATAGGGGTCTATGTAGCTCAGTGATTAAGATGCTCTGCTTGATCAAAAGCTAAGTTCTACAGCAAGAGCTTGATCCCTGTTGTGTCATCAGCTGACTACTGGGAGCCTACAATGATGGAACAATTTGGCTTGTTATTGCTTAGCATAGGGGTGTGCCTGTCAGCAGGGGTTGCTTGTCTCACTGCTCGCAGGCACCCTTTGATTCATTAGGCATCCAAAAGTTCCTCAGATGACATCACTGAAGTAGTGCCTACCCACCAATGAGTGCCTACTCCACTGCAGAATTCTGTGCGACTTGCAATTCAAAAAATGGCCATTGGATGCATGTGAGTGTATTGAAGGATATTCTTCTTGTTTTAGTGCTCCCGTGTGCTTGCAGAGATCAGCGTGATCAGATGAGCCTAGCACACAATTAGCATTTCTAAAACAGGGTTGCATAAAGGAGAAAAAAGCATTAAAAAACACTAAGTGGTGGTAAAATGGCATCCATGCATAAAGCTGATGAGGCCCCTTCAGGCTTTGAAAAAGGAGCTAAATTAATCTAGCTGTTGGGTGTGGAGTGAGAGCGCTGTAACAGACGCTCAGAGATTCTAAATCGAGATTTCTGAGTTTGAACTCACTGCTCCAGGGGTCAGTACGTCATGAGTATCACAACCACCATTGATTTAGTGCATCAGAGAAACAGTGTCCTCTCACCTCGGATGTACTGTGTGCCATGAGGGGGATGTGTGTTGCCCTTCAAATCTAGAAACAGGGACAACATGAAGCAAACAAACAGCGGTCTGATACCCACACTGGCTGAAGAGTCAGACACTGAAAAAGCATTATGAATTGCAAAGGGAACACAAGTCATCAAACTTAGTTCCACATTGAAGTTAAAATAGACAGAAGAAAATTAAACCCATTATATATGTCAGTTTGACAAGTTTGTGAAGAGGTCACGGTTTTAATAGCAGGGAGGCAACAAAGACAAGAATAGAAGAAGATGAAGGGATTCCTTTTCATCATTCTAAACAGCTTTTCACGCCTTGCTTCGTTCGTTGTAGTGCATTAGTTATTTGAATTCTCAGATGTCAAACTTTGAAAAATTCCATTCACATAAAGAGTGCATCTTTTTGTTTTAGTAGCACACTGGGAACGATTCAGAGTAACACGTTAACAATTAAATATGCACATGCTTGTCTTTCAATTTTTAAACGATGACCATATTCCATGAATACAAAAAAAGCACAAGAGAGTATTATGATGACAGCACACAATTCAGCACATCTTGGCTTGCCATTTTTCCAGTAACCTTGAGTTTATCTATGTTGTTCTTTTTTTAGTGAGTGGTGACCAAATATGAACACAGTATTTCAGCTGCTAAATGAAGGCACTGTGTAATTGCAGTATAACCTCTTTGAATTGTAATGTATAGTTTTTGATACACGTTAAATTTATTAATTTACAAGATGATCCTACCCAGAGGAATTTACAGATTAACACATATAATAAGGCGAGATGAACAGTATAAAGAGAGAATTCACCTGTAACAAAACCAACACAGTGAGCTTGTAAAAAAATAATGCTGTATTGCAATATCATTTAACTTTCATTTCTGAGAGTTTGAGGTCAGCTTTTTGTGTTTATATTCTATATTCATTTACGAAGCAGTCTTGCAGATTGTACTGTTCCTAGTCTTAGCCATCTAGCTAATGCTGTTGATTTGGCAAATTTGGAAAATATGGCAAAGAAACTCCTGAACTCCAGACTTTGCCATCATTGCCAGAAATATTTTCTGTAAGAAAATGTATTATTCTGTGAACCATATTAATTTTATCTCTGCAATGCTATTAAGATCAAAGTGTAACATATAAAAACAGAATAAACACACAATCCATGCATTTTTTTTTTCTATTTCATGGTTTTGGTTCCTATTTAATCAGTGGTATGAATGAATTCTGAGGGCACTGCATGACTAAAACTGACCCAGAAGCCATTTTGGAATTCTAATGAGAAACCATGAAACCTTGTCCTATTAAACATAAGCATGAAAAGAATTTTTACCCAGATATTATTAATTATAAGAACTAGGCTTTTTTTCTTTAGTTTTATTCATAACATTAACCATGAAAGCTTCATAAAAGTGTAACATTTCATAAAGGAATAATATAAAAAAATATATATAATGAGAATATTATTAGTGTTATCAAAGACAAACGTCAGCAGTTACACTAACAAAACCCATGAATTGCTTTTTTTCAGTGCCAGTTGCCTTAAGGGTGTTTTGTTAAAGTGAATGCACATGGACATTTGTATATATAATTCCCCCTATGGAAACACCAATTATGAAACGCCAAATATATTCCCTCTGTGGAAACATAAAATGAGTAGTATGTGCATTAGCTGCCTATCATGTCAGTGTCATGAATTATGACTACAAATTAGGACATGTTGTGTTGTCTTCATGGAGGATAAGTTTAATGGGGGCTACAGACGTTGAACCCATGCAGTAAAGTGCAGGCTGTATATCTGTAAGGCTATAAAAATGTATGCAATTCATATTTCTCTTTTTAACTTATGACCAGAATGTTGCATATAACCAGTAGCTCACAAGTAATTTGCTACCCTGACAGGAAGCACAAAGAATTGATTTCATGTCGGAACACTCTGACTGACAAGCTGTGGAGTTAGCATGAAAAAATGGATTAAGGGGATATATTCTAATCTCATGTGTCATATAAAAGGTTAAAATATCTTGGGGAAGAAAACAAGGATTAGGAAATAACACAACAAATTGTTAGTTTTGGGAGTGTCTTTTTGGTGGTTTCTGAAATTCACTATTGCAATAAGCAAGAACTGTTTCAAACAGTGATTCTAAAGAATCTGGCGTGTAGCTTGGGGGGACATGTATTTTTCATTGAACCAAATTCTTTTGGCAGTGGAAAACTATGCTTAAACGGATTATATGCCACAGCCATAGTGAAACATTATTTGAAGTGAATCCCGGCTATTATTAAATCATATTCAGATATCAATAAAGTCAAGTAAGAGACTGCTTGTTCTTCACATCAACAAAATACAGCAAAATGGAAGCACATTTCTTGAAAGAAACTGCACCCGTGTTCATTGTAGGCCACAATAATTCATTTGTAGGACATCCCATCTGTACCCCCATGCTACTGGAGGGGAGACATGGGGTAAACTACTTTATATCAGCACATTTCTCATATATATTGCATGCCTTAAAACAGCAATAATAAGTCAAGACGTCACAATGCCTAATCATTTAAATGGAGGCAGTACTATCAGAAATATTGCCCTGGACAAACAGGACTTTGATCAGTGTCATTGATGCTCTACAGCAAAAATGAACGAATTGTGTTAGGGACTCAATAAAATCAGGACAGCAAATGGAACTACAGACATTTTGTAGCAAGCTTTTTCACCATTAAATAAGACAATTTCTCTCAGTTATATCAAGACTGATTCAACTTAACCTGCTGCTGTATGTGGATAACAGTCAGATTGGACAGAAAGAAGGGAATGATAGGATTGTGGTCCCATTACATGTACAACAAGGCACCCAAAAACACCCCAGAGAAACTTACATCAAAATGTCTCTTTAACCATTAAAATGTCCTGCAAAGCATGATCCGAAATGTTACCCCTGCTGCATGCATTCAGTGATTTCACAAAGATTTATTAGATGAACTTTGTACTTGCACTTTGTGAGTCACTCTGGATAACTGTGTCTGATAAGAGATAAAAAAAAATATTATATAATGTAATTTATCATGCATACCTCTTTTCCTAGAGACTGAGCTGAGTTGAAAACCCAGTGTCACTTCTCACTTCGCTTTCTTCAATGTTGGTGACGATTTTTGAGTTATTGCAAAATAACGTTTCCTATAAATTGGTTATAGTTGGTCTTAATACAACACATACTGTGCACATAAAAATATAATTTCATGGATAACTCATTTACATCCAAACTAGCATTGCATTAACATAACAGTATTTATCAATTTATGACTGTCAGCATAGTTTCCTGGTTAGCTGCATTGCTTTGTATACAGACAGTTCCCTATCCACTACATAGCAGACACAGATAGATATGCTCAAAATAAAAATTGTCCTTCAGAAGTATGCGTAAGTCTGTGAATGACAGAGTATAATATCGTTTGAATGACCTTCAAGAAAAGATATTAAAAAAAAAAAAAAAAAATTAGACACATTGAATCTGAGACAAATAAATCCAAATTATGCAAATGCCATGTAAGACTCTGGCTTGTATTGCATAAATTTCCCAACATTATACATGATCCTTATTCATACAGAAACAATGTGGGAATGTGTTTATCTATGCTATGCCTAGATTAGTTGTCCTATGTTCAAAATCATGTCTGGAATATGTTCATGCCTTCCTAAATATGAAACATATTCAAGAATGAGTTCATACTTTCCTGTATTTTTAAATCATCAGAAATATTTTCATGCTGTTCTGTATTTGAAGTATCCATCCTATATTTCTTGTTTCTGAATTATCGGCATTCTATATTTATGCATTGCCAAAGAGAAAGTTCAACAAACATTGTGGAAATAATAATAACTGGAGGGGTCTCTTCTGAATGCCCTTTTGCTTATGGAGCTCCTGCAGTCTTAATGACACACCTGGTCCAAGCCAGAATTCCAGACTCCACAGATTGCAGGGCTATCTAATGAAAAGCAATTAACAGCATTTTTTACCTGAGGGAGACAAGGGAAGGTTGGTGCATGTGTTCCCTTAGGAGAAGCAACATGTGTTCCCATCCTGGGCATCTGTTCACCTCAAAAGAAGTAATAATTAACAAGATTAGGTGTTTTCTCTCCAACTTTTTAGGTTCACTTTGCAATAATAAACCTTTAAATGATTTCAGCTGGTCCAGATGAGAGGGAATATCATAGCATGGGCTGGCAAGCTGCTCTGAAAGGCATGTGTGGCCTGCTCATGCCTTGCCACATGAGGAGAGGGTGGAGTTATGAAATAAACTACCTTGCAGTTTGTTGGAACAGTTTATTTCTTTTGCAATGCTTTATAGGTCAGGAAAGCCAGGGCTGCATCAATGTATCAGTTCAACAATGACAACAACAACAACAACAATGACAACAATAACAACAGCAACAATAATGATATTGAAACTACTTTTAAATTAACTTTCACAGATCATTGGTTTGGCCTCATAAAACAACCAGTTGTCTTCACAAAGCTATGTAGAGAGCACAACTTCTCCTGTCTTTGCTTAAAATGTGAAACGCAATATCATTGTTTACACTTATGGGATATTTTTTAAGACCCCAGGCTATTTTCAGCTGTTTTAACAATCTCCCCTTTTGTTAAAGTAATGTATCATAGCTATAAAATTCTACTGTGCACATGCATGGCTCAGATATAATTACAAATAATGTGTGGGCTCAAAGACAGACTAACATTTGTTGTAGACCGATGATGATGTCTGTATATGCTTATACATTTTTTTCAAATACACATATCTGTAAATTTTAGTGTTATACACTACCTAACTTCAAACCAGATGAACTCCCATGTGTTTTAGCGGTGGACAGTCACTGCTTAAAGACAGCAGAGACACCAGTATTCACAATTTATGTCAAAGTATCAGTGCACTGAGTCCTGCATATTGAAGGGAAATGAATGTTAGTGGACTGGAAATGTAAAAATAAAACAGGACTTAATTATTTTCTTGTAACGTGCTTTGTGGATGCAGGTGTTATGCATTGTGTGCAAGCATTATTTTTCTTTTCCAGCTTGTCAGTGATATAAAGTAGGCCTATTTGCTGGAAAATGTGCAATAAAACAGAGATTAAGTCCAGTGCTTACTTTTGGGATACTTCCAAATGGAGAGAGCGCTCAGGAAAGAAGATCACTGATCACAGGAGGCTGTGCTGGGGAAAGTCTCAAATGCAGGGAAACGACTGCCTGGCTCATATTCCCCGCGCACAGTGGAGGAGTAATAAACTAAGAAACAATCCCGCTGTGCCAAAGCTAATTGGATGATACACTTAAGTATGTAATGAGCGACCCGATGCATAAACACGATCCACTTCAAACAGCAGCTGAAATTCAGGTTAACTGACACCGATTCTGTGATAAATGCTGGTTTGTACCCCACTGCTCCAGCCATTACTGCATCGCTGACCTATCTGCTATACAGCTAATAGGGATCCTACTCAGTGGTCACTAAGGAGGCTTCAACTTCACTATTATAGTGCTTTGTTCTTAAGTTTGAGCAAATCATTTAAAATTTTCTGTTTTTCTTGCATGTCATTACACATTCAGTGGTCACTAAATGAGTAAATGTGAAACAAAAAAATTCTAAAAACACACAGGACAGATTTACAATGTGTGTGTGTAAAAGTAAATGCAAAGAGGGTATGTTTACTAAACAGGTGGAATTAGCTTGGGGCCACAATCAAAAGGTGATTTCTCAGATGATTCCAAACTGATCTTTTGCTATCTTAATGTTTACATGCATTTTATCTAAATGTCATGAAACCTGTAAAAGCTGAGAAGAGGCTTTCTTAGGTAAATTAAATACTTAGATTTATGAAAGACTTCATACATTGTGACCTTCATTTTTGTCTAAAACCTTTACATAAGGAGTTAGTGGTAACTGGTTGATCTTACAGTGGCATAATTAAGGGAAGGTGAACTGAAGTTATTCAAGCTGCAAGTGGAATACAATGCATACAAAGAAGAATGCAAGAGTGGGTCCAGAGCAACTTAACACAGGTTAGTTACCATTGGGTATTTACTGAGGGAATTTTGGGTTAAATACCTTGCCCAAAGGTACAGCAGAAGCCCCAGTGGGGAACTGAACCTGCAACCTTTTGATTACAAGACCTGCTCCTGACCACTGTGCCACACTGCTGCCCCCCTTAAACACAGAGTGATTAAATCAAGTTCTTATCCTCCATTTGTATGCATGCACCAGTCATCGGTTCAGCAGTGTCAATACCATCTACCCCATCTACTTTCTCCCATTCTATTGATTATTCATTGGAGTTATTCCAGAGTTGATCATTTTGTTTGCTCTGAGGGACCCTTTGTCAGAACTCAGGCAGGGACTCAAGCGCAGACAGGGAAGACTGGTGCACACGGGCTTATTGAATCCAGAGGGCAATCCAAAATTGTAGTCAAAAACAGGCAGAGACCAAAACCAGAAGACACAGCAACCAAAACCAAGAGGGCAGATCGAGGAAACGAAGTCGGGGGAACTGGCAAGGCAACAGAACTGGCAGAGACACAAAGAAACAAACAGCAAGTAGCAAAACAGTGAACTGAGATGAACTGGCAACAAGACAAGAAAAAAGCAGGAAATAAATAGGGCAAGGCTGATGAGGAGATGGGATGCAGGTGCGCAGGCAGGCAGGTGAAGACATTCAGGTAATCAGGTGGGCGGCGACAGGGCGGAGAGCAGGGCAGGGCTGGAACACAGGGAAAAACAAAAGCACATGGACAGGGAAAACAAAACAACGGGCTAAGACGCCACAGTCCTGACACCCTTGCCGTTTCTTTTGGCCTGCAGGACATTCAACAGTACTTTTTCATTGGTGCACATTTCACGATGCCATCTCCTCATCACTTCCTCAGTAGTTTTTTTTTCATTAAAACCTATGCATTTGTTTTGTATGTAACTGAACACTATTTTTTAGATTTTTCTGTGGCCGTTTAGTTCAAAGACTGCAACATATTTTGCCCTTCTTGTGCATTTCTAACTCTTCATCTGTAAATGTTGTGTTTCTTTTCCTAGGATTGATGTCATGTTTTGTTTCAGGTTCAGGGTTTGACATTGCACAGGAGTGTATAGGTCTGAAGGCTTTACTTGAGTATGTATCATTTGAAGTCACTAATTGCATATTCTTTGACTCCAGAATTACATCAGTTCCCAGTAAATTTGTTGTAAGCTTGGCACTGACAAGGAATGAAATCAAACAGCATAATGCAATTGTTTTTGCATTATTTTACTGGTAGATCTGGTGCTCAGTTATTCAATACGTGAACCCTCCCCTTGAAAGGATTAAACTGTTTTTTTTTCTTTGATCACCAATAAAAAAAAAAAAACCCTGAGGAATGAAGTAAATATTAACTTGATGCACCACTTTGGAATATGTGTGTGTGTGGATTCTCTCTCCTCCCAGTCAGAAGCAGCTAGAAGCAGCTATTGTATTCTATTTTGAGTGAAAAAGGTCACTTAGGCAGGTGACAAGCAGATCTGGTGAAAAGCGTAAATGTGACAATTAAATACTAAATACCATATGTCATTGCCCAAGAAGTGTGCCAGTGACATCAATACATATTACACGCTTCACAGTGTGATGGCAGGCTGATCATTCTAGAGTATTTGACTTGAAAAGCTAGGGAGAATGTGGGAATCATTAAGGTGCCAAGGGAGTCGTCTCCATGTTGACTCAATAATGTCATTGTTTTCTTTTGCTTTCTTCCTCAGCTGTTGCGTTTGAAATGTACACAAAAAAAGATCTTATTTTCAAAGGAAAATGATCAAGGCAGTGATTTCTGTAGAATCTTTCAACAGGAGGGACCAGCATCCCCTATTTACTGACAATACTGAAATACCCTTTTCATCTGTTAATTCTTTTGTTTTTATACTTCAGTTCTTGGCTTTGCAGATTTAGATGGTAGCATGCCTTTTAACCTTTTTTTGACAAAAATATGGCTTCAGAAAATGAGCTGATCTGAAGGTCATAAAACACAGACTAGGAACATGTGCAAACACATACAAAAAATCACACAGGTGCACTCACACACAGATGCACACTTGCGCACACACACTTTCACAGACAGTACATTCACATTCACACTGACTGTCACACACACATCAACAGCCACATACACTCACACACTCTCCTACATTCAGTACATTTGCACACAAATGTTCATGCACGTATGAACTCACACAAACTCATGCACACACAGACTTTATCATACACATACAAATGAATTCACTACATCACATTTACATTTACATTTACATTTTCATAACCCAAAAGCACATACATACCCAAAAGCACATACACAAAAGAACACAAATGTACCCCCACACTCACTCTGTGTCAGGCACAAACTCACACTGAAGAACACAAAAGTACTCACACACACACACACACACACACACGCACACGCACACACACACACACACACACACACACACACACACACACTCATCCTGTGTCCAGTCTCTTCTCCTTGGCCTTGGTCTCTAGAGAGGTCCATCTGCTTGTTCATATTTTCACCCTCCATGCTACACCAGGCCCTTCTGGAATTCTGACTCCACCATGCCAAATTAGATACCAATTAGCAAATTCCACATTAAATCAGTCTTTCCTTTTTCTGTTACTGAGCTTAATTTCCAGAAACAAATTGTCAGCCTATCTTCCGGCCTCAATAATTTACCAACTCTGTAAACACTGAAGGCAAGAAAAAAACCTCAGGGGGAACATATCACACGCTTTTTAATGACACCACGATAATTACGTATGCTGTCCATGTGCCCCTCAACATATATGTGATGATGTTTATTTAGAGATGCAAAATTAATATCAAGCTTGTGGGTCCCACAAGTTATGAAAAAAATATCAAATTCCATGAGAAATGAGTTTGATTTTTTTTTTTTTTTCATGAGCTGTGGGAGGCACCAGCTTGTCATAAGCATTTCTCATTTGTCAACTCCTACAGTAAAATAAAAACATTAAAAATCTGTAACATGGATAAGTTAGGATAAGTTCCGCAAGTCAACCTGCGTGTGGAACAACCTGCATGACATATCTTTGCAGCAACATGGTCAAACTGTAGCCCTGACATTCTGATGATCACAGTTGTCTAAAGTTAGAAGTATGTGTGTATGCATGGAAGAGGTCTCTCTCTCTCTCTCTCTCTCTCTCTCTCTCTCTCTCTCTCTCTCACTCTCACACACACACACACACACACACACACACACACACACACACACAACAGACCAGACCTGTGCCACATGAATAACTTTTCAGTGTTTGGGGAGTGATATGGAGAAAAAGGGGGGGAGGGGGGCACTAGCTTAAATGAAAGTGACCCTGAGAAAGTATCAAATCGTCCCGGAGCAGGCGAGACCACATGGGGTTGCATCACACTACCCTGGTGTCTGGGCAATGGCGCTACTCTGACAGTGCAATTAAAGCTCTGCTGGCTCCTGCAGCCCTCTATTTACTGTCCTCCGAGACCAATAAATTGCATCCATATTTGTCACAATGAAAATTTTATTACCGCAAGGAGTAGGTGAGCAGGGCTCTTGATGTAAAACAGCTGCCCAATTAAATCCATGCCAGGGAAAGTACACAAGGCAATGGCATGGCATCTCAGGGCGATGCTGGAGCGTACCCTACCGTAGCGGTGTGGAGGAGTCAGGAGGGGGCCGGCGTGGTTACCCCTGCATTGCCTCCATTGGTCTTCAGCCACTTGTAAAGCGGACAGGTTATCTCAAAGGCCTTCTTTTACATCAGGTCATTCTGTTCCGAAAAGTGACTACTGAGATTAGGTCTGTCATGGGTTTGTTTGATTAGTCATTCTCAGCTCATTATCTCCTTATGTATTATTTATCGTTTACTTATTTATTTATTAGTATTATTATTATCTGTGTCTTTATTTATATATTGTCACGTAACACAGGTGGGGTTGGTTTTTTTAAAAGTTTTCAATAAAGGTTGAAAGTTTGCCGATGTTTTCAATAAAAGTTGAACGTTTGTTGTTGCTGAAAAGATTTTTTAGACATGTCTGTTCATCTTCTAAAAGCTATGCATGTAATTGTTAAATTTGCAGTAGTGAATATAGTAGGCAGTACACAATCTCATCTAAGACACTGCACCCCTCCAAAAAAAAAAAATCTGCAAAATAGTGAACAATAGCCCCTTTTTCCCTTTTATAAAAGTATGTGAAAACACAAACTGCACAATAACTGCTGCAGCACTTCTCTCTCTGTCTGTGCTATCTCTCCTTCCATCATTGACATTTTGTGGCCCGGCCTGGAAACAGGAAGTTGTAGTGAAAGAGTTTCCTGGTCTATATCACAAGCCCATATTGAATAGTCAGCTGAACCCTAGATAGTCCTTATCTTCAAGTTTTTGTTTTGTTTTGCTTTACAGTATATCGAGCACAGTGTTGACATAAATAGGTGAACAGTATGTTTTTACTATTATTTTTTATTGTTTATTTCATGTTTATTTTGGTAGCATATTCTCTAGAACAAAGATTACTCAGGAGATATGGTAAGAAAGAAAAAACAAAACTCATAGGAATCAACCTTAATCAGAGCTGTAATGACTTCTGATAAAAAACAGAGACTTAAAATCTTACAGACTTGTTTGTTCAGGTAGAGTAAAACACAGATCATCACAGTAGGCTTTTCACCACAGCAGTAAATCTTTAAAACGATATAGTAGTTCAGTTTGATTAAAAACATCTGGTCCTCTGTTTTTAAAACTATAAGTGGCACTGGCTTGTTTATACTGAGCTTAAACTCTATTATTTTATCTCATCACACCATATCAGTAGTATTTTTTTAATCTAATCTAATAAGTATTTTTAAATTTTTTAATCTTCACAGATCAAGAGAAGGACATTTTGTGCTGGTCAATGTGAGAGGGTGAATGACCTGGTGACTGCTTTAGCAAGCTTCCAACCATGCTAGGACATCCAAAAGAATTTTTGACATTTTAAAGCTAGAAATCTTTGGTCCTTGACACTTCATAATCACAAAGTGCTAGTGACGCTACAAAGCTATTGCCCTAAAAGCACTTTTAATTACCAGTTGTAGCTGAAGACTGATGACAGGTGTTTATATGGTTGATCTGTGGTGGTTGACTTTCTCTTTGACATCACTGCTGCCGTCACTGTACACAAAAAAAGACTAGCGGTGGTATGAAACCACTCAGGAACTAGAGTTAAAGAGATTAACAGTGGTTAACAAGGGTTACTGTGTGTTAACACTCCAGTAATATTCAGTTAACAGCTCACAATTGGGCAGACTACATTGATGCTTAAGATCATTTTTGTGCAAGTGTCTGTCAGTTGTATTTTACCCTTTTTCTGTCATTCTGAATTTGTTGTTCTATGAACTGAAAATATGTATGCATTTGTGTGTGCCTTTGAGAAAGAAAACACATGTAGTTATTACATACAGCTGATAAAAGTAGTACATAAATGTGACTTGTCCCAACAGAATCAGTAGATTTGGATCCTGAGATGCATTCAGAGTGTTACGTACAATTGAAAAGAGTAGAAAATCAGCGTTCCAATGATACTAATTTTGTGTCTCAACTCCCGAAATTAAGCAAATGAAGGCCCATTCTGTGAGGAGAGCTCCGGAACAGTGGTTTTGAGAGCAGTGTCTCCAAAATTGAGGCTACAGTTAAACTCTTGTGCCTTCATTAATTTTCGGTTGCCATCCTGACTGACATAATGTTACAGTCTTTCAATACTTTCAAGTATGGATCCTAAAAAAATCATGGGTCAGTCAGCATCTCCTGGAGGCTCCTCATTAGCATTAGCACAAGTGATCCCCAAGAGTGATCCCCAACATCACTCTTGCTGTCACTGTCAGTGAGCCTCTATCTGACACTTCTGCACTCCTTTCAAGTGTTATAAAGTAATTTTCAATTAACTGGCACCATTCATCTATGCCAGTGACTCAGTCGAGATTAATATTTTGAGGCTGATTTAAAGCTTTAGCAATTTTGTTTTCCTCCTCTTGTGAAATTTCTTGAAGGCTATCTAACTAGCTACTTAATTATTTGCCTCAGAAGTATCACTCACTTTAGGAGCTAAAAGAAAAACTACAATCTCATGCAGGCTGACGTTGATGAACCAGACAGTCTGTTTACCAGGAAGTGATGCATTCTGCCAATTGCGGCAAGATTGTGGCTTTTGAAAAGGCAGCCCTATCGGATGTGGTGCAGTGAATTGAAGCATTTGGTGCCAGAGAGCAGAGAATTTATATTTCAGGCTTTCAAACAATAGAAAACATCCTTACTTTCACAGGCTTTTACTGGTCATGAAATGCAATCACAAATCTTAGCCTATGCACATTGTTTAAGGCTTTAAAAGTGCACTTAGATGATGATTTCAACATTCAGGCACAGAAAATATGTTGGAAAAGAGGTTTTCCTTGCAAATTCATTTTAACATAGCATAAGTCAAATATGACCTTTTGACAAAATGACCATTATCTGATAGCCAGTCTAACATCCTGATTTTGAAAGAGTGCTCCACAAATGTAATTCAGTTTACCTTTAATGAAGGTAATTCTTTGCCTTGTCTTTCATGTCAGAAACAGCTGCCCTACAGTGACATCTGGGGAAGTTTAATTATACACTAATACTGGTCTGCAATCAAATGTATATTTGTTATGTATGTATTTTCCATGGTGCAGTAATTTTCACAAAAACAGTGAAACACATTGATGAATTGACATTTCCTGCTGTCCCATACTATACAACACACAAAGTCTGATTTATGCTGAAAAGGTTTGTCCTTTTTCTGATTTTCAGATACCTTTTGAAATGCACACATTGAAAGTACATGTGAACTGGTAAAATCAAATTATAATGTTCTCTCTCTTGTCACCACTCTCTGCCTTGCTGAGAGCTGCATCTCCAGTTGTGCAGAGTGGCAACCTCAAGCTGGCACAATTAGCCTTGGGTCCATTGGTAAGCATGAGGGATCCCATAATAAAAGGGTGGAAAAGTTGTATGATGCGAGCGTAGCATTATGGGACCAAGTACCAGACTTCCTTCACTCTAAAAATAGCAGGCCCTCTTGCCGTGTTCCGAGAATATGACTGTGAATCATGGGAAACGGGGCTTCCTGTGGCCTTCTGCCCTGTCTTGGAACAACCTACCTGTACACCTTCAGAGCTCTTTAGTGCATTCCGGACTTCAACACTGGTTGTAAAATATGTCTGGTTGTAAATATATCTATCACCTAAATTTTTATATAATCAGCTATAAATAACATGTATGGTGATTACCATTGTCTTCCCTCTCTTTTCTCCATTTTTCCCTAGTGTATTTATCATACCGTATGCAATTGTTGTGAAGGAGTTTAAGATTTCATTTAAATAAATACACTAAATAAAATGTATGATTCTTAGTCTTTCTTTTTGTTCTTATTATTAACTTAAAATGTATTCTAAAAGCCCTGATGGTTGCTATGGTTCAAACAGGATAAAAAGCAGGAGAAAGACTGAATCTGCATGACATCAGTTTCCATGGGGATATTCATTGCTTTAAAATAAATTACAGCTTTCTTTGAAAAAAGGGGAGGAAGATAAAAGTGCTATTTTCTAGTCACATTTATGGAAATCACTTTATTTTGTGGCTTTTTTTGAAAATGATAAATCAATACAGAATACGCTCTTCTATTTGACCAGAAGACCAAACACAATAACAAGGCGGTGTCTACTACAAGACAAGAGATTGAAGAAAAAAAAAGCGATTGAAAATGGTTCTGTTAGGAACCCGAGGTAAAATCTCTCGCCTGCCTATTTAGAAAGCCACACATACGCTGGCAACCGGTAACAAAGGACTCCTAAAATTAATCTCGTCTTTTGTGAGTGCGAGCAGGTTACCTCAATGGTGTGAGCCGTGTCTGAAGTGCAGGAATGCTACTGAGAACACCTCTAATAAGACACACTGGAGAGTGAAATGCATTCTGTGCTACAAGTGAAAATGGAATTCAGACAATCAATAGCAGCGCTTAGGGGCATTTGAGTTTCGTATTGTTTACAAGGGGGGCGGCTTTTTTTTCCTTCTCTACGACCATCGCTACAGCTTTTGTTTAGGATGGCCTAACATATCGGGATTGGCAGAGGGTCTTTCCAAGCTCAGCAGTGGGAAACAGGACAGACAGGGATGCATCAGAGAAGACAGGGTATTTGGACAGTTGGATAATTAACTCCTTATCCAGTGCTCTTGGCGTGTCAGGGAGCCTCTTCTGGTTCCTCTCAGATTGATCAGTCCCTCACTTGAGAGAAATAAATCTGCCCCGCCTCAAAGTTCTGGCACGACTGCTCCATTTTTTTCCCTAAAAACTTTTATTTTTTTCCCCTTGGTTGCCTTCTCAGTTTCACTGACTCTGATGTCAGGAAAATATATAATTTATCAGGTCCCACCAGTGGTTTTAGCCATATGTCCTCATATGTTATTCCTCGTTCCTTAAATGTACACAGCTTCTGATTTCCTTTTTTCACTTGCTTCCACGTTTTGATACATATGTACACATGAAACCTCCCTCCCACTGATTTACATTTATTTTCCCATGAACATTTGGGGGTTGCTGATTTCAGTGAGAGCTGGGGTAGAGTAAGGGGGGCTGAAGTTCTCTCCAGGTTTGACCTAAGACCCTCTTAGTCCTGAATGTTTACGCTCACATTCTGTTTGCAGTTTGACCTCGAAGTCTGGCTCCATTCCAGTGATGAGTGATGACATGTTTTCGTATGGGTGAGGGGAGGAACATTTTTCAGGAATGAGAATACTGAGTTCCAAAACAGAGTAAGCAGTTTTTAAAATATGAGGAAAAAATACAAATGTAGAATTTCAAATATTACGTTTTGTGGAAATTTGAGCACATATAGGAAAAAAAATACATAACTCTCTAACTTCATAAAAATAATTATGAATATCTTAACCACCCCAGTTTATTTATCATGGCAGTTATTTTCAAATGTGAAACTGTTGTTGGTTTTCCAGAGCATGGACAATCTTCCCAGAGCTCTGATAGGTCAAATCGGGTTGTCAAAATGCTGATACAATGAATGGAAACTAAAGTGAGAAGTCTTGCAGAGTCATGAAGAATTGGCAATGGCACCAAGATATGTAAGCTAACAGTTAATAATACATAAGACATTTGTATTCAATATACAGTTCATAGCATGAATGTTCATGGAGCTGTAAATTGAGATTTAAGCATGCTCATTGTTTGTTTAATCATGTGTGTATGTGTGTGTATGCTTTGGTATTGCTGATATCCTCCAAAATGTGATGTTAAAGGGTCTTCTTCAATTTGAGTCAAAGGGACATAGATCAAATCGCATGATGTCATTGAGGATTCACTTCGGATATAGTTGACACTCATTTATAGAATGCAGCTGGATCCTGGAGGATGTAGGAAGTCAATTGAAATCATATAGATGTCAAGACTAAAAGACTTAAAGCATAAATTGACAACAGCTGCCTGACACATAGTTTATACCCTGTGTTTTTCTTTCTGTGCGTGTGTGTGTAGATAGATAGATAGATAGAAGATAGATAGAAAGATAGATTTAGAGAGAGAGAAATTTAGACAGTGCATAAACTTCTCCAGGGGTCCTTGTCTGCATGCCTCATTTACAGGTCACAATGATATAATGTAGGTGGCTTGCACAATATGTATACTTTTGGATGGCAAAGTAATCCAATCAGGTGGTGATGAATGTTATCTGATTTTATCATTGAAGGAGGAAGGATCAGGCACTTTGTGTCCATGCCCTCTGTTTGATATTTGACTTGCTTTGTTTTTGTTTGTTCTCATAACTGTATATAAAAGGACACTTTTTGAAAAGCTAAACCTTATGCCTTTTCAAATAGTTTTTGTAGCTATTTTAATTACTTTTTACATCCATCTCATCTTGTAAAGACGTAATAATATACTGGTAGAATCATTCATTTAAAGTTACTGTTGTAGGTGTCCTAACTGGTCTGTCACTGTCACATATGATTCTTTGAAGACTTAAAGAATTAGTCAATTTGTGCTATGTCTGCTTGTTTCATTGAAATGCATTTAATAGCAACTCTTTGACAACAGCATCTGCATCTGTGTTTGAAAATAGCACTTGCATGTCCAAAATAGGACCCTAAGCCTCACTACAGTTTCTGCTCTTGTCTTTCTGGAATTTGTCTGGTCCAGCATTGAAATATTCTTAAAATCCAGAGACTAACCCCTCAATTCAGTCAAGGTTGATCAGTATGTTACCTAACTTATCCCTACACTGTCATTCCACAGAACTGTTTTCTAGGTGGGCTCCTGAGCAACTCAGTTAAGGCACTTGCTTCCAGCACAGGCTGAGCCCTTCAGCCTGTTGGCTGCATGAATGCATCGGAGGATGTCATTCATTGTGCCTCAGCACCGGCACGGAGGGTATTGCAAAGAGTTACGTTTAAGGCGCAACTGCTGATTCCAAAAAGGTGAAAAAAGCAATAAACACATATTGTGGTGACAGATGGAGTGCTCCAGAATTAAGCTTGTTGTGACTTGTAAAGTGATGTTTTAACTTTTCTTTAATATTCCTTGTACCTTCCAACATGCTGATGTCCAGGCTATTCACTACAGAGAAGCAGTTGAATTGGTAATGGTTTTATCTTTTCTGGCTCAATCTGAAGCTAAGAGGCCATCTTCTGGGGCTCAATAAAGTGATTGTCTAGTCAAAACAGATGTGTGGCAGGACTGAAAGAGAGTGCCAGGCCAAGTTTTTTTTTAAATTTTTTTTTTTATTTGAGAGCATGTGTATATTTCTCTTATTGTTGTTGTTGTTGTAACTGTTTTATTTCTATCTGAAGTTCCAAATGAAGATTAGTGTGAATTTGATTAGCTACCATTGTGCATTTGAAAACATTTACTACCATTCTAGAAGTGCCTGATAGGTCTGCATTTCCAAGAGTAGGTTACATTATATATTGTGAAGATATAAACGGAGTCTTGCTGGAGCGATATCAGTACACTCTTAAATAATGGCCAGTTATTCAACACAGTTATAGTCATACTAACCCACTGACTGAGACTGATTTATATCAACAAACTTTGCATCCATGTGTCATCAAAAAAGGGTTTCTTGCTATGGTAACATGATCCACTGAACTTTGATCGAGTAGCTGCAGACAGCCAAAACATCCTTGGGATGGTCAATAAGCATATGGCCTTGCAAAATTAAACTATCCCCTTTCACTCCTGCCTTGTGTCTCCTGGTATCAGTTATCGGTCAGCCAGTGCCAGCATTCGATTTTTTTTTTCAATCACGTCCTACTTAGTAGCACATTATCACATCTAGGCTAGATCAATTGGAGGTAGATACAGTAAAACATCCTGGCAAAGGTAAAAGAAAATTATACACATAGAGAGGATATTGATTCATGTATGTCCTAAGGCAGGATGGACAATGTATTAACCACTGTCCCCTTCTCTGATGCAGCAACAAAAGGAACTGCTGATTTCAAATAAACAAGCTGAGGAGCTGGCTGTAGCCCCCTGAGCCTCTTTGCTTTATTTTGTATCTCTTTTGCGGTTTTATGAAGGCCCTTTGTTTGGTCTCACAACTGGAAATAATTTCAAAAGATGCCTTGGGGGGATGGGGTCTCACCATGTAAGACCCACATTTCTGGGATTATAAATGCCCTGATTTACATCTATACACAGTATGTAAACTTCACTCCCTGACTACTGTCTGGACTCCACAATCATTTCAGCCAGCCACTCAGCTAGCTATGTAGTGAACACAGCTCACACATCCATGGGAATATTCTTGTGAGATCTTTCAAGGCATGCATCAAAATGATGATGTTGATGTACAATGGCCCTACAGTTATACAGTTAACTCTTTGTCAGATTCAGAGTGGATTCACTTAGGAGGAGGACCAGACTGCAAGCCCACTATGTCTGATCACTAAGGTCTTCTTAAAGTTCATGTGATGAACATGTTCTCCTCCTACACACTACCACCAGAAATTTCAAAATGATGATATCTAATTGCCAATTTCTATTTTTTTAAATTGATGAAACAATAAACACGATAAGTAACAAGCGTATTATCCTATATTGTTATGTTATGATGTGGCCAGAATTCTCTTGTGCTTTTTTTGTCTTTATGCTGACCCTTTTCACATTGTTGTTTTATGAATTTACCCATATATGTTTATGTCAGCAAAGTCTGTCTTGGAACAAAGGCATTCCATATGCAAGGCGCAACCTGAAAGAAATATATGGATGAATGTAGTATGTGAAAATATAGAAGCCATTACACAATAAAATATCTCAAATATTCTAAACAGAAAATAGGGCACATTATCAGTAAACATATATACCTAAATGGAGTTTAGTTGGATAAATGAATCCATTTAGCAAAGCACAGTTAAGCTATACAAGTCGTATGGATCTATGAATCTATGGATTTGTTTTGCAAGACATTAGTAACATGGACTCGCTAACTATCAAAGATGGAAAGAAGTATCCATTGTGTGTACTGAGGAAGCTCCCAGAATTTAAGTAGTGGGGACATTTTAGTGGAAAAATAAACAACTGCAAGAGAACATTTAAAATGTTGTTTTGCCAAACATACGGGCACTGGGAAGGCATGTGAAGCCCATCTAGTGTGCTGTATATGGGCCTCGTAAAACATTGTACATAGATGGGCAAGACTAAGCCCCTTTACTTCAAATTTTGTCTTTACTTTGATATTAATATTTTTTTCACGACTTACTCAACACTTACGTTGATTTCAATGGTGACAGAAGTTTCTGTAATTCACTGTATACCTATATTTATCTATGATATTATTTCATTTGTTTTTAGTTTTAGAAGCATTTTTAAAAATGGAGCCGGCCTTTTTAATTGTGGAGTGTTATTACTTAAAGTCTGTCTTTTGCAGGCATTGCTGAACAGTTATAATTTTGTTTTAAAGTTTTAACAATTCGCTATTTTCTTCCCCCATAGTCTAATTCTGCTTATAGCAACACAAGCCTCAGTAATTGGACAGTTTTTTCCCTCACAGGTGTTAACTGGATTGTTTTTCTTGGCTGTCATCTTTTCACCGCTAAAGTGGCCGTGGACCAGCCCAAAGGTTATTTAAAAATCAAGAAGGGGATCAATATTTCCTTTTGAGTGGTCACATGATCTCTGCAACCTGGCGGAGTCTACCTCAGGGGCCCTGCTTCTGAGCTGGATGTTATTGCCTTTCCTCTGACTTTCCACCCCATGCAGGATCACAAAGGGGGGTGGAAACATTTCAGAAGTTTCATCTCACCCCTCTCTTAAAGGGCCAGCTGGACAGCTCTCAGTGTCATGCCATTTAAAAAGGAAGGTTATCTCTACAGGAGGCATGAAGCTATACCTCAGGAAGAAAAGCAGAAACATAAATAATGGCATTATGTTCATTTTCTGTATACCTGTTTTCAGTAGTCACTGGTCACTTGTCCCTCAAAGCCAAGGACAATTCAACCAATTTGGATGAAAAAGCTGAACAGCAGGCCTGACTCCTGGTCACACTGAAACCCTTGAGCACATCAAAATGAACCGCCCCTACTGCCTCAGATACAGCAAGTAGTCTACCAGTTTTATTAGTATTACCATTATGATTTAACCCCATGCACTCTGCCATATTTTTTTATATTTTGGACTGCCCTCATTTTAAGAAGATTACACAGTAATAGCTATCTACATATGCCATATATCATTTTATTCAGACCTACAGCAATTCCAGGTCAGAACTATTCTAATGGAAAATGCCATCAGGAGTCCTGACCATGACATGAGAAATTTAATATGCCCTTTTATACAGCACAGAATAATTCTGTGAAATGTGTTTACTTGACTGCCCAATCAAAAGCAAATGCGTTCAGGTATCACTACAGAGACTAATAATATAGATCATCTGGACTGTAAACATATCAAAATCATGTCAGAGGAACACTTTATTGCTCTTAATGTGAAAAAGTATCAGATGAGTGCTAAGCATAAATATGCTCAGAAATGTGAAAGTTATATAAAAGTATTGTCTTTTATGTTTTTTTTTTTTTCCCACACTACAAACAATAAATAACTACATAAATAATGACATAAAATCAATAGTAAACAACTACACATTGCAAAAAGAAATAATAACCTTTAAATAAATAATAATATAAATAATGATACATTTTAAGTGATTGCAATCAAAAAGATATAATGGTATTGATACAAATCAAAACTGCTATCAATGATCATCAAATTTCCTATTTTTTGTATGTGGACAGCTGAGCTGACACATGCATATGATTATGTTAGCAACAGGCAGACATTGTGTCTTTGTTGTATACAATCCTGTTGTTTACTGACATTTGATTGAACACCATGTAAGACCCACATTTCTGGCATATGGCACAGAAACAGGAAAATGTTTCTACATCTGGGAATGGCTGAGAAATTAAGACGAGATGAACTGGAGTTATTTTTGAAGTAAACAAGAGAACCTCTGGTGATGCAAAAATAAAAGCAGACATTGCACCACTATTGCAAAGCTAATTTATGGTTACTGATGATGTGTTTGACACATTGAAAGTGCTAAGAATCCTACACATGGCAAAATAAACTGAAAGTTTCCATGTGGAAAAATGACAGTTATTAAGCAGAGAATGAGGTAAGTGCATATGGCTGCAATTTGCGACTTTCAGGTTGTAGGGATTAAGGCAAAGCATTATAGATTATCATAGATTATAATCTTTTCATTCCGCCAGTGAAATTAATATAAATCAACAATCATGCCAGTGTAACTAAAAACAAAACTGATCTGATTATCCTTCTAATCAAATTAAAAATCAGCTAATTACTAAATAACATAAATAGTGAGGTTAATCAGATTCTCCATTGCTATTCTTGTTCTTCAGAGTATTATTTTAGCTTCATGATTTAGGTATTACTAGACAGCTAGCCACAGTGATTCATCTGCATGTAAAGTATTCAAACCCATCAACACATATCATAGGTATTGCCTCTCTGTTCTAATTTCTGGCACTTTTTTGGGGCCCAAGGTGGAACCCTAACCTTAAACCTAGCACTAACCCTAACCCTACAACCCCTCTGAATATACCATTTCTAAGAAGCTCCATTGGTCAATTTGGTCTGACTATACGGTATGCTTCCAGTTGTCATTTAGATTTAGTTTGTTTGGTTTGCCAGAGGCTTCTTCCTTGCAACCCAGTCATGAATGCCACACCTATTCATATACTATGGCTTCCTGAACCATTTGTCTCACAGCCCAAGGTGGCAAGATACATGTAGCTTCTTCCTGGCAGAGTTGCCACTGTTCCTGTAGCCTTACATACTGGACAAAAGGTGGAAAGTGGTAGATTCAGCCTTTTATGAATTGGTTCATAGCCATAGTAGCTTTACTCTATACTTAGAGTAAATGCTTACTGGAGAATCAGTGCTGCAGCCACATGGTTACTTCAGTTTATGTTTAATCTGCATGCATTTGCTTACAGAGAAATAGTTGTGTAGTCAACATGTGCAATCAAAATTGCACTCAATGTGAGGCAACGTTTCCTAGTCTATGTGCAAACATCAAGCCATAATACGCTATGTAAATAATAAACATGTCAAACAGTGTTTTCATAGTCAGTATACACTGTGTATGTGTATATGTGACAACGTTCACAATATTTAAGGGTAACTTCACCAAGAGGTGGTTCATTTATCAAAGGATTAATTAGCCAGTATCTTTTGAATACTGGAACTGGAACTTGGAACCACAGATGAAAAATTACTTTTGAATTGCTGGTACTTATGAAAGAGCAGTTTTTGGTTCTTGCTCCCCCTCTCTGTGATTTCAAGCTGATGTGTCCCTCTATGCATTTATTAAAAAGGAAAAATGGATTATAAAACCATATAGATACATAGCTTTGTCTCCTCTTGTTACTGGTCTCAATTATTAAAAAATGAATGCAGTCAATATTGTCTATAGGTCAAAATCTAGGAAATCAAGAAAATAAACTAACATAGGCACGTGGGAGCATGCACAGTAGAAAATGCTTGAATTGGAAAAATAGTGATAGCATACCAGGTTATTGTGTGAGAAACATTTCCACCTGGTAAGAGTAGACCAACTGCCCCATGGGAAGGTGAGGAGATTGAGGCCATGACCTCAGCACACCATTTTGTTGACAGATATGATAGCATTTTGAAATAGCTAGAGAGATGACACATTTATACTGAAAAATTGAGAAAATATATATATTTCATATAGTAGTATGTCTGTGTGTTGTTAGTTATTGAGAGTGTGAAAGAGATAATCTGAGAGAGAAAAGAAATGAAAAGTGCAAAGATTAGTGATTTTTCCCCTATTTTTTATTTAACAAATTCACATTGCACAAAGGACAGCAAAAACTACATAGATCGCATAAAGGCACACATCATTCTTATTGTGTAAGCATAATAATGGCAAATAGCTATAACTTTGCAACTTCATATGTGTGAAAGTGGACATTCAGCCCTGATTTTTTTAACTGCCTCACCATAATGTCAACAAGAAAGTATTTATCACGAATTTTAAGAGTAATAAATGCAATCATCTTTTATTTGAACCTTTATTTGAACCTAACCATATGTCTCCCTCACAAAGACTGGATCACACTGCAGGAATTGTGATATGTGATGCAATACCATCACAGCAAGATAATTTTACAAGAAAAAACTCTGTGTGCCCGTTAGCAACACTTCTGAGGGATTTTACCTCTACAAAATTCTGTGTGTATAGGGCATATTATTTTCAACTATAAATATATACACGAATACATATAAACAAGTGATCAAATTTCAGCTGTCCACCTGCCGAAGCATCAGTGGGTTTGTGGGTGTAATAATGTCCAGGGGTCTACTTCTCATGCAGTCTCCTTCCATAGCCAAAGGCGATAAGCGCTGAAAGCTTATTTGGCTGTTCTGGAATCAACCCTGCACACCTGCAAGGTCCACAGCTCCGAGGACCACAGCCAAACCCTGCATTTCTAACCACTCTCCACTTAGTGCCTCTTTTTTCCCCACTCTCTCTCTCTCTCTCTCTCTCTCTTCCTGTAGTATCTCCAAGCCACTGTCCCTTTTACCGTGACACGAGCCAGCACTGAAGGAAATGTGTTTCATTAAAAATGTATTTGAAATATGACTATATTTTTTGTATTTTTTTTTTTCTTCAAATCATCCATGTTGTTTTCGAATATACCGAATAATGTCATGGGCTCCTGCCACTGAAGTAAAAATAGATATAGGACAGAAAGGGGGGTTGAGGTTTACAGAGTTTCTCATGTAAAAACAAAACAACAGAAAAGTAAGGTAAAATTACTACGGCTTTCATATTAGATGGGCTTTTTACATTATTTATTTTCAAAGTGACATTCCACATATTTCTCCCTAATTTATTATTCAGAGATGTGTTCTGGGGAGGCATTTTGAACGCTGAACAGAATAAATTCACATCCAGGTTTACACTTTTTTCCCCTTTTTTCCCCAGAGCTGTATGCTGGCCTGGAACTCCATCAGATGAGTGAAAATGTGTGGGTGTGAACAGCACATGAATTGCAAGTTGGATTTACACTGAGGGTGAAGGGTATATGCCGCCAAACCTAATGAGGGATGATTTCAAACTTTTTGTTTCTGAGGGTAGAGCTAAGGGCCATTGAAAAAATGGATTCAGCAAACTCCCGTGGCTGTACATGGTTTGCTGTCATTTCACTGTTTCATTTGTGTGTTTAACATGCATAAAAGTCTGCATGTTAACACGGTTTTGAAATGTAATTTTCCTTGTGGTTTGCTTTAGGTTTAAGCAAACTGATTTCATGGTCACACACACTGCTTTTCACACCTTGAACTTAGAACTTAATGTAAGAGGTGAAACCTGACGAAAAAACCAATGCTGTTCCTATCCGCAAGAGAGTGTACATATACATGAGATCACTCAGCTTCATACTGTGAGTTTGGAAAGATTCAGACGACAGTTCAAGTTGACAACTGTTCAGATTCAAACTGAAATGCAAAGCAATTGTCAAATTATCAGGAAAATCTTGGTTGGAGGCCATCTCAAATGGTACACACTTTGTCCTGTTGTCTCCAGGAACTTTCCTACTTGAGTTGCTTGACATACTCTCATGATGGCAAATGATGGAATTTTCTCAGACATTTTAATATGTAACCCTGAAGTAAAATAGGGCTCTAAGGAGACGGCTGCCACTTTTTTTCAGCACAGTCTTACAGTGTCATTTTTCACATGTCCAATTTTTTATCATGTTGTTAAAGCTGCCAAGGTGTTTCAAGACAGTAATAGTATTTAAAGAGAGACTATAAAATAAAGACTAAGAGACTTCCATATAAATGCTGACAACTGGAAATAACTTTAACAATTCCCTGTTTTACTAATAATATTCCAGGTTCAAATTCACCCTATTACTGTAATTCAACATGAACAAGCCTAATGTTCAAGATTTGCAGGTCAATGCACTCATACTATGTGCAAGGATTAAAGCATGCCTGCAGTTATAGGTTGTCATACACAGATTTTCTTGTACCTTTCCACATATGATTCTGAGAGCTCAGTCCTGGATGACATTTGCCTCCTTTCTCGCTATATACAGTTGGTATACAGTACTATGAATGATGGTTTTGTTGATTTTTTCTACAGTTGTACTGAACCCCCATCCATTCATGCAAAGTGAACTGCCTCTCTCTCTGCCCCTATACACCAGCTGTTTATACAAATTGACAGAAAAGTGCATGAAATATGAATGATAGTGCCACAGCTCATATTAGAAGCAGTAACCACCTCCTTCTCCTAGCCCAAAACAAATTTTGCCCACCCATTTTTCTTTCTGTAATGTTTCTTGCAGTAATGCAATAAAACAAAAAGCAAAGACCTTTCTTGTGTAGCACTGCTTAATAATTGCATGTAATTTATGCGACTGCAATGAAAACGATGCTGATTTTTCATTCCTCGACATTTCAATAGTCACGACTGCTTCTGCTCGGCCCTCTTTGCCCAGTTTCAGTCTTGTATCAGCACGCAGAGAGAAGCGGGTCTCAGCTCAGCCTGAGGTGCTGTGTAACACCTGTACACTTGTGAAGCATAAAGGTGACAAAAATCTCACCGAGGACTAACTAGATTTTGACAAGTGCAAACACCCCATTCGAAAAGTCACAGGCCCCACCTATGCATTTTCCTCATAGTTGCGGCCCTCCGTGATCCAAATAAGAAATGGTTCAGGCAAATGAGTTTGTATCGTCATCGTGTTTTTTATGTGTAGCTCTATGTTTTCAGCTGTGCTGAGGCTTTGCCGTCCAGCTGCGGATTCCATCATCATTCCTTCTAGCACAACGTAACATATCAGATTGGATTTCAGGACCTTATTTTGTTTTATTGCTTGGTTTACAGGGCTAGTCCCGTGAAAAGTAAACTCCCTTGCAGCACTGTGTCTCCGTATCGGGCTGTGTGTTTACAGCTCGATAAACAACTTTAACATGACGGACGACTGCTCAGAAACCCTACCTGTTCTCTAGGTGTTCCAAATAGGTGAGGGGGGCCATCCAGGAGCCCATAAAACAGTCCTGTAGCACAGAAATGTGTGGCTCAATGTAAATCAAAGCCTGAACAGACAGCCTTGAATTAAAAGCCACTGTATCTTTAGAAATGACAGAAGTAAATTGATGTTTCAGAAATGCCACATACCAAAATGCTCTTTGTTTGCAGTGCAGTTCTTGCAGTGATTTTAATGCTCCTCAAATATGGTTGATACACAACATCACAGGATGGTTATGAACTCTGTTAATTCAAATTGATGAGATAATGTGTTGTGTCAAAAAAAGACTGTGTTGCAGGTTAATTAGCTTGTCTTGCTACACATTCACATATCCATCTAAGAAATAAGGCTACATATTGCCACATTACAAAAAAAGGTCCACATTGCATGCAAACTCCTTTCAGTGTTTTATTTTTTTTAATGAGGGGTTGAAGAGAATTCTAGCAATTTCCATTCTGTTTAACTGAAAGTGGATTCATAATCTGGTAGTAGAACATGCATCTCTCTGTGAATACAGTCTACTCTGAATTGCATACGCTCCATGTCAAAATTATGAAAACAGGGCTTCCGTGTGGCTTGTGTGATTCCACATAGATGATTTTTTTAAAGACCCTAATCCCATGTCTTACTGTGGTTTGTATGCTGAGATAAGCCCACTTTATACCCATCAGTGCTGGTTCACACTTCAGCCTACGGTCTGCTGGTGTTTAAATTTAAGATAGAGATTCGATCTTCATCCAATTAAAGGTTGCCAGGTTGTATTAGGAGAAGGCTGTTGGAATGATGTCCAATATGTTCTAATCTCAGGTGTTGCTGTTCCATAGGGAAGTTTCACCTGTAAGGGAAGCCATGTGTACACATCTAGTAAGGCATCACAACTCTCAAAACACATTGTGCTCGTAGAAATGAGACTGTGATGGGAATCCTGTGTTATTTGGATCTATTCAGTCTGTGTCACACTTTGTCTTTCGTATCAACTCTTTGCAAATTCAAAATGCTATGGAAAATTAACAAAACTTTTTTTCTGAAAACTCAATATAGTTAATATAATATAGTTGGCAATTGTACATCAAGCTCAATATCACTGCAGCAACACTGGACCCATGCGCGCGTACACACACACACACACACACACTCTGACGCTATCTGAGTAACTCATAGGTGCCCATATAAGTCCCAGGGCATTGAGAGTGGAACGACAAGGAGACCCTGGCCCACCTACCTACACCTATCTCGGGCGGAACAAAGCCAATCCATCGATGTGGATTTCTCCTGGGCCACAGGCCTCACCCTACACTTGAAACAAGCACCTTTTCTGTCCGAGCCACTCGGGAGCACATCAACAAAACACTTCTTCAAATTTATTTTGCACACAGTTGAGGAGTAAGTGCATAGTGATTATAATGTGGCTGCATTTTCAGCTTTTCAAAATGATTGACAAAACACTTAGCCTTGGCAGTTCACATAGTAATCTTTATCTACAGGGTGATGCAAGGCAGTATTAATACATTAATAATACATGTATTTTTTTAGCTTCTGGAACAGACTATTGCATACCCCAGCTTTAAGTAAGGAACACTTCCTCAAGTTCTCAGTTAAGTTGAAACGACATTGCATTCTGAGTTATGAAGATTTTACATTTTAAAAATTATATGTTTTGCAGGTTGACGGATACATATCGGCATCCGCTGGCAAAAGGCTGATAAAATTTCAATTTCAAATCTCTATTCCCTGCTGAAGTTAGTGCTTCCTCTGGCTTCAATTCAGCACAAGCTAGTGCAACCACTTGTTGATCAGCTGACTAGCATTGCACAGTGTAGTGGTTTATACAGGTTTATATCCCAAATGTTTCAATATGAGCAGGATAAATTAGTGTGTGAGTAGGAGGATACATGCTTCAAATTTTTTACTTGCTGGAATTTTGGCATTAATTTCATTCCAAATACAGTTGCTAAACAAACTAGTCTGAAGAACATCCCCCAGACTCAAGCCCCTCATTATCCTCATTATATGGTGTTTGAAAGAAACTAAAAATTTGCTTTTACCAGCTGAACTGTCTGGAAGTCTTTTATGATGAAAAGATGAATCAATCTACAATTTATGTAGCAAGCATATAGCCAGAAATCCTTGCCAACTGAGCTTTTTATCCATCTCTGGGTAAGAAGAAGGGTAAAAATAACTAATTTGTGTTAATCATGTTAATCAAAAAAAAAAAAAAAAAATCATGCATTATTGTGCATTAGGGCGGGCATTGACATAAAAAATGTCTGTGTGCGTGTGTGTGTGTGTGTGTGTGTGTGTGTGTGTGTATTCATTTATTTATTTAAATATAATCCGAGCAAAACAAAGTGTACAATGCAACAAAACACGAGTGAGAGGGTTTTTTTCCCCAGGCTCCACTCCAGCTTTTCCTGATACGGAAGCTCCGCTCCACATCCTCATTGTTGAGTATGTTTAGGTTAAGGGCTGCACTCCTGTGTCCGCCTGATTTATGAGAGGTTGAGCATTTACACCTTAGCTTTCCTTTACTCTCTGTCCAAGTCATTCATCATGAGCGACGTATAATGAATGGACTCGTTCTGTCTTCTGCAGTTAACAAGGTGGCGGAGTCCAGAGGGTTCAGTGAAATGAGATTACAACTGTGGTCAAGCCGAGAAAAGGAGAGCAATTCCCCTCGGAGTTCGGCCCAGCTGTCCGTGGAAAGCTGGAGATATCAACTTAACATACCTCCCCCCTCCCAAGAAAAGAAAAGAAAAAAACATTAGCAAACTTTTTGGCCTGGTTCCAGATAAGAAATAAAATAATCACGGGTGTTATACAACACACACGCTTGAGGTTAATTCAAACAGGGCAGAACTGGGTTTCCTCAATAAAGAGCCCTGTGCTAATAAACATCCTCAGTAATAACTGCAGGCAAGGATTGTGTGCAACATGTAGTGCAGGAAAATTTGTTTGTCCGTTTCTACAGCCACTTAATTCTACTGCAGTGTTTCTCAGCCCCCGTTCTGCAGACACTCTGTATTTACTGGTTTTCAATAGAGTTTTTAACAGGTTTGGTCTGATCATTAAATCTAATAATCTGGGACTGACATCATTTGCTCTGTAGGTTCTGTCAACATTCTGGGAAATGTGTTGTTTGTGCATTTGTGAAGGACTCAAGAAACTGTATGTATTTGACATCATGCCTCTAATTGGTGGCTGTTAATTAGTATTCAAAGTAATTTATTACAATAAATAAGTTGTTCACTTGACTGTTTTAGGGCATAATAAATAAATTTAATGAACAATTAAGCAATGAACTAGGTCACCTTTGACTAAGGGCCAAATATTCACAAAAAATGTGTTGAATAAACTGAATTATCTTTCTGTTAGATAAACACATTTTTGAGGGAATATTTCTTTCTTTGAGTACTTATAATAGGTGATCTCAAATCCAGACGAGTTTTAAATTAACAGTTCACTCAAACCTATTTTTCAGAGTTTCAGAGCTTACTGTGCTGAGAAACATACAGGAAATTGAAAGCAAAAAATGGTAGGTGTGGGCTGGTGTGAAAAAAGATTGAAATTACCCTGACAGGAATATGTGCTTAACTTATACATGAAAGAAAAAAAACTCTATACAGTAAAACTTAAGGTTATTTAAGGTCATACAGTTCTTCTACGGTCATACAGCAGTGCTCTTCAATTTTAACTTAACTTTAACTTAACTTTAATATATTTTTGCAAAAGATTTGGCAAAGGGGTTGATTCGGATTTCTCTGAAGAGTTGTGGAGCTCTTTTACCACCCATGTTAAATGCTCACATGGGAACTTAAATCAGTCATGTGGGAGGTATGCACATATGCCCAGAGGTTGCCCAAAATGAGGGTATGTCTCATTTATTACTAAGATACATGCATTCTGACCCTACAGTTAAGTCACTCTTCTCACCACATTCCTTATGTATGTAGAATGAATGATGCACCACATTGTTTGGAGTTAGACAGGCTATTTGTAGTTAATATCAAATTATTTGACAAATATTGTATTTTCTCATATTTGATAGCCCTATACACTTTCTAATCAAATTTAGAAGGTTTGTTTTCTTTATAGTTGATATCATATTCTTTCTTAAGTATGAAACTTCCATAGGCACACACTAAAGATGAAATGCATCAATGAGCTACACCCCATGGAATTCCCTGGGTATAGAAAAATAACAAACGCTATTAGTTAATTTGACTTTTATAAAATCTGTTCATTAGTCAGACAGAGCTCTCCATACATACAAATTGTTATTTACGTGGTTGTACACTAACAAAGTTTGTTTTGAACATCAAAAGATGAATATGAACCAAAAGTACAGAATGTGACTTTTTGTTTCTGGGTATTTCTATGCATATATGCTTTACTGCTTTATAACAACAATAATATTTTTGTTCAATCCAAGTTTTTTGTTAATTCATTGGTCTAGTACTTAAGGAGATCACTGCGAATGACCTCAAGTAATGTCCCCTTTCATACAAAGTTGACAGGGAATACTGTATATCACCACTATAGGGCCATTCCAGTGAGTGTCTTTAGCAAAAAAGATATATTGAGACTGTCCTTTAAAGAATATTTTTGTCAGCTCAATTAACATATTTATATGGTAAATATCACTGTTGTGTATTGCAATATATTTCTGCTATGCATTATTTCATATGCATTTGAAATATAGTTTTGGGCTGAACAACATGTTTCACTTCCATATAGGAGCTTGCAGCCACCTGTGATGAAGTGTGATCTGTGGTCACTGAGCTACCAGTTAGCTAGCTAGTGGATGAGAACAGTTGTTCAGTGGTTTGAACAATGAACTCATGGGCCCGTTACACTTTCCTACTAATGTTTCTGCTCTTTTTTTACCCTTCCCATCAAATCAGCTAATTTTTGCGGAAAATGTGATAACTAGCTAGCAAATGCAAAATATAGGCTGTTCATTTCATTATAATACGTTACATTTTAATGCTGCATGTTTGAAAAGGAAACTGAATTCAGTGATTACGTGGTTTTATGCTTTACGCTAACATGGATATATTCCCAATACAATGCCTTTAACCTGTACTCATTTCTTGAAAATGATATCAGATATGTCAGATTCATTATGATGTTGTGCCTTTTTAAAAATATGTGCAATATTTTCTCTGTTTATGCAGTTGATTTCTTGGAACATGAGACTGTGTACTGACTGTGACTGACAAAGTGTCTAGATGTGGCAAATCAAAACTTTAAAGCTCAAAGACAGGGTCCTATATACAAAATAAATGTGTATATGTATATGATTTAACCAAATAAAACCCTAAATGAATCCCAGTGAAATCCAAAAATAGTGAGTTCTTCAATGTGGTTCTAACATGCTTTAAAAATAATATCTTGGCGCTGAGGTGTCATAACCTTCTTGTTAAACCTATACTGACATTTTGAAGTTATAAGGATCTACCTGCAAGTGCACCACCCGAAAAGAGCCAGGTTAGTTATATATCATTTAAACTGCTTGTTCAGTACCTTTCAGATGATGAATAGTAGGGATGTTACTAGAAAACTCTTATAAAATAGTGCTTAGGTGTGGTGTAGGACAGTTTTAATGATAATACCTCAGATCTATACTTTTGATAGATTGAACCTTAGACTTTTCTAGTCTGCAAATATTAGACGTTACAAGTTTGCAAGTTACAGTGTGTGTCCAAGCCAATGAAATTAGTTATTTCATTTAACATTCAGAGGCTAATGAAACAAAAACAGAGCAAAATGCTTTAACAGCTATGATGACAACTTTCAAAATGAACATCACAGATACAATACTGGAATAATGTCAGGTAACATATCTACCATGCATTAAACGTGTTTCAGAGTCATTTGTCAAGCTGCCTCTGTATTGTGATAAAAATGTACTCAAAATGTATTGTAGGTTGATGTGATACATCCGATTCCTGAGAATTATATAACTACAATTGTGATGATCTGAAATTTCCTCCGAACACATCACTGCTCTTTACAACGGGTGCACCATGTTCCATCCTCTGTGTAATTCTGATGTCTCAGAATGTCAAACAGCAGTTTTGCTCCAAAAAAGCATGTTCTTCAACACTAACTGTATAAGGTGAAGTGACACATAAAAACCTTCAGCAAGAGGAAGCCATCTAAAGTAACCTCTGACGTACTGCTGTTATTAAAAGTCCTCGGAAAGCACTTTTAGGGCTGTAGTTTCCCCCTGCTCACATTCTTAATAGCTTTTCTCAAAGGGTTGTCCATGCAAAATTCATCAGAAACCGCAGAGGAACAGATCACAGTCACACAGCACAAGACAGTGTGTCGTCTGCAGGATATTCTCTCAGGGTCACCAGAGAGCCCTGGCTTTGCGAGGGGGAAAAAAAGAAGTGGATGGTTTTGAACAAGATGTTTCATCGTGCACCATTCAATCGGCAGTTTCAACTTTGTCTCTCTCACTGTTATAATGGTTCATTTTTGAAAACACAGCCAGTGATTCTGATCTTAATGGAATTCCCCTTTAAATGTTAATGAGAAACCCATAAAGTCGGAAATGGATTGCAATAACAGCGTGTGTCACTTGTCAAAGAGAAATTTCGGTCAACCACCTTAGCTGAGCATACATACATGTATATATACATTGTATTGTACATGAGTGATCACGCGTACGCATATGTTGGCAGATTGGTCAAGTGGCCTTTGATGTACAGGATGTCTCCCACTAGCATCAACAAATACCTTTCTAGCCATAAGTCTCAGCCAAATGATGCAAGACAGGAAACATCTCATCAAAGTAAGAGTTCCCTGTCATTTGGTTGGCAGATACAGCGGTGACCTGATCTGTAAGCAGCATTGCTGTCTGGAAAACAAACAAATCCACAGGTTTATGACTAGTGTAAGGTGAGTGCAAAAGCATAAACTGCAGGTAGGAGACATTCTGAGAAGTCAATCAAGTAGAGTGTCCTGCCTTATCTATCGGTTGCACCCTGCTCAGAGGTTGACTTTGGGGTGTCATGCTTATAATAAAGGAAGATGCACTGTGATCACCAACAGTAGAACATACATTATGGGTAGGATATTCTGCGATAGATATAAAAATAAATAAAATGATGCTTTTTATATTTTGGAAGATTTTTGATATTCTGTTGAAGAAAAAGAGAACAGAAATGAGGCAAACATTGTGGCATAAAAGTTAACAATTCAAACTGTCTTCTCTCAGGTAACACTGTGAGCACAGGTAGTACCCCAATTACTCCTCTACCCAACAGCACAGAAGAAGCTCAGGAGGTCAAAGGTTGTCAGTACTGTGGTACACCTGTGGATTTGTGTTCCCTAACGATCTGCCACTCAGAATACCACAGTCCAACATCAGTGTAATAGCTGAGGCAAAAGATGAGCCAATATGGAGAGAGTGTCCTGTTCTTGTCAACTTACTCACTTAAATTCTTATGTTCTAGCAGATATACTCAGCTGATAAAAAAGACACAAGCCTTCAGGATATTTGTGAGGTCAGTTTGAAAGATGTTGTGCACAAAATGATACCATAGGTGTTGTTTAACAGAAAAATGCACATCATTGAATATCAAAACAAGAAAGCACTTTGTGCAGTACAAAAGTGGAAACTGATTATGTGAATTTCATAGTTCACAGATGTATCCTCTGTTGCTATGGAATATGGTGCTTTCCTCCATCACTCAGTTATGTATGTGCTAGACTTGACAGGAAGTGAATGTTGTAGCTGTAATAGGTTTATTTAGAGGAAGAGCTACACAAATTCATAAATAGGAGGTGATGTTCTTTTAATTCTCCTTTTGAAAGTACTTTTAAGCACTTAACTCATTGCTACTGCTGGATATGCGAAGAAAGTGTAAAAGATTGTGTCAAAAACACATTAATTTGTGTTTTTATACTTTTTATTTCACCTTATGTACAAACATATAATCTAGAAGAGGTTCAAGTGTTTTATGTATTATTATGATTTTATATACCTATTCCCAGAAGAGAAATTGAAATGACCAGTAATTCAGTTTTGTAATAAATTTAATCAGAAGTACCTGTAAAATAACTACATATATGAGAAAATAGAAAAACAGCTATGTTTTACCTGTTTTCTTTTCAATGAAAACTGCTGAAAACAGAACTGATTCTGTTCCTCTCATGAATGAAGTTGTTAGAGAGGGGATGTTAATATGAAGAACCTTCCTGAAAGTGAATTTGTGCTAAAACTCCATCTGCTCGACAGCAGGGGATGTTTTTGGGATATCTGGAATTGAAATGCAATTTTTTGTTCGCCATCCAAACGCCTTCCCATTAACCAAGCTATGCAGGAACATTAAAGGAAGTGCAAAACGGCTGCCCTGTTTTTAATTGGTCAGCCCGAGTGTTCCGTGTGGCCTTTTCTTCCTCATTGTTGGACAGTCACATTCCGCCTGAAAACCTTTTCACTGGCTGCAGCTGATGAGCTCAAGAGTGCATTCAGGAGTATTTGTGCACGGCTTCATTTTCCCACTGAACATTTGCATGAAATGGTTTTATTTATTTATTTATTTTTCTCTTGAGGAGCATAAATTCGTGCGACTTCTTCACTTGAGCTGATGCAAGCATCCTCGATGAATAGGAAATCTTTTCGAACAACAAACGCTCTTCCCTCATCTGGACTGAAAAGACATGGAATGAGGGGTGAAGCAGATTTCTTTGTTATTGTCCAACAAAAGACTGCATAACTTGCAACACTGAATGCCAAGGTAATAGAAATGTTCAACTTTAAAGTTGAAACTCAAACTTAATCAATACACATTTTACAAAAGGACTTCTTACTGCACTGCTCAAGGCCTAGGACCTAATGGAATTAAACCCTTGACAGACCGAAGAATGTGCCTCATTTTAAAAAAATGTATGATTGCCAGTAAAATGGGAAAAAATCCACTAATATGTTCACTTGTTGCTGCTGTCCTTACCTAGTCAAATACACAAAAACGTCCCTTCTGTGAACACCAGCCACAATGCCAATTTTCAATGCCCTTGTTGAAGAAAACACCTGGGGACCAGTAGCTAAGGTTTTATTGATCCATATTCTTTTTTTTGATGTGAGAAGTCTGCACCACTACAAATTTACACATAACTCTGTACAATTGTTTTGATTGTTTCAACCAAGCCAATGACTGACAAGCCACTGTAACAAATTTTGTGTCTGAATCTGCTTGGAGACTGTTTGGGACATGCACATGGTAGCTCTACCCATTATGAAGCTGAGAAAAAATATAGTGCTGGGCACATTCCCTCAAATATGAACAAAAGCATTTAGAGGCAGAAAATAATAGGGTAAATAAAAAGTACATGCTGCAGGGAGGGAGGCTCAGTGCTTTAGCACTTTTTCCTTAACTGTAGCTAAGAAAAAAGAAATAATAAAAGATGTTTTTAGTCATATTGTCCATTAAGCACAGCTACATAAAGGGTGTATAATGCTTACATAAACATGGCATAGCAACCACATTGAACATTCGTAATGCTTGGTGCATGACACACAACAGTTTATTACATGCCATAATGTGTTATGTAGAAATGAATGTCATATTCCACTGCACACATCCAACAGTGTCACATGACAGTAGGACACCTCTCTCCCTCTTACCTTTTTACTCAACATATGCATCTACATATGTCTTTGTACAAACATCTGAAGCAATTTCACTTTTAGAAGTTTTGATTCAGAATAAAAAGACATCTCCACCATGCACAATGGATTGGGATATGCGATACCAGGTGGACAAAAGATCAAAAGAATGAATTCCAGCAACAGCAAGTTTGGTTGAGAGTCTGATTTAAGGATTTTCTATTGGACAAGGTAAGTGAAATCTTAATCAACATTAATATACATTAATATACAAGTTATGATACATTAATGAATGTATGATTTAGCGTATGTCATAATAGGACCGTAAATGGAATAATAAAGCTAATAAAGAAACACATAAAGCTTTAATAATGTGACAGTTATCTCCTGGGTATGTAGTAGTTATTAATGCTCTGCACAGATCAACTTCATGTAAACCATTACCACACTGGTTATCACCTTCAGTTACCACCAAACTGACTTAGATGTGTAGGATTTTTAAAATAAAGTAAAATAAGTAATACTTAATAAGTATTGTTACATAAAAGTTAAGAACAAAGTACCACAGTAGATAGTTTGAAGTACAAGTGTGATATGCAATGGTTCTCCTCTGGCTTCTGGTCATGAGTAAAATGAGATGTACTGCTCATTCAGTGCAATTTCTGCACTTTCTGTGCGAATCTGCCACTCTGTTGTATTTGCTTGCTCTTGCAGGAACACTTTTTTTCCTTCCTCAACCAGCTGAATTGCAGGCTGCTACTCTTTGTCCAGGTGAGGGACAATCTGAGATGTTTTTTGGGGAAATGCTAAAGGGACTGCTATTTTTATCCCCGTTTCATTTATTTTTTATTGGAGTTGGATGGCAAATGTCATCTAGAAGCTTTTAGTGCCACAAAGCGTTCTCGCTATTAATATGGGACTGATCTTTTAAGCTTTGAAAAGAACCAGCAACATAGTGTTATTCCGTCTCTTCCATTTTGTGAAACGGAACAGACACCTGGAGAAAAGGTGTTCCTAAAATGTTAACCGTATAAATAGCACTGCTGGATCTGGGGGGTATGGAGGCTATCCCTTCATCTTTTTGGAATTTTTGTTGGGCACTTTTATGAGCTTGGCAAACACATAATTATTGTGAAATATCAAAAAGAAGCATGAAATTCAGTTTTCAGTGTTTCACTACATGTCAGTAAATATTGAATGATGGTATCCATTCTTCATGGAGATCAGACATCTAGTCATTGGTGGGAGTGTAACAGAGGTAACTGGTTATTCCACTTGTCATTCTAAAAACACCGAACGAATCCTTTTGCTTTGTTTCATCTATTGTCATACTCTATGAATTATGATATACTGTTTGCTGACCTACATGCATGGCTACAGGCAAAGATAAGGAATATTGCTCACATTCACAATCAATGTCCTAACCATAGCAAAGTAAAATTCAACATGTTATACATGGTGTCCATTTTATCATGTTATCAACATAACAGCAGCAACTGCTCAACCATCACCCAACAAGGCATGCTGTCATTCAACACGCTGTCTTCCAAGTCATCCTCATTCTTCACACATCAGCCAAAAAAGTCATGTCATTCAGAAGATTAATATGACCAGCAATGCCATCTGCATAGCATGAATGCAATTGGAAGCAGAACTGAACAGCCACCAACCTTCTCTGTAGTAGACAGCATAGCTAGCTACTGTTGACTACTTTCTATCATATGGAGGCGTAGGTCTCATAATGTGCTGAAGTACAACTGTATTTCTTAGTTGCACATTACAATAATAAATCATTTTTTATTTGATTACAAATGATGCAGCCAGACTAGCCAGCCAGCCATTGTAGAAACACAAATACATACTTAAATTTATTCAAATGCAGTTAACATTGTTTTTCATTCACCAATCCATATTAAGTGTAAACAGTACATTAAATGCCCATAAATATATACAGTGTATGTTGTTGAAAAGAACAGCTTTTTTTTTTTTTTTTTGCGTGCGCGCATTGAAACAGATGAAGTGCCTGTCGCAAAACTGGCTCCGCCCATCTCAGCACACACTTTTCTTCGACTGTCCTGCCACAGTTAGCACAATGGAAGAAGCCCGTTGTAACTGTTTGATTATTGTATTATGTTCACCTTCAGCTGTAACACTTGAGAGCCACTTGTCAAATTGTAATTTCTCCCCTGGGACACAGCAGCCAGAGTCATTTTGATTTTCTGTCAACACTGAGGAGGATAATGAAAACTAATGCTTACAGAGGGAAATGACTTGTTAAGGTTACCAGGGTAACATTGAAAACGGCAGAAAAAACATTCCAGACCCAGCATCCTCAGCAGGTCTGTGGACCCTCAGTGGTGTATCAGCCATTTTAGTTTGAATGTTTTGACAACCCTGTAAATTGCTGTATCGATTATACAAAAACAAAGGATAAAGACACTTAAGCTTGGGGATGGGTGTGTGTCCGTGCATCTGTATATGTGTGTTGGGTGTGCGTGTGTGACTTTTTTGTGACCATAATGAATGGTGTTGTTGGCGATGACCTTTATAAATAGAGATGAGGCTGGCCAGCTTTAATTATTTAAGCTGGCTCTACGTACATTTAAAGCAATGGCAGAGACACAGTAGCAGACAACATCACCAGGGCTCTAAGTATACCTATCTGTGTGGCACTTATTAAATACAAAAATACACATGTATAAAATTTTGTAGTCTTATTGAACTGTACATACCAGGGCAGAGAGGAGTATGAGTGGGGTTGAAAATAGCACATGAATGAAAGCAAAAAAATTGTATAGGTGCTGACAATGACAGAGGAGAACAACTCTGGAGCTTGGCAGCGTTCCTAGAAAATGCGCTTTCACTTTCTTTTACATTAAAGGTAAGTAATATTTACATGCTCTGGATTTGTATCAATGAAAGCAACACACTTCTGTTTATTTGCATATCAGGTAGGAGGAATATGTTGCCGTGCCTTTATGAGATCCCTTCCATTTATTTAAAGGAAAATATATATTCACAGAATTTCAGACATGAACCACAACACCTGAACTCCTGAATTTATTGAATTCAGCATTTCACTCTAGGAAAAATGAATTTGAGAAAAAAAAAATAATAATAAATAAATAATGTCCAGTCTGAATTTGGCATGAGATTAACCATTTTTCAATTTACCAAATGATATTGTTTTCAAAGAAAGATGTGCACCCAAAATGGGTGTATAGTAACAGTAGTATAAGGTATGAAACCGTATATTTTAAATGTCTAGTTTTTACTTTTTGATTGAGAAATTTAAATAATTATGAAACAAATGCAAAATGATAAATAAGGTGCAAGTTTATGATCTTTTCCCCTCTCAAGAGTCAGGTCATGAATATGCCACCTTCTTGCAACACAGTAAAGCTACATGTTTCCACTGCCTTTGGTTATCACTACTACTTCCCTTTATTGCACAATTGCTCTCTACCTTATTTAACTAAAATTAGGCAGACACCCTTACAACAGGGTGACTTGCCTAGACTTGACATATTTTTCAGTTAAACAGCAGAATAATCATTGAAGCTGAGCTCAGATCAAAGGTACAGTGGCAGTTGAACCTGCAATCATTCATCTTTAACCTCTACGCCATACTGCCACTGTAACTTGTGACTTAACAGCTAATTTCTTTAGTATTTCCCAACTGATGGGTTCAGTATTTGTTTCAGATGAGACATCTTCATCACTGCATTGCAGCAGACTTATTTAGACTCCCCACAGTTTAGTGCTTTATTTCTAATCCTGAGCCTAATCCTGAACCTAGCATTCTCAACACAAATACCAAGGTGAAGGTTACCTTAATGGCTAATATGATTAAAAAAGAATAAACTTCAAATTCAAAATGGTAATTTGTCACCATACTATGGTAGGTGAAAGGAAGATAGAAGGTAGAGTTAAAACTAGTTCAGTTCTTTTTAGATGCTGAATCAATTATATAAATAAACTCATAACAATAATAATACATCGATAGCTGACATAGTTACATAATTCACATAATTAAAAATGACATAACTTAAACATTGTATACCTCCCTTTAACAGAGACACATAAGCCAGCAGTATTGTACGTCCTATGTAGCAATTTACCATATAATGTAGTCCTTGGTTTCTCACATTTAGTTAGTGAATATAAGGATGAGATTACTCATTCATAATAAACATTCAGCTCTCAAGCACTGTCAATATATTGTTATGTGTTAACTGCATGGCAGACATTCTTAACAGCAAGTAGAAAGAGAAACATACTAATGTCTAGCCACATGTCTGTTTCTAAGGTGCGTAATGTAATTTATTGTACGTAACAGTGTGGAGCTGCACGTTTCAGCAGAATGTGACCCTTGGCTGCTCTGCTTTTGTCAAGTCATCCACAGAAAGACTATGACACAAACTCGCCCTTGGAATGAAAATTCCTCCCAACAGTAGAATATATTAATGTATAATGGAGCGAAGAAAAAATACTTTAAACTGAACTGTAGAAAAAAAATTGTCATTTTTGGTGGCATTGATTGTAGGCAATAAAGTTTTAATGTATAAACTTTCAATTTATTGGCAGTATCAAAGTCTCAATATGAAAAAAAGAAAAATCATACCAGGGGGCTTGGCCCTTACAAAAATCCACTTGATGAAGACGTTAACTCTATGGGGGAAAAGTTGTGAAATGTTACACTGGTGTTGTGACAGCTTGGAGAGACGCTTCTCAGCTGTGGTTCGCGATCTTCTATGCAGAAGCTCCTCCCAAAGGTCCCTTCAAGGCAGCAGAAAGGCTCCTACCGAGCAATCACGGATTAATTTCATCTGGTGCGGGGAGAATGAAGCCCGGAGATGCGAATACCCCCATGGATGCTCAAGATCTATCACTCGAGGGGGGAAGATGCAGGAAATATGGCAAGACGGTGAACCGCAAAGCCCGATTAGGGAGTGAACAAAATGCAATGATGAATTATAGACTGTGATGAATGACTGCAAGGGTTAGGGAATGATTAAAAGTAATAATAATAATAAAAAATTGGGCTTTGCAAGCATTGCTTAATATACATGAGAACATCCTGAGAGTTAAATCCACATCCAGCTCAAGCTGTAATTGAACTGTAAGACAGGGTAAGGCATGCATGAGTGACCTAAGAAAAGTTTAGGAGTTTATACACATACACACATATATACTGTGTGTGTGTTTGTTCACCTATACACAAATATTCCGTTCTTTAGAAAACAATTCTGTATGCTGCTGAAAAAGGAAAAAAAAAACACCAATATTTGTTGGCTCCTCCCTATAAAGTGATTGTTTGCTTTGACTTTATCCCAGTGTTTGTTTATTTTTTATTTTTCATTTTTTGGCCTCCTGTGTAATTTCCACAGTGTTATTTCCCCCAGTACTGCATACCCTGTGTGTTTATTGGTGTCAGTAAATTGAAAAGGAATGACTTCTAACTGTCAGAATTGTGATGTACTCTAGTACACCAGAACTCTTTTTGCAAAAAGTCAACATGCAGGACAGTGAATAGCTGAAACTTCAGAACTGAGATGAAGACTTCAGTGCAGGATTGAGTGCAGAAGTGCAGAAGAAAAATTACCTTCTTTTGCTGACTGCACATTTCCTCAATGCTAAACTTATAATTAAAATTTAAGTTACTTTTGCAACAAAAAGAAAACTTTGGGATTTGTATTCAGAACCACACACCTCAGAAAGCTATTAGAGATTGTTAGTTACATGTGCATATGATTTCCTGATTTACAGAATTATGTCTATAAGGAATCTTTCTGAAACCAACATACATCTAATTTGGAGAGTAAAATATGACCTTTTTAAATGAATAAGGGTGTGGTTGGAGTTCATCTGTTACAGCAACGAAAGAAAAAAAAAAGCTTGATCACTGTTTTAAATTTCCATGATGTGTTCAATATCCATCAAAATAAATTGCAGTTAGTTAGGTTCCTATTGCCAGTAACACTATGTTGGATGTACTATGTAGGCCAAGTAAAGCAATTGTTATTAAGAAAAATAAATATCCAGCTGTGCAAATGAGTATCATCCACAACTGTTACCTGTGTAAGTTGCTCTGGATGAGAGCATCTGCTAAATGTCAATAATATAAGTGTAACGTAACACACAAATTTAGATAATCTCTTTTCTGGGCTCGGTTGTAGTTTTTAAACCAATGTACATGACTGCAGCAACTAGCTTCATAAAATATCATTCAGCTTGTCTATAAAGTAAAAACATGCATCATTTTGACTGTCTCAGCTACCTGTATTGTATCATTAAATAACATCTAGCTTGTACATCCAATATCCCCCGAAAGGCATCAGCTCAGGTGTGAAGTATGCAATATTAGACATTTGGCTCAGCTGTATGTGGAAACATTCTGTTCCTTACCGTTAACAAAAATACAGGTTATTTAACTAAATAGCTAACTTTGTAGTATTAAGAGACCAAATTTGTGAATGGGGGGAATATGTGGTTGGATTGCGATGAACAGGCAAAAATGCATGCACGTTACTTTCAAACCCTGACAAATTGCATCCTATAGCACTGCCTCCCTCCTTATATCAGCGTACCAATTGCTCTTCATTTTCCAGGCCAGCGGTTATTTTCATTCAAGTGAAATGTTGCCAGCCATATTCTGAAATAAGAGCTTTGTTTTTTTTAAATATAAAGTTGTGTATGTGTGTGTGTGTGTGTGTGTGTGAATATGGATAAAAATGTACCATGTGAACATTCTTTTGAATGCAAAATTATGTCATTTTGGGAGTAAGTGGTTGAGTATGCTTCGGAATGCATCAGTTTTCCGTTTTTGTTAAAACGGTGACAGCTTCTTTACATATCCCAATGGGCTAGCACACGCAAGCAATTTTCTCAGTTGAAAAGTGGCCTCTGAGTCTGAATTTGGTGAGATAATCACCATTTCTTTTTTCTTTTTTTTAAGAGAACAGGAAATATAAATACATCATTGACAATGACTTATTTTTAAGTAGCAAGAAATTGGACTGATGGTGATCAAGCAGTAAATGAATAAAAGTTTAATGAAACTTTCAGACTCCAATCTTAGGTTAAAATGTTCAGAATTTAGTTTTGAATGAATGTCAAGTTTAAACATTTATGTTTAGAGATACAGAAAATATGATTCAGTCAATGTCTGATCAAACTGGTGTACCAATGGAAAAAAAAAATTACCTATTTGCTAAGCACTTACCACCCCTTATTAACTATTTCAAAAGGTAAGACATTCTTAATTAATATGTAGTAACTAATTCATTACATGGCTTTTATCTCATCATAAGGCGAATGCAGGTGAATGAAGGTGTTTACATATTTTCCATGGTCAAATGCTATATTTTTGACAAAATTTATTATCCCTGACATCTCTCCATGCTACCTTCTGTAATCTTCTACTGTTATCGAGATTACTCTACAACAAAGATAGTACATGACCTAACCCAGGTATGCTCAGTCGGGGTATGGGAAACCAAGAGGAGTCTGTGGGAGTATTCTAGGCGGGTCTTCAGTATGTTTAAATGTTCAAGAAGTAATATTTCAGCTTAGTAATATTCAGATGTTTCTAGGAGCTACTAGCCACAAAGATCCTAAATCCGGTATTACTGCCATCATTATATCATCACTGAAATGTCTAATTCTCTGGATACACACAGAAAAAGTAGAATCATGCTGAAATTCCCACAATCAAGGGTCTCTTTTTTCTGGGATCTAGTGCATATGATTCACAAATGATTTTGCCACTATGAAAAAGCATTACTGTTAATAAACACTTCAGTGAGTTTAGTATTCATGCCAACCTGATCACAGCATACAGGCACGATGAGCACGCACTGAGATTCACAATATAATGTTCATTCGTGTGTATCGGATCTTCTATACTTCCGTTTATACTTGGTTTACATTAACCTTCAAGAAGCCCTCATGACATATTTTCAGATGGGACTAATGCACATTTAAGAGATGTGTGTGTGTGTGTTTGTGCATTTATATAATATTCCTTATGTAGTTTGAGACCAAAGGTAGGCAAAATGCCCTTCATGGCTATGCCTTCACCTGACTAATCAGTCACTAAATCTCAGCTTGAAACAATGCTTTATGAGAAGCATTACTTTCTGTTCCATGAATTTCATGGTAAAACTCAACCAGACCATCAAACCATTTTATGGTTTCTCTTACACATTCAAGCCACTGTTGATTGGTGGATTGGTGGTATTGGTGGAATCACTATAAACATGTTTAAATTCAATGGTATCATTCTCTTGTACTGGAGGTGCCAAATGAATGTGATGTAAAGTATGTAAAATGTAAGCTTCACTGTTTTGGATAATGGTGTCTGCTCAGCAATGACATACTGAAATGGATAGAGTGGGGTTTTTGAGGAGGCTTTAAGAAAGTTAAAGTATGCTCCTTGCTACATATGCCTGGCTTGCAACTGATTAGACTTGAAGTTTCATAGAAACAATTTTTTAAATATTCCTGATGGAAAATGACATAAAAACCCACGAGGACTGGATGTGTAATTAGTCAGGTCAGTGGGGTAACAGTGACAGGGGAACTCTGGGGGTTCACTGCCATTTGCCCAGGTGTGCACAGGTCTGGGGAGTATCCTTCATTCCAAGCCTGCGGGAGCCTTCCAGGAGGTGCCTTCAGCTCTGAGGCTCAGCCCCTGGCCCTGGCCAATCACACGGAGAGTAAGAGGACGGAGCTCAGGATCCAACCGTATTCTCACACCCTCATTTTCTCACACTTCTCATTGGATGTATAATGACAGCTAATTGCACTCACTGGTCGACATTTCATCTCGAAAGGAGTGGCCATTCATCAGTGGAGAGACTATGGGCCCTGCAAAGACTCCTCTTAAACCATAGATATATTTCTCCTTTATGGATACTTTGGGATCTTTTGATTTCCTCTGGATCACCTCCTGGGACACTTGATTAAACTGACAGGTGTCTATTACTTGGAAGAAAGACAGCCGGGTTAAAAGTTTTGTGTCATGTGGTAATTTATACAAAACCCCGTGTTTCTCCCCCGCAAATCCCCAGTGTCCTTTATCTGCAAATCCAATGTCTTTCATTCCCAGACTTGAAGGATGATATCCTTAATGTTTATGACAAATTAATCCGCCAGAGGAAAGCCTGTGACAGTAAGCTGCCAGTGGGTCACCCCTTATTCCAAATCTGTCATTTCACATTTGCAGTTCTGTTTATAGGAGTGCATGTCCATGCAGTGTATTTATAGAACTCAAGAAAGTGTATACATGGAAATGTTTTCCAATTACAATATGCGCTAGGGCTTAGCACATGCAGAATATTTCACTTCCACAGTCTGAATAAATTTGACGGTGAAAATATGAATTTATGTTGGATGACACTAGGTCATTGAAGGAATTGGTTATCAAAAAAAATGTAAGAGTATCTTAAGGGCAAGGCACCTTGTATTGAATTATGCTGTGCAAGAATAATCATTGACACTATACATTTCTTGATTTGTTTTATTACAGATTTAAAGAAGTATTCAATAAGGACACTTGTAAGGAATATTTTCCTTTTTTCCTGAGTTTTGACAGCATGTTGACAGTTTCGAAGTTCTATGAAATATTGTAGCAATTTTGTTTTTTTTTTGGAAAAGTTAGACCAATTATCCTGGAATGTGAAAAGCATCTGAAGATTATTGTCTTAGAATAAGTCTGCACAATTGGGAGCTTTCAGACTGGTAATCACAATTATGCACACTTCACAACTGACCTCAGGGCCACACTGTGACATGTCTCCTGTGGTGTCTGGGGGTTTGTCAGCGGGGTGAGAAGCCACATTTTTAAGGAATCGCACCAATCATGTCGGAAAAGGATATGTGAATTTTATTATTTTATCATATTGTATTTATTGTGTTATTTTATTATGCATCACTATCACTCACTAAGGAGCCAGCCATTTCTCCCAGGCCAGGTCTCCCGGTGATGTCCCACACAGCTGTTCCATAAAATGAAGGAGTTTTCCCAATGAACATAGTTAAACTTGTTTGCTAAACTCGTTTTGGTGATGGTGCCCGGATGGCAATGTGCATGCAATCGATTACCACTGTCACATTCTGCAATTCACCAAGGATTTTGAATTCCCTTTTGATGTCCTCTTGTGCTTCTGCAGTTCTGGAGAAGCGAATGCATCGCAAATGATGCCCCTTGCATAACGTGGCTTAGCGATGACTTGGATATGCTGGACCTGTCAGTGATTTCTCTCTGAGAGGCCCCTTATGGCGAGAAAACCAAGGGTGGAGAGGACTTGCACCTGAACTGGTCCAGCATTGTTGCATCTAGATGGCTTCTCCAGTGTTGGGCTCAGCAGAGAGAATTAGAATATCTGTGGGAGACCAGTAATGGCTCATGTGCTGCTAGTTCGCTTGTGCTGCGAAGTCTAGTCAATCTATCAGTGCACACATTCATGCTCACACTTACAGTCCTCACAGTTCTGACAGTGTTCACAGTGCTCATCAGTGCTCACACTCTCAGTGTCAGGCACCCTTAGCCACCTTCTCCAAAAGTGCTAATAACACTAGCAGCCATGATCTCTTCAATAAAAGTATGAAATTATATGAATAGCTAAACTGTTGACTCTTGTCATAACCTGTCATAACCATAACCCACTTGCAAAACAATTAAAAATCTGTTAATATAGTACTTTAATAGCAACATTAAGATGAATGTTATATCCACATTTGGATTTTAGTTATCTTTACCCACAATATTGAAATATTTTGCTCAAATTTTGTTTGTATTTCACATATTGCTGTCACTTTTAAACACTGAATTTTTTGCATCTTCGCTGTTCATCTATTACTGTTTTTTACGGTCTTTCAATGAGTCATGTTCACAGATCAGAAAACCTGATGTACAGTATGCCTGCAGTACAGCTGTTAAGCCACAAGGATTAGCTTACATGCATCCTCTGGAGCTTTTGTGCAGGTACGTGCACTTTCTCATATCAAGCTCAAGGTTTATAATTTAAAAAAAGGTTGGTTTAAGTTTGGCATGTGTACAATTTAGGATGACATTTGTGCATGCAAGCATTCTATGAGGTCCCAGGCTTGCAGAATTCTGACTGTGTCCTTTCAGAACATACCCAAGGAGTTCAAAGCCTGGCAAAGGTCCTGTTGTTATTTGGTCCTCTGTCTACCTGTGGCCCCTGCACAAAAAAGGCAGCAAGGATGTCCAGCTGCTTTTCCACCTCTCCAGGTGGCCCAGTTTATTTATTTTATTTCATTTTATTTGACCTTTGTTCAAACAGGAAGGGCAATCTGGAATTCATTTCTCATGCAGAGCTAACATGGGGGAACAAGGTGGCTGGGGAACGCAAGAGACTGTTTAGCCAATTAACTGTACGGGATACGATTTGATGGCTAGAATGGGCATTGTGCCAGGGCAAATAACAGGCCTTCAAGTTACTCTGATAAGATTCATCACTGAAATGTTGATAGGTGTGCTCAACAGCTGATGCAACCATATGCACTGCACTTTGTTGTTGTATAAATATGTAATGTTATTGTGTACTGTATTCCGTGTATATAATGTATACTGTATTCTGTGTATATAATGTAATGTTATTGTGTACTGTTTTCTGTGTACATAATGTATATCTATGTGTGCAAGGTGCACATAGTCTATGTAGGTCTGTAGTGTCCCTCTTTGTTGGTTTTGTGACAATGTGCCCTTCATGTTAAGGCAGAGAGAGTCAGAGCACAAGTATTTCATTGTATTTTTAATACACATGACAATAAAGGTGAACTTGAACTTGAGGTAGAAAATGCACAAATCAAGAAATATAAACAAACAGCATTTAAATAAAGACATTTGAATCAATCTCCTCTCACAACTACTACTTTTTACTGAAGGATGAAGAAGAGGGGTCTGTATATAATTTAGAAGGTGTGACAAAATCCACATCTGTGTCTTTCTCTGTGCATAGCGGATCTTTTAGAATGCATTTCTGATCTCCAGACTTCAGACAGGACATCTCCAAGTTCCAGTGGAGCGTGCTAAAAAGGAGCCCAGTGGTTGGCTGTCACCTGCTGCTTTGATGCTCCTGATGGATTGCTTTGTTATTTGAGTCTGCAGCAAAGCACAGGAAAAGAGAAGGAGACACAACAGATGTGCAACAGTCAAAGTCCTGAATGATGAGCCACAAACAACACCCTTCAAGGACTTGAAATGATTACATTAAGTCTGAAAAAAAAATGTTGCTCCTTCTTTTTTGGAAAGTTGAGTCAGGTGGGGTAGCATATGTGCCTGTAGGGCAGAGGAGGTAGCAGCAACAAATCTTCCTGTGGGGGTGGGGTGTGCATCCCAGTCTGAGCTTCCTCAGAAATTCCTGATAGCTCTGCATTCACAGCCCTGCTACCAACGGTAAGAGACTTGGTACTGGGAGAACCATTTTGTGTCCAAGTAGATCCTGGCCACATCAAATACAAAAAAAAAAAAAAACATGTAATTTGGAAGTTGCAGCACTAAAGTCCAGAAACTCAACCCTAACCCTAACCCATTTTATCCTGACTTGGCCACGTGGTTTGCATGTCTGTGAAATAAGAGAGAGCTGCAGACGTGCTCCATTGGGGTACATCTGCATGCATGTGCCAATCATCTTTAAGCTGACTAAAATGTATTGCAAATTTCAAAAGACAGAAATCCCTGTGCAATTCACAGGCATGCTGTCCACAATATCAAAGCAAACATGTGAAAAGTTGTTGCTGCAGTGTATGACCGTGGGTATATGAGGCAAGGCCAGGTGCAAGTGAAGGTACAGCTTGATGCATGATGTTCTTTGCACGTCTGTTCTGGTTATTCTTAGCAACCCACACCTGACATGAATGTCTATCTGTTTCATCACAGACACACACATACATTAGTCATTTACCCAGCCTTCAGACATTAAAGGAAGAGTGGTCTGCAAAATCAATTCTTCAAATATTACTTGTTGCTAAATCTCTAGCATCCCATCCACAATCCTGGGAGAGCGGTAATCCATTTTTCTACTGAACATAAAAAAGACACAAAGTGCCTCCTAACAACATAGCAGGAAGGTAATGCTTATTGATTGGGCAGTTGTAGCGAAGGGCGAGAGCAGTCACCCCACCCAGCCTTGAACCCGGGTGTACGGGGTACCAAACATGCGACTTTGACCGCGACGCCAAAGAGCCAGGCTCATTGGTATGGCAGTCAAAGCACATACTCAACCGTAGTGACGGCACTCCATCACACTGCCCTCCCCTTCGGGAAGCACGCCCATGCGCTTCACGCACCATGGCGTCCCTCACGCATTCCACTGCCGTACTTCTCCCATCCCAGGGTGCCCCACTCACTCGTGCTTCACCCATCTCTGGGGTCCCTCACACCGTGCTTCACCCATCTCTGGGGTCCCTCACACCAGGGTCAACCTAACCTGGGGGTCCCTCATACGGCTCACACACCGGGCACGCCTCCGATGGCCTCGTGGCCGGCCATCCCACTCTGACACCACGTGTGACGGGACCGCGAGCGGCAAACAGGTGACGATCACAGAGATTGGGGTGAACGAAGACAAGACGTTTAATTGTGCTATATAACAACAAACAAACAAAAAAAAACAAAAAAACCTATTTACAAGAATAAACAAATAACACTGGGCAATTGTTCCCAGGTGCCTCCTTCTTCACTGGCTCAGAGTCTATGTTCTCTTACCACCTTCTCCTCCAAATGAGAGAACTCGGGTGCATAAATAGTCTGAGCCCCGCCCTGGACTAACCCATTACCTGGGTCAAAATATTAAAATAGATTTACAAGAACAAAGTGACAACAATTATAACAACAATTCATCCCACAATGAAATACGAACATTACATTGACAAACCCACATGTTTTGGTTCCAAATAAACATATTGCTGCATAAATTCACATTGGCAGCGCAATCTCCCCCTTTTACGTTTCACCCGATGGGAACTACGCTACCCATAATACTATATAATTTCCATGATTAGAGTATGCACTCCTTTTGCCTGTTCCTGGCGGCAGCTCTAAACCACAGGTGAGTCCTTTAAACTTAATTGCAATTATTCAATTTTGTTTTAAAGTAACAAATCATAATTGCTTAGTTGTTGTATTAGCAAACGCGATTGCTTGTTCCGTGTGCACCCGAAACAAACACTCGTGTTCGCTACCTTAAGTTTAGCAAATCCAAACAAACAATTCAAACATACATTGTTGTACCAATCCTATATACAGCTATAACCATATTCTTTCCTTTTGCAGGACTGAACACAATATTTCTAGCCCAAGGAATAAACGGATGCAAGTTATACCGGGCCCGTGTATTATTTAAACATTGCACAAAACACATGTATTGCCGCCGTCCCCCGCTTCCTCATAGCGAGGCGGATGTGCCCGTTTGTGCGGAGAATCCTTTCTCCGTCACAGCAGTACTACCTTTAGCTTTGCAGAAACCTCTGGTGGAAAGAAGAATATAAGAATAAGTTTGGGCTGACTCACAACATGTAATACAATACTCAGTCAAATACAATGGTGCATAATTAGTGAAGAATGTGAATATGGTTCCCGAGTGGCTCAGTCAGCAAGATACTCGTCTCAAATGGGCCAGAAGGGATCCCAGCTGTGCCATCAGCTGACAATGACCAGGAGCCCACAGCAGCAGAATAAATTATCTTTATTCCGCGGGGATATGGGTGGGTAGGTCAGCGGGGTTTCCACATCTCATCACTTTCAGGCACCCTATGAGTTGTCAGACACCTGCAAGTAGCTCAGATGACCAATCAGTGAAGCGGTGCCTATCCTCCAACTGGTGCCCACTTTATTGTGGTCCATTGTGCGACATGCAGTGTGAAAAATAGCTGTTGGCTCAGTGTAAGTGCATCAGAGGATTGCCTACACCTCACTTCAGTGCTCCTGCGTGACTGCAGGGCCTGTCATAGTGAGAAGACCCTCTTGAGCAATTGCCAATAATAAAAACAGAGTTGCATATAGGGAAATAAAAGCAGTAAAAAAATATCTGAATAAAATCTCCGATCCTTGATCTTGAATTACCAAAGCACCTGTACCATAATGGTCTCGTACCATAGCAGCTAATGCATAAAATATTTGAGATTTTTAATATTTGTGCAGTTTAGGTAAATGCCTGGATGCCAAATGGCATTTAAAAAAATAAATAAAGTTTAAAACCATTTTATTTGATTGATTTTACCTCTACTTAGAATATTTGTATCTGTCCAGTATTGTTTTAAATGGCTTATTTGTAAAAGTGGAGTGCACTGCACCAACAGTTTTGCATTTTCTCAACATACACACAGTTCATGATGCAATACAAAACCTCTTGACATTTTTTTGTAGCTTATGTCACCCAAAAAGGACAGTATGGGAATTTTGTTTTCCTGCTTTTTTCTGTCTTGTCAAACAACACTTGGTTGCACTTGTCAAACTTAATCAGACATTATTAAATACACCATCATTAAACACAAATGTGGATAAATAAAATTCATATACTACAGTGAATAATTCCTGACACACTCCTTTATGTTTATATGTATATCATCTTCTCTTGTTTATGACAACACAGCCTGTAGTTTGGGGTTAAAATGAGCTCGACAGAAGTTGTTGCTCAGACATTCGAAAAAGGAAAAAAAAATAAGAGAAGAAACAGGATAAAAATAAATAAATCAATAAAAATACTCTTTGGCTGACAGCAGTCTGCACCAATAAATGGGAGACATGATGGAGCGGCGTTGTGTTGTTGGCTGAGTTGATTGACAAATAATGGCCCCACCGATGCGTTTTCAGAGGTGCTCCTTGGGCTGTAATGGATGGACGTCTTGCTGGTGAGACATCGGGGGAATAATTAGACGGAGCTGCCTGAGGTAAGCCCCGCCAGAGAGGGTTCGTTAGTGAGGGGATGGTGACGGCCTTGGTGGAGAACTGTTTTTATTTTTTTTTAGGGGGTGGGGGGAGTGGCAGAATGCCTACACCTGGAAAAAAATACAGTCCCAGGTCCCTTTGGACATCCTGTGGTCTATTGTTCCAGCCACATGGAAGCATTATGGAAAACTATGCTTGCAGTGTGGCCTCCAGGATGTATTTAATGTCACAGATGTAGACGCTGGAGTATTCGGGTTCCCATGGGCAATGTGTGTGTCTTGTCCATCATTTCCATGCGGACAAATCATGAGGCAGACCCCTTGTTAATACATACTAGATATGTACTATTAGAAAAGAGCAGTAAAAGTCATCAATGTATTGAAAGTGGTTGGGAAACAGCTTTGTCTAAGCGTTCTCTAAATCTATCCCTGATATGTAGTATAACAGCAGTTTTCATGTTGTTTTCCTTGACCGGATATGTTTAAAGAGCTCAAAGGTCTTTAATTGTATGTGAAATCCAAAAACTTTCAATATTAAGCATTTGTAGAACAAAGGAACACATTGCTGCTAAGCCTATTTGTTCTCTATTTCTTCTGAAATTAAAGCAAAGGCCTTTTAACTACCAATAACACTTAATTTTGCAATTACTTTGCTATTTGTGGGCATGTGAAAACATGAGAAAATAAATGTTTATTGTCACATATAGGTTCATCTTTATTATTCTTCTAATTGCCATCCTTAACATCACGGTGTGGTGATATCTAATGGTTCAAAAAGCGAGGACACAATGTTCTGTTCTGTATAACAGTGTTATTTAAAATGCCACTACTGTATTCATGTCTTGAGCAAAAGGACAACATAACCATTAGTTTGAAATCAAATTCATCCACGCTTGTAAATATGTGATTACTTCTCTGGTCTGTTGTAAATAGCAGCTGTATCACCCTGCAATGCATTAGGCAGCCCAAAGTTAATGTGGTGAAGAGTTCTGTTTTTACTGAGCGCAAAATGTTATGTGTGTTTTTTTTTTTCCAGTGTTCACGGCAGTCCCAGTTGGCATCTGTTATTTAATTGTTAATGCTGAGCATAAGATTATGTTCTACATGTTCCTGCGTCTGCCTCAGATTCCTTGTTAACACAAATCTCATGGTGCATTTTGATATACAGAGATGTAATTCAGTATTACAGTCAGGGTCAGACAATTTCTTTGGGGCTTTCTTGGCATGAGCCAAAAACACAAAAGACCTTGTCAAGAGCGATGCAAGCAGCCGGTGTTATTCAGGGCTCTATAATGAATTTTGATCACACGCTCAAATAGCTGGCAGTGTTCAGGGAAGCTACTTTGAAGGCATAGCATGCTTAAAGCTATAGGATGCTCAGCCCAGAGTAGCTGAGCTCCTACTCTTACTACTACAACATACCATTTCATGTCTGTTTTCATTGAGGTTGGGTTTGTGACACTGATGACAAACAGGATAAATGTTAACAGTTATGTTGTCAAGGCATTTACTGAATCATTTACAGAACCACCTACTCTGTCACTGTTTGATAACACACATTGATAACTGAAGCCCTGTCAAGATGAAAGAGGCTATTTTCCAAAAGGTGTGTGGAAGGCTAAAGTAAGAATGCAGAAGCTTGTTTGGCACACAAAATATAGAATAAATGCATCTTCATTTTTTTCCAAAACGTTTTAGAGCTAAAATGATAAAAAATAGGTTCTTTATTCACATAAACTGTATGCTATCATGAAATCTTATAATCTCGGTACTAGAAGATTCCCAGTAAGTGCAACATGGGAAATGTGAATGTGAAAGCTTCAAAAGCGCACCTTGCCTTCAATTTGTCACAGCTTTATGAGGGTAACATTATCCAAGATATTCCCTCATCTTCTTCTCTTTGCCAACCGCCAGGTGTACTCTCTTGTGTCGTCATGGAAACCATAATTGGCCCGGCCCAAAGGAGTTGTGATGGTTTCCGACCCTGGGAGATTAGCTGGTGGTTGGGAAGGGGGACCTGTGAAGACATCTGTGTTGAGGCCATCTGGTCACTGGGTCAGCTCCATCACTACAGAGCCACTATATGTGTCAGGATGTGCATTTTATGTCACTGTAAAGTCACTTTACATTGCATCTAAATCATGTTGTCACTGCATAGAGTCTTTGCGCATCGTTGGAGAGTCACCGTACGTCCGCACAGAGGCAGTATACATCAATGCGGAGCCGCTCTTTGACCCAGTCACGATGACACATATAAATGCGGTGTGGCCCGGGGTGCAGTTTGCTCTGCTTCCACACCTTCAGGAAGCAGGAGGCGAGCACTGTCACGCTGCCAGCAGCTTGGACAGTGTCCATGCTCAAATCATGCAGGCACAGCTGTAAAGGCATGGAAGCACTACAGAGGTGTCACAGTCCCCTAAGACAGGGAGCACCCTCTTAACACAGCAGGAACTAAACCGCCGAACCCACCAGAGGAGGGGGGCGCGGGGCCAGCTGGCTCGTCATCGCTGCCAAGGTGAAAAAGGCCAGAAAAGAACGACTCTGGAATTTCCAAGGGGGGGTGGGGGTTTGTGGGGCATAGCCACAAACACAAAATACATTCTGTTTGTATGAACGGCTGTACCCAACAAGATAAGGGTTGGCAGTGCATGGCTTTTTGCGGGATGTTGCTCAGAGGAAGCCACAAGTGGAAGAAAAAAGGGGGGACTTCTGAGGAGATGGAACTGATTTGCAAACAGCAGTGAAGCACTTATCTGCCCGCAGGCACCACATAACCACTGAGAAACCCTTATCAGATGGGCAGCATGAGCAGGTAAGAAATAAACCCGCAAAGTTTCCAATTAAAGAAAAGAAAGTCTTGACTGCACAGAATGATGAATAAACCTTTGTTGCCGTACGCTAGTTGCACAGGCATTCCTACAGTCTCGGCTCAGATCTTCACAGCAAACACAGACAAAGCAGTGCTGTGCACCTGAACCACTCCTGCTTTGTTCTTCCAAACTTCTTGCCTCACAAGACTTGCTCAAGAATTTACTAGAGAAAATACAATATATACTTTTAGGCTGGCAAATACTCCTGCTGTTTCTAACTTTCTAACACACCCACATACTGTCACAAACACACACACAAACCAAAACACACATTCACACACACACACGCACATTTAATCAAAGGGGAGTTTAATTTAATGTTTCCGTTAGGGAGGGTGGCATAGCTTACACAGTAATTGTCTTCCTCTTACATTCATTTTCCTCTATGCTAAGAAATAATTAGATCTGCTCTAATTGATGGTGATCCTAATAACATGATCCAATATTAGACAAATTGTGAATGCATACACCGTCAAATGGGTACAGTGTAGCCAAAAAAGACTGCACTTCTTGTATAATACATTTTAAATGTCATTAATCTTGTTGCCTTTTATTCCCGCTCCTCTTTAAAATAAACTTTTAATACACATAAATAGGAGTTCATTTATTTAGAACCTGGAGAGATTTCCTCGTAAAAAATCATTGTTTTAATTGGAAGGCTGGGCATGCTGTAGGCCTTGGGATAAATCAAAATCAACAGCAAAAATGGAAGTGGATAACATATTCACTTTAGTTGTATAGAATGTGCAGACTAACAAGCATTTGCACTGTCTGAGTTCTTAGGATCCAAGCACATTTATACCACAGAATGTTCTCTTGTGGATCCATGGACAAGCTTTCTAGACTGACTAGACTGACTTACAGTGTCAATCAAATTTGGTGACATGACTTCATACTCTGGGCCATTGTAATGTTAAGAATCCATTAATTTTTCTAACAATAACCACTGAGCCAAAGTCTGTAAGATACTGCATCTGCCCCATGCCCAGTTCCCTCCAGCCTAATGAATTTAAATGGAGGCTTTTTGTTGCCCTTATCTCTGAATATCTGAATCTGTTGATATAGTGATGTGTTCAGCCCTGCTTATGGAATACACTGGGCAAGTGGCCTGTGTCAGCAAGTCTCTGCCTTTCATTGTTTGCTGTATGATCTATCTGGTAGCAGGGTTGGACATTTACTATGGCTTAATGCCTCAGGGCCAGCAAAGGATTCCATGTAGTCAATTCTGCCAGTGACCATTGGACAAACACTCCCACACCATTCTATTTCATGCCTTGCCATTCTATTGCAACTATAGGGAATTCACCTGGCCAAACATTGCAGACAAACATTTACATTTACAATTTGTCACTGACTAAAATGGTAAGTGACAAATATTCAGAGCATTTACTAGCTTTGTAGAAGCCCTTATTTTACAGTAGGCTACACTGCCAATCAAAAATAATTACTGACCACATATAGAAATACATGCCTACCTCCACTGAGCAGTACCTTTTGACCTGAAGTGTGGAATTGTTTCAAGGCCTTCTGCCGGGATTAGCGTGGGCAGGAGAATTACCAAGTTATAAGATAACGAGATGTGTAAAGTTTCACTTGTCACTGTGTGGGTTGCGTGAAGGAATGACTTCAGGAGGAAGCTGTGGTCATGAGTTTGACGATCACAGTCACCTGCCTCAAAAACCCACCGAGAACTTTGGAACTAAACAGCTACATGAGGTAAATGAGCAGAACCCTGGGAACCTGTGAGAGGTCTTCACTGCTGTGAGCGCCACACGGAATTTGCTATTGCAGGAATATCTCCAGATCTCTTCAGCAGTACTCCAAGGAGGTGTGAGGCCATCATTAAAATTAATGGGGGGGCCTGCTAGATATTAAACTAATTATTTCTTGTATGAGTTACATCATGTATGATATCATAATCATGTCCTATATTTGCATTAGAATTACATATTTAGTTGTTTTTGTCCTATTTGTAGTAGAGGAAGATGATGGTTTGTGTAGTACTGTGGTGCATCGATAGATGCTTTAATTCCCATACTGAAGATGAGCGGCTGGTGGTGGTGAACATCACATTGTTCAGAGACAATGTAGTACCTCCATCTCCATTATTAAGGGTAAATTACAGATAGATTAAGTCCTGCTCTCTTTTCTTTTTCACTTTCAGTGCTTCTAATTGGCTAATTGGTTTAATGTATGACTCACATACTTTCATTGTCAAGCTATAACTGTTGGACAGGAAGAGTGAGTGGTTTCTGATTTATTATCCGTGTATGACAAAGTATGATTCATATTTACAATGCACCAAAGATAAACTTGATCCAAAAATGTACCGTGCATAATCATTCAGGTGAAACAAAGTGAGAAAGGGCACTGCAATATAAATGTACAGACCCCAAGACTTACCACAGGAGCAGCAAGAAGAAGAAGAAAAAACAATTATGTATGCACAGAACTAGCAGAATTATAGTACATTGGCATCTATGTGACAAGCAGTGAATAAAAGCATACATCAGCAAAAACATTTTCCAGCAATTATCCTTGAGAGTACAATACTATCATTATATGAAAGTGAATGCAGAGGCTAAAAAAAAAACAAAAAACACATAGACTTTAAAATTAGCATTACCTTAAATAACAGTGCACATGCATGGTGCCAAAAACGATGATCTATGAGAGCAATGTTTACCAGCATCATCCTACCCTATCTCTCACAGTTATCAGTAAGAGCTACAGTATTCTCTATCTGATTCTACCCAGAGGCTGGAGTGATCAGAAAGATACTGGGTTCTGAGCACGGGATAGGTCGTATTTGGAGGAGCCCAGATTAAGCAGGAACAGCTGTGTTCGGTATTCAAGTTGCCCGATGACCAGTGGTGGAACATTTTAATTCAGTCTCCCACTCGCAGGCGCTCTCGCCTTCCTCTCGGGAATCCGCAGTACCTCGGCGGAGCTGTTATTTCCATCACCCACTCCCCGCAGCGTGCGGGACGCGTGCTGCGGCCCAGGGCTCCCGTTTAGAAGAGCTTACTTCTGTGGAGCCTCCCCTCTGGGAACAGGCTGTGCTCAGCCTCAGAGTCCCCAGGCCTTTTACCCTCCGTGTCGTCTCTGGCGGGTTCTTTTTCATCTGCCTTTTCTCTTTCGGTAACGGAGCGAAGCAACCCTGGAAACAGTGGTGTCTCTCGCTCACCCACACATTGGCTGTCTGCCTGAGATAGTGGCTTTTACAGTGAGGGCATTTTACCACTAGAAGGGTATGCAGCCATCGAATGGTCCCTGTTTTTCGAAATGTTTTCCGTTGTCTGATCTGAGTGTTTGTGTCTTCCCTGCTGTCCTGGTTTCCCCCACAAGCTTGCTCTGTGTTCCTGCAGACCTTGCCTTCTTGCCCTAGGCTCAGACAGTGGCCATTTTGGTATGCTCTTTTACTCCTGCTTAGTTTCTGGTTGTACGTTTTTTGTAAAGCCACCAGGAAACTCTGGAAGCTGTGTTGGACAGCAGTGATGTTTCAGACAACTGCTGTACCACCCTGTAGCCTTACAATACTGAGCATACGAACTGAAGTGAGGTGAGGTTTTGTGAGTTATGGGATGTGAGAGCTCTGGGAAAAACCAGATTGGTGCTGGAAGTAGTATTACGAGGCAAGTAGGTAGCACTCCTCTGTCTGTAACTGAATCCAGTGCTCAGTAAATTAAGTGCCCCAGTGTGTTGATGGGGGCATAGTGCTATACTGCCTTCCAGATCAGATTTTACACTGACCCACTGTGGATTTTAATGATCCCATGGCACTTATCTAAAGAATAGGAGTGTTACTGACTGTCTACATCTGGTCACCTAATCACCCATAATCCCTAGTGTTCTCCACCCATCTTGTTTCCCCAGACTGTTTCTGTAAAAGTGACAAGTTCCTAAATGACCACCCTGCTTAAATAATAAATAAATAAGTTGAAATGGGCAGCAGTGTGGCATAGTGGTCAGGAGCTGGGCTCCTTTCCAAAAGGTTGCCGGTTCGACTCCCTCCTGGGGCACTGCTGCTGTGCCCTTGGCCAAGGTACTTAACCCACAATTGTGTCACTAAATATCCAGCTCTATAAATTGATTAAATTGTAACCTATGTGAGTCACTCTGGATAACAGCATCTGCTAAATGACAATAATGTGATGTAATGTAATGAAATTGGTCTTGTATGTTGAAGGTTCAGATTCCAAGTGGAGCATTGCTATACAATATACATGTAAGATACTTGCAAATGTAAGTTATGCAAGTCACCATGGATAAGGAAGTCCACTTTGCAAGTCACCATGGATAAGGAAGTCCACTTTGGCATGCATCTCATCTAAGACCCTGCTGTTTGTATGCTGTCGGATCATCAGACTACTTCTCTATTCTGGCCTTAGTGTACAGTTGAGTAGCCTGCCTCAAGTTTTTCCCGCTATTAGAAATTCGTTGGCACCAGGGTATTAACAGTTGCTAGGCTAGCTGTTTCTACTATCCCAATTCAAAAGTAGGTTAAGAGAAAGAGAGGAACATGAATAGGAGGATAGCCAGCAAATAAGTAGAGCTTCCCCTCTGCTAAGGGATACTTATGGCTTCCCTTCTACTGATGGATTCCAGCTGGCTCTCTGTATTAAAAATAGATCACAAATGAAAACATATTTCTGTAATACAGCAACTGACTTTTGGGAGTGTGTTCTTTTATTTGTCTTTGGACTGGTTTGAGTCTTTAATGACATATGACACTTGGTGGAATAACTCTTTTAATGCAGTTTCTGTGTTTTCATTAGGCTTGCTCTTAGTACTCAGTTAATAATTCCACTATCTCCCTCTACAAAAAAAAAAGCAGCATATTGAGCACAGTGCTGGACTTGAGTGTAGATCATATTCCAGTGGGTTTCCTGTCGCAGAGTGAAGAAAGAAGAGGGTGAAAATGTTGTGAAGAGTAAGGGTGAGAAGATGAGGAAGAACCAGGCCTGAGGGGAGATACAGCAGCCAGAGAATAATGCAGTGAGGAAAATAATGAAGCAGCTGAAGGGAAGACCTGAGACATGGAAGGAAGAGGAGAAGGAGGGATGGGCCTGAAAGAAACAGAGAGAAGGATTCTTTGGCTTTGTTAGTGATGCAAGTGTTGAAGAGCGATGCGAAGAGCATTATTTGCTTGTAGCCGTGTCCAAAATGAAGAGGAATGTGGGGGCTTTGATGGAAAGTTAAAAAGAGTTCCATTTGGTATGTGCATAGTTAGGAAAGTTTTTTTTTTACAGCACAGTTATATTTCTGTCTTAAGACAGAGTTGTGTTTCTGTGTTAATGAGTGTGTGAGGTTTGTTTGCCTTAGATATGTGTGGCTCCATAGGAGATTGCAGAGAGAATGCAGGAGGATATTTTGGTTTCAGAAGTACAGAGAACTGGCTCACAGTGAACAGAAGGTTCCAATAGTTAGTGGAAGCAGAGAGTTTGTAAGGCTGTGTAGTGGGTGGACCAGGAAGGAAAAGTTAGAGTGAGTCTTACAGGCCTTAGTTGTAAGTACTACTCTGTTGGCTCCAGAACGACTCTGTGAAGAGGGACCAAATGGAGAGACAGTAGGAGACTGAGGACAGCAGTATGAAACCAAGGCATGTGGGGCACCCATAGGGTCTGCACCTCAGGGATCCTCTTCAGCCTCCTGTCCCTACACTCTGCGCAGAGATGGGTCCCCAGCCTGTGCCTCTCTCCTGGGGCCCTTTGGACATGAACACCTAAGGCTCCATGCTTTCCCAGGAGAGCTCACTGGACTGCAGCTTTCTGCAGACAATGCCTGGCTGCCGTGAGGGTGTGTTTTGTGGCTGGGGTTACATCCAAATACTGTGTGTGTGTGCGGGTGCAGTGGGGCTGGGTGGGGTGACTTGGTGCTGCCCAGGGAATAGTTACACTAACCTGTAGCTGACAGGCAGTGAAATTGGAATCTCTGTCTAGCTGATGGGCATGCTGGTGACGCTCTTGCCCCCTTTTTCACTGGCAATCTGGTATCACAGCTGAACAATTAACTGGAGACATTTGTCCAGTGCCAATATGCTGATAATTATGGTTGTTTTACATTTCATTAAATGTTCTGAACAAAAATAGAATGGCAAGAAAGATTTAACTGCACAAACTGAGAGTTGTGAGGCAGCCATTCAATGCAATACACCATCATGCTGTGCTACAAATTGTATTTAATGGAGAAAACCTTGTCTTTTCATGCGCAAATTAAGCAATTTCATTCAAGGAAGGAGAAACAGACCTTACCTTTATTCTGGACCTCAATCATTAACATCTTGTAAATATTTCAGTCAGCACCAACTGGAAAACAAACAAAAAACAACAACAGAAACTAATAATAGACTATAACGTTGTGCTTTTTGGTGGGCACACTTTGTTCATAACTGCTTTCTCTGTGAGAGTCACTGTTGGAAATAACCTATTATTTACTATTATTTTGGTTAATAAATTATTTGGTGGTTTTTCTTACTCAGATTAATAAGCCACAACAATATATTCATGTATAAATTTCATGCTAGTTGTTGGAGAACTACATCAATTTGCCTGTAAAACAAGGCATGCATGTATTGCGAATCATCATGACATTTTCATAAATCAATCCTTTGTCAACTCCTGGTAAAAGCCAGTAATAAAGATCAATTGGCAACTGATATAATTTTATAGATACTGTTGCTAGTGATTGCCTTGGGCAATGATTTATCAGAGGGATTGAATGTTGAACAATAAAGGCAACTGCAAACCAAGGCCGGTTATATGTTTGGAGAGCCCTTAATCATTCTGAGAGGTTTGAGCAACCAGCACTTGCTTAGTACATGTGATGTTTCACTGTCCTCTTTCCTTGGCCACACACTTAGAAAAAGAGAAATTGATCATGGAAGAAAAGAATGCATTCATCAGATATTGTGTGCAAAGTTTCAGGAGAGTGGAACCATATTGTTGCCATTTGTCTGTTTATGCCATAGTCAACTACCTTATCTACAGTTACAAAAAAGGTCCCAAAAATGGAACTTTCTTCCAGGAGCTTCTGCCAAATACCACATTATTTAATCACACTGAAACACCTTTTCATAAAAATGAGTCCCATTTCCAGAGAATTTTCAGAAGAGTGCTTACTGTATGTAAATCAGGTACATTAAGCATATTTATGCATCACGTTTTGCATGTGATAATTGGTATAAGGAAGCATAAGTGTGAGTACTCTGACTACCTTTAGAATATGCATGACCCTGACAGGTACAAACATCTACCTCCCTTTTTGTGATGTCTTTGAAGTATGTCCCCACTATACCTAATGATGAGCTAATTAAGCATTTGTGCTAGCCCTTTTTTGGGAGGAAAAGTAATTTGAAACATTGATCAGTAAGGACAACCTTAAATACATGTTTTACTGAAGAAATAACTCTCAGTAATGTTTGATAATTCACCTCCTTTTGGACAGCACACTTTGCTTTAAGAAAGGCAAATTTAAATTTAGCTATAAAAAAACCTCCTTCCATAGTGTGACAAAGCTTGCTTTATGGCCATCTTTTTGCTCCCTGGAAAAAAAACATTTTTTTTACATGAAGCATAACAGATTCAACCCTGAAAAGCTTGTGAGAGAAGGAACCAATGGATCAATTTCATTTAAAAATAAGCTTTGTTTTATTTCGTCTTACTCAGATGCAGAATATTGCTGTTTAAGTATGTCAAACTTATGCCTTTAACAAAAACACGAACACAAAATATAAGGTTTCTACATGAAATACACATTGCATCTGCTATGCTCTTTTAGACATTCATTCAGTAACCTGTTTAATAATTCGGATGTAAAGATACATAAGAAATACATAACCCTATAGGAAATTCTATCGTGTCATGGAAGTTTTTACAGTTTACACAGTTTAAAAAAGTCCTGATCTGCATTGCTGAGGAGGCTCCATTATTTGTTTTTCAGTGACCTTCAAAGACATTTTGGTTGGATTTATGTGAAAATAAAGAGGGGATGTTTTGTTGGATGTACCAATCATTAAAAGTCAGCTTTTATAAGGCCTATTTACTTGGAATGTTTGTGGAGTAAATGACTTTGGAACTTATTTTCAGACTTTTGACTTTTTTCTGAAAACAAATGACAAACTCTGGTAACATATACTTGTTAAATAAAAATGATCAGTTTTTTATATACACTTTTATATACACAAGTGATGGGAGACTAATGCTTCATGAAACCTATGATAGGTGGGGCTACAATATGTCATCAAGCAGAACATGGACACTTTTTTCAATGAGCTGGTAACACATAATGCCTTTCCTTATTTTGAGATTCCTGAAGTCTCACTCCACCAGCAGTAATACATGCATGCACAGACACATGTATGCACACACACACACACACACACACACACACACACACACACACACACACACACACACACACACACACACACACAGGCCCACAACTTTTTGTTTTTCACAGGAAAGCTCTAAGTGCCCTTTAAGGGTATGTGCCTAGATCAACTGTCATTAAATAAGGAGTAAATGGAGGTGACCTCTGTGAGGAAATCCTCACAGAATAATGCAAAGCGCCTCTTATCTTTCGTAACTTTCACAGCATCGATTTCTTAAATGCTGTATTGGATGATTGCATACTCTATGAACAAAGCTTTGAATACATTTAAAGATAAAAGAGAGAGAAAATGATCCACGGAGATCGAGCTTGAGGCAGGAGAACACAAAACTAAAAACAAGCTGCCTCGGGCCAATTGGCAGGTAAATATGCCCAATTATTTACAATCAAAACATGAGCTGTTAATGCTCATTTAGTCATGGTAAATTTACCACACAATACCAAATAGATTCAGGCAAAACCTAAAATAGCTTTTTAATGATGATGATGGGCCATAGATGTCATCTGATAATATTGTCCCCTGTTGACCAATAGGACATACAGTACAGTGTTGCATTGACAAACATTCAGGACAGAAAGCAGAAGTACCACAGCCTCTGTTAGTCTGTTATCGGCTCACATGCTCAGAGATAATTTCCATATCTTTATTGTTGGGAATATAGTGTTGCATTTAGATCTTTATCGCACTATGCCTGTTTTTTTTCCTCCTTGTACTATTTGAAACCCTGTAAATTTTGCTTCCTTCAGGCACAGAGCAGTGTGGCACAGGGTCCCTGCTCTATCACTTCACTTGTCTGTGTCTTGTGTGCTTGTGTCCTGTATTTTCCAATGGGCTATTAAGTGTGGGAATAGCATGCATTCCCTTATGGCAAGACCACCTTGGTCTTTTGATAGTAGATAGTAGTTCTTTCTGCCATGAAGCTGCACTCGATGAGCTTGAGGTTTGCTTTCAATATCTGTGTGAACCAGACTTTATACACTCCATGCTGACATTTTACGACAGCTACTGTATGGACAGAGTCCTGATGTGCATACATCTTACTGGTCAATGTAGAACCCCTTCAGTCACTTGAGACCACACCAGCTTTCTTGTATCCTCTCTCCAATGGTGAAACACAAAGTAGAGTTACAGAATCACTCCACAGGATTATAGTAAATGAAACAAGCATTTCATCTATGAGATTCTGTGAGGGCTAGTAACTAAAGCACTATAGCAGTATTAGTAGTATGTTTTGATATATTACAACAAGCTAATACTGCCTCTTTCTAATGCTGAAATTAATCTGTGAATCATATATGAAATCGACATAGGAAATTCCTATTTGCTGCAGTGTCTTTTGACCTCTGTGTTTTTATAATAAACAATCCTCCACACCTTGGATGATGGTAAGATTTATGGAGATACAACTGGCATTGCTTTGAAAGCAGATGATGAGGTTGTCCACCTAGAAACATCATATGGTGGAAGTTTGTTACACAGTGGGTCCTCATGAAAATTCAGCATAATTCCAACCGTAGCACTGGGCCTGTCAAGTGGCCCTGAGACACCAGGAAAGGTCTTCAATCCCCATCCATTTCACCTTGGAGGAGGCCGTTCACGGAAGCTGGCGTGGGGATAGGGTCATACCATCAATCTTTCAGCGTTTATAGCCTGCAAACCTGAAACTTCTCTGCCTGAAGGAGGCCATCATCTTTTACCTCAGCCAAGAGAGCTGTGGATGATCACTGCTACTGGTTAGTGTAAGGTGCTGTGCATTTGTCACAAGGTAGTGGGACACTGACCAAGGGAGGTGGCAGGGAATATATAAGTAAGTGTGTGTGTGTGCGCGTGTGTGTATGCATATTTTATATATTATATATATATATATATATATATATATATATATATATATATATATATATATATATATATACGTATACAGATACACAGTGTTAAACTGCACTAAGACTGGTCAACAGGGGGGAAAAAAAAAAAAATTAACTACAGAGTGGACTTACAGACCAGACAGATTTATTGTGGTCTTAGGCTCCAATTACCTCCCCCAGGCCTTGCAAAGGAAATGGCTTATATACCCTTTGGCTCCCAGGTTACCCCCAACTGGAGCATACCACCTTGCAGATAAATTGGTGATGTAATGTAATGTACTGTAAGTTGCTGTCTGGACATTACACATTTAAAACCATGCAATTCACAATTCACAATCACACCAATACCTTACCAAACACATAAAAACAGACAGTCTTATTTAAATCTGCATAGATTATACATGGACTGAGTTCTGATCAAGTGTGATATGCACTTCCCCGTAAATTGCGTTGGTTGTCTCACCCAAAGTCTATATGAGGGGAACGCGCACAGGCTCATACTTTTTTACCTGTAACCGAATCCTATACGCTGCTGTGCACACTGTGAGGTAAGTTAGCTGCTTCCACTGTTAATGTCTACATGTATTATAACTAACCCAGCTACACAAAATGTGCAGAATAAAACTCATTACGAAAACCAGATTCACATTCTAAACGATGGATTACACGAACCGGTGTAATGCAAAGGGACATGTGCTTTTCCCTTTACATACGTGAAAGCCAGCATTTCGCAGTCATATCAGAAACAGTAACCTAGAATGTACAGCAGAAATCCCTAGGACCATATATGTTCTTTCTCCCACATTTTGTAAAAGTGAACATTTCAGTCCATGTGATATATTAAAATAAAATGTTGCGCTAAAATGCGATGCCAGAGATAAGGTGCTTCGTTATAACTGTGTTGCATCCTATAAGGGCACCAGTCTTAGGTCCATTCATGTCTTTTTGCCTAAGCCGCTATTGTCTTCCGGGGCTATATAGATGCATAAAAAAACAATTATGTTAACAGTGAACTCACTGTAATCACATAGTAGAAACGGAACAGTTCGTGTCAGACCAGTCCTAAGTGCACCTAATTACGTGGAGCTGCATAATTAACTTAAATGAATATCTTACTAGTTCATAAGTGAAAAAGAAAAAAAAAAACTATAAAGGACAGTAAAACACGTGGCAAAATAAAGTAGTAAATGGATATATAAGTTTCAGATGCCGATTCAGAGTTCCGTTATCAGAACTAGTTAACTTGCTGGCAGTTGAAGTCATACTTCGTGAGTGTGCCAAAAATGCATAAGGCATGCAATGTTATAGTTTAGTAAAATCAAATTCAAAGTATTGAAACAAGGTTGCATTTGTGATTTATAATGTTGGAATATTGAATAATAATAATATTCAAAAAAAAAAAAAAAAAAAAAAAAAAAAAAAAAAACTTTTAAAGTCAAGTTTAATGCTGGCAAAAGACAGGAAAAATACTCCTGGAGTGAGAATCACTTTGAATGGAAATCTCCATTCTAAAGTATATGTAGCCCAGCAGTAGGCTTAATCTGTGTCTGGAAAACTAGCCCAGTATGTTTCAGTGCTGTGTCTCAAGCAGATACAGAAAATATAGCATCAATTACCCACAGCTGTTGATTTTTTTCTTTAAAAAATCCGCAAAATCTGTCATCTCTCACAGCATATGTGGCCCGGCTCATTGTCCAGACACGTGTGCTGTCCCTACTGGACTACTGCAGCTCTCACGTTGCCTGTACCCTTACATGTGTCATCAGGACCCTGCAGCTCATAGGGAAAAACTGCTGCTTGTCTTGTCTATAACCAGCCAAAATACTTGCATGTCATGGCCCTTTTCATCTCCCTCCACCGGTTGTGGCCAGAATAAAATTCATCTCTGGTTCTAGCCTATGGGGCAGCAAGAAGAATGGCTGCATGCACCTTTGATGTATTATCATACATACATTTCTGCCAGTCCACTCCTTTACCTCTGGTCAATGTGTTATCCCTCTCTGAGAGGGTTCATCTTCTGGGTCATGTCTTCTATCTACTGCGGCCCCCCAGTGATAAAATGAGCTTCCCACAACAGTCAAAACTGCTGAATCACTGTCCATCTTCCTCCGCAGACTGAAACCTCTTCTGTTCAAACTGCATCTTGGTTCAGCTAACACTGAGCTCTAAACACATTTTTTATATCATGAAACCTCCTGGTGCACCGACAATGACATTTATCAAATTTCATCTTGTACCTAATATGGAACTTAGCAGAATATGACTTGTGTAATGACTGCTACTATCAGGTTAGATACTTGTTGTACAGGAGTATCAGCTCTGATCCTAGCCTAACCATGCACTTTTGTTACTCACTTTGGATAAGAATGTCTGCTAAATGACTAAATGCAATTGAAGGTAGCGATGGGGCACACTATCGCTGTGCTAAAAGACTGGTGGATAAGCTTGGAAACTGCAGAGGAAGTGTACAAGATGATATTTACCTGCTGAGCTGTCCCCAATATGGCAATGAAACATAGCATTCGTTTGTAACTATATGAATGAAAGAACCCTGACCAAATCTCACCAGAGAACAGGGCTTTGATTCAGAATCATGTTAAATTGTCTGAATTGCTTGAATTACATGTGTCTGCGCATCATTTTACCTCTGGCTTACATCTGTAAAGTACTCCCGCATACTTTTTATCTATGTGTCGGGTACAAATTTCATATTTACAGAAAGCATAAATATAACTAGTCTAGCGTAAACATTGATTCATGCCTATTTTGACCAGTATCTTTGAGAAAATATCTTCCTTTACTACTCTCTTTCAATAGCAAATTTAAGAACATTTGAGATACATCATTATATGAAGGAAGGCAAGAACAAAAATGGGAGTTGGGCATGTTTCATGAATCCAACATGACTTTTGTACAAACATATACCCTCATTTTTGTATGGACATTTTGATGAACGAGGCCCAATGTGTTTTTAAACAATATTTGAAAGGATTTTTGCCTTTGCAGCTTGGATAAGCTGAAGGAACTGGGCAGATTTGTGAGGGTGAAGACCATTGTTTTGAACGCACCATTCACCTTTCTGAATCACACGTGTTGTTTTATGCAGAAAAATACAGCTGTGCATTGCCGTAGCAGACACTTCTTCATTATGCCTAAATGCAAATTCCTTGTTTACTCCTTGTTCACAGCTCCCAGCCAGTAAACTATTCCAGTTCTAGGTCTGCCCAGTTTCTTTTATCACACTGCTATACCTAGGTGTTTAAGGAAAGTGAAAAAAAACTACTGTCTGAGTCTGAGCTGTAGGTAGTGGAAACTGTAATACTGCAAAATCAGAACTCCTGAATGGAAATAAAATCTCTGCCAATAAAATTGAAGAGCAAGATACAATGCATGCAGACGGTGCTATGTGACAATTAGTAGTGTCTTTATTCGTTCATTCAACACAGCCACACAAAATGTCTGGTTTTGAAGGCAGCAAATTGATAAGTTTATTGTCAGTTGAAACTTGGCGTGGGGAAATATTCTCTATTCCTACTCAGCTCGGTTTCCATCACATTGCTGATCCGTTTCCTAAATCCTGCCTTTCCAGTCTTAGAGACTTGATTTGAAAAAAAAAAAAAAGTAAAATAGAGTCCTTCATCAAATCAATGTGCCTTGATTTCTATTCCCTGGTGTCCTGATGTTAATCAACACAGTAAATAACTCTGATCGCTTTGACAAGCTTCGGTCCTTTGTTTCTTTGCATGCTCCTCTAGGACACTGATAAATATAAAACAAGAATGTCCATGTGGGGCCTGTTTAAGCATGTTAACCCTTGCAAATTAATACTGTTAAGTTATGGTTTACTCCAGTGAATGATGTGTGAAAATCACCCATAGGAAAATTGATGAAATATATTTAAAACTGCATATGTTATTTCTTAGCAACTGAAAGGTATGTAAATATTTTGGGGTGCTAATTGACATGTACACATGTTCTGTACTGTGTTACATTAATTGATAATTGTTGATGTTTTTGGGGGAGAATTGGTGAGTGGGAAATTTCCTTTCCTAAGGTGTCTCTCATTCACAATGTGGTGAAAGCTTGACAAAGACTCTGTGAGACCAAAAGTTCAGGAAAATAAAAATAATAAAAAACTGGGACTGTTGTACAGGGATCAGTTAATAGCATACTCAGTAGTGCTGATTTTTGCCCCAAAGATATACTGCGCCATATATTTTGCATTGGCTTAAACCTCAGCGTAGATGAAAATTTAACATTGTGTTACAGAAAGAAGGGTTAGCTAGGTAAATTAAAATTGTGACTGGCTTCATCAATTTATATTTTAACAAGCTGATGAATTCATTTGAAATGAAACCAAACTCTAAAAGCACTAAAAAACTAAGTTGCAACTACTTAGCTAAATGCCAATGATAAAAGTGCATACACATGGAGTCTGTGTCTGAGTTCATATGGTTCTAGGTTGCGGGGTTTGCAAATGCGAATCTCAAGTCTGAATTGGGCCCCACAAAGGCCAAGCCACCATTTGTTTGCATTACGGCAGCAATCTCCATGTAGTACAGTCATTCTGTGTGTTTGTAAGGCTTTCAACATTTTCCCATCTACAGTAATGGACAAAAGTTCTGGTTGGGTACATGGAGCAGGGGTTTGGAAGTGGAGCAACTAAAAGATTCAAAGTTTGAAGCTTGGGTTGAATGGTTTTTTGTCACTTTCAGGGTTCTCAAATAGCACTGTGTCAGCCTATGCCAGCCTAGCGTAGGGATGCCAGGGTAGATGGGGGAGGTTGTGGCAGAAGGTTGAGGTAGGAAAAAATATTGAATTATAACGTATTTACAAAGTCGTTGAATTATAATGTATGTTGACTGCATGCCCCTCAAATAATTTTCTTTACTTTTAAAAATGTGCAGTAGGTACAGTAGACCTAAAGGTGGAATAAAGGAACCATTGTTTTCAATCTTTCTTGCATTAATGATGTTATGATCGTGCCTAAAATGGTATTTTAAAGGGAAAAAAAAAATGGAAAAACATACTTAATGGGTAGTTGGAGAAACACTAGCAAGCACTTAGATAAGACCTGAGAAACATATGTTTGTAACAGAAGAATTTTGTATCTACAGAGAATATATGACTACATTCATAATATGGGGACACTGCCATTATGTGAAACATACTAAAAAATTCTAACTTTTGCAAAGATATGAATCAGTCTCAAGTATTTTGATGGTTTCAAGGTAGTTCTTTAGGGAGAACATTTGTATTCTATGAGGCTGGGACCTTGAATGAAAAATGTATTTTGAAATCTCATGTTCTTCAAGAACAAAGCACATGACAGAACATCTCTGCCAACAACCACACCATTCAGGCTAGGTTTTGAATCTTTTCAGAAAAGATTTCCTTGCCTTTTGTGTCTTTCTCACCCACACATGTTACACACATAGGATTTCATGAGGGATTCAAAGGTTAAATGATGAAAAAATATATATGTCTTGACAACAATTTCACAGATTCTTCAAGAACAATTTGGGCACTGGTAAAATATAAAAGATTAGTATTTTTCAGTACTGGTTTTGAGGTATTGGTGTTGCTCTGTATTGATATTCCAGATGGGCTAGTAAGAGCTTAATTATTAACAAGCTTAATTATTAATTTAATACTTACCTTATCATAGGTTTATCATCACTTTACAGGTATAGGGCATATGGAAACAGGCCATCTGGTCAGGGAGGAAGATTGTGTATTGACCCATCACCCTTACCTGACCATAAAACAAAACTGTGGGCCCCCAGCACATACATCCAGGTGTGCAGCTATCCATATGTGCTACTGCATGACTCTGCTACTTCATCTGCATGTGCTGCTGCCAAGGGGAGCTCCAGCAGAGGTCTTCCAGAGGGCACTGGAAAATTCTCACACTCTTCATCACACAACCACATTTTCCACTGTCCAGTCATATCATGCGGCAATTACAGGCATCAATTTTTCGTCCAGTGACCTAACTGCGAGGTAACATGGATCACCTAGTCTTTCATATTGTGCTGTATAGGTGCTTCTTGAACAACAGAACATGTGTCCTGAAAGAGGAAAGAGGACTCTCCCAGCACTAAAAGGGGGAGTTCCTCCCCAGGAACTGGAACATGTTTTTACTTTAACCGGCTTTGACATGGGGGATGCCTCCCCTATAAAATATATTTACTGTGTTGACTTCAGCCAGCTCTGGAAGGCAAAATTCTTCCCAATAACAGATGTGCTGCACATACAACTCACCACCAGCTCTGACTTTCATGGCTTTGAAAATTGCTCATCCTCTGCTGAACCTACAACCTCCTTGCCATGACCCGCAGCAGGTGCCTGGTACCCACTCTCCTGGTGAACTCACTCTCCTGTATTTCTGAGAGAGTCCTGATGCACCCGACCCCAGGTGACCCCCTCTGGTGAACTTGCCTCATGCGAGTTACTGAGACAGCCCTGCCTCAACCTGGACTCCCATCTTGTGTTTCCTGAGAAAGTCCTGACGTGCCTTATTGTCAGCTGACCCCAGACTGCCTCCCCTTGAACCTGTTTCGCATATTTTGAGACAAATCTGCCTCCCGTCTGCCTCACCTCTTGCGTTACAAGAGAGTCCTTGTGTTTTCTGCTGTCGCTGACCTTAGGAGCTCACCTCCCTTGTGTGCCTCTCTCTCTTCTGACACAAGCAAAGAAACCTATGACAGTTCTGTCCAGTGGCCTCCCCAGTGCAACTGATGAACTGCCATCTGTCCAGATCTAATGGGCTATCTCTCCATAGAGATATCCACTTAGTAAGCACGACATTGTTATTTAATACTGGCATCATGACTTTAGCCAATACCATCATTTTGAGTGCCGTTTAAACACGTTAGTAATTGGACATCAAAGATTTTTAATTCCATTACAAGTGTTGAGTGTATGAGACATGATTAACTGACAAGTAGTTATCTTTGTGTCATATTAGCTAAATTGTACAGATACACATTCTCTGAATTCCCACTCAATAAAATAAAGGCACTTTAATGAATTTCTAAAACAATAGTATGCATTAGAGCTTTTGGAAGATACTTGTTTTTTACATTTTTGAAAAACACTTCAGAAAAATGGTGAAGCACTGCATCTTATGTCTCTATTGCAATAACCCTGAACTTTCCAAAGAGAACATAATTTAACACTGAATATGAAATTTAATATTCTTCTCTTCACTAAATGCATGGTGCAATATCAATGTCAGTGTATTTCTTGCTACAAGGCAATTTACTGTATGTTCTGTCTGCAACAAGGCAATACAGACACTGTCTGTTTCGAGAATTTCTTTCAATTTTTTTGCCTCACAGGAAAAATTATGATTACTCACATGAATAAGAATATGAATGAAAGTTTTAAAACCTGTTAACCTAGTGCATGTATTCTTAAATGGAATGCATCTTTGGTCAATGCAAGCAAACCACCAATCAGAAATATACTAACTTCCCAAGGAATTGAACAAAGATACTTCCAGATACTTACCTATCATATAATTATCAAATTATGAAGCAGTCATTTACCTAGAGGTGATCATCTCACATACTTTTTTTCACTAGTGGCCCTATATATACACATAGATAGGTAGATGGATATTTGCACTGGTAACCTAATATTCTAAATAAAGCTCTAAAGACAAGAGTTTCCAAACAAACAATTCCTAAGGGTAGACTTCAATTCGACAGTGTGTGCCCTTCAAAATGGCCTCGACCATTCTCACAGAGAGGCTTTTAGACTCAGTTACTAACACAAAAAGACAATAAATGCACATCTTTTAAATATTTAATCTGCTAAAAGCTTGTGTTTAGGAAGACACAGTCTCAGATCTCCAAATTAAGGGGTTTCAGTTGTTTATGTGCTGCCTGTTAAGACCAATTCATTTTGGAGCAGAAACTGCATTTACTGATCCATCAAGGAACAAGAGTCTCTCTATAGCCCTGAGTGCCTTATCTGTTACAGTGCTGGGATTACTGCAAGGTCAAAGTTTCACCTTTCATTTGATTTTTGTGTCACCTAGGGATCTCTCTGCATAGCTAATGGGTCTAAACATTGCTTTGGTGAAACCACCTGCACAGCTGCTGGGCAGTATAACCATATTGCTTTAGTGAAAAGTACTTCGCTTTGTGGATATGGTATATATTATGCATGTATATATACTGTAGACTTTATTTTTTATTATGAATTATTATATTTTTTTAGTATCAAACATTGTTAGCAGTATTTTTTATTTGTGAGTACCAAGATTTCTCATCATGGAATAAGTGCTGTTGATCTTAATTTTTTTACAAGCCAGTTATATTTATTCCTTACTAAGTAATTGTATGTTTATTTTGATTTGACCAACTACGCAAAAATAATGGCATTCAGAAATATCTTAATGCATTATAATCTCACAACCATTTGTCTCTTTAAATGGCTCAGGGTCACCAAACAGATGAAAGTCATCCATGTGCTCAAAATGCAGGTTAACACAGCGGAAGTGATGATGGCAAGCCCCCAATATTCTACTCATTTGAGCATTCAAGGAAAAAAATCTGGGGGATGGAAGACATTTAATATGGAAATACCCATGAGGGAAGAGTAAAATAAGGTAAATAGCATACTTTGCTTCTGTCCACCTTATTAATATTTTAAATAATGCTATGAAACAGAGAAAAGGGAAGCGTGCATTGGTTACGATTAATATAATACATATACATCAATAGAAGCACAGAAGAAAATAGCAGCTTATTGTGTTTCTTTTGGTAATCCATCCTCATAAGGAGAGCACGTTTTCAATGTTCAAACCTTTCAAATGCAACAAACACACATTTAATAGCTTTTTCTTCAATACAGTTTTACTGATGGGTTCTGTGAAACTGTAAGTACACCTTCTTATACTTACTGTTAGAAGCTGATTGAGCTAATACAAGTGTTTAACAATGAATTTGCTGTGTATGCAAGCTCACACATGTAAATGTATAACAGTTCTGTAAATGCAAGTACACTTATTTAACAGGAAAGGTGCAGAGATATGCACTCCAAGTAAATTCATTGGAACTTCACACTTGATATAAAGCATATAACCTAGATGTCAACAGCAACAGTAATGGATAGAGCCGCTGTGTGTCAACTGTGAATTCATATGATCAAATCAAAAGACTTTACTCTTGCTGTGATTCATGAAGCTTTCTCCTCCCATTGCAAGTTATCCCAGCACAAAAACGTCTTAGGGAGCTACTTATTAGGTAACTGCACCAAATGAGCCAGATTTACTCTTAAAACATCAGAAAGCAGTTCAACATCAGAGCACTGTGACCCAGCTTTGACAGTTTCAGTGAGAGGATCTTAAATTTTTTGTTGGTTTTGTAATGCAGGCATCTCTCTCCTCTCTACTTCATTAAAATGTTCTTCTTCAGAGGAGAGAAATTGGCTCCCAAATGTCTAAAATCAATAAAATCAATGTGATTTAAAATCAGAGGTGAACCTTGTTTTTCCACAGCGATCTTGACTCTGTAATGAATCACAGCACCTTGGTGAAAGTGCTTTAAAGAGTACAGAGGAACTTTGTCAAGCTGCAGCAATAAACCAACTCCTGAAGGTGTAATTATTTTCAAAGGAGAGGAGTGGCTTTCTGAAATCTGACTCAACTCAAATAAATCACAGATAGAGTTGTAATTTTTTTTCAGGAAAGATGAACTCTGTGAATCTCAACTTTACCATTATTTTTGGTGTGTTAGCAAGCATGTATCCTTGTGCATACATTTAAGCATATTACTGACTGACAGAAAACGTGATTTAAAAGGTGATTTTTTTCTGCTGAAAAACATTTAAAATGTTATATTATCATATTAATGAGAGTGCACAGAATAAATTCAGATTGTTCACAGTAAATAGATTTCATTCCAGAAAACATAAAGGTCTCATTTACTCGTATCCCTATAAATAGTATTTTCAAAATCCTCTTCTGGTATGGATTACATGGACATGATGCTTCCTGTTGAATTTTATGAGGTGGCACTTCTGAGTAGGATTTTTTTTTTAACCATCCCCCTGTCAGAATTACTCAGCGTCCTTCAAACTGTTAATTTATTGTTTGTGAATTGCCTTGTTGCATTCAAAACAAAAATGTTCATTTGGATTGAGGTCAGGAGATTGAGATAATCAGTGCAGAACATGTATTTTGTGCTCAATTAACCATTTCTTTGTAGATTTGGATAAATACTTTGGATCAGTTTCTTGCTGGAATCTCTAGTTTCAGCCAAGTTTTAGCTTCTTGCCAGAGGGAATCTGGTTTTTGGTCAAAATGTCCCGGTATGTGTTGGAGTTCAAAACTCCCTCTGTTTTAACAAGCACCCTAGATTAAAAAAAAGTCCAAATCATAATAAACCACCCACCCTATTTTATAGTGGGCATGTTCTTTCTCAAAATAAGATTCAGCTTTGCATGAAATACATTTTATGAGCATACAACTGATGAGCATGTCGAAAAACCTGTAAATTTGTTGAATCCGTTTTCAAAATTTGCGACTTTGATCCATACAGCCATAGAGCCATAGAACCATAAACTTTTCTTGCTGAATCATTTTCGCCATTCAGTGCCATCATTCATCTCTGGACCTCATCTGAGGACCTGATAAGAGCCTTTACATGATTTGTAATTTTAGTTCTTGATTATGCTGCCGCTGGTCTGGCACCCAGGTCTTGCACACAAAAATTGAGGAAAAAAAAAAATTCAACAAAGTAGGGTGAAAATCCTAATAGGCTCTGACCTTTCCAAGTATGAGTTGCCCTAAGAAAGCCTTGGTTTACCGACACTGAAAAACTGGCTTATTAACTATGGGTCTTTTAGTTAAAACAATCCAATGTACTGCGACTGGCTGCCTTTGCTCCAGTATGAAGCGAGTGGCAAGGCCATTACATTTAATCAGAAGTCCTCTTGCCCATCAGAACTGAACCATACTATAATGGCCTAATACCAATTTGGTTAAACTGCTGACAGAAACTTACATGTAAATGTGCTCAGTCTACCAGTAAATACATGTTTGTGTTATGTTATCAGACACTTGTTTCACAATCAGTGAATGTCATGTTTTCTAGAACTAACAGTCATGTGAGTTTCAGCTGCATTTGGATGTTTCTAATGCTGAAATCAAATCTTAAATTAACACAAGAGTCCCGCTCCAATTAATCTTTCAGTTTTAGACAAGCAATGTGACAATTTAAATATTAGGCCAACACTGCTCAGTGACTCCAGTGGACTATTTACATACCACACGACTGTCACTTGAAAATCTCTTTATTTGTAACTGTAGCGATTGGTATATAACGTCTTGCTTTCCTAACTGTTGACAATCTCTGCTTGATAAGCAGATACATATCACAGTGATTCAGATTAGTTTGAGTCTTGAAGTCCAACAAACATTTCCTAAATTGCTTTGGGTAAATCTCTGGTCTAGCAAGTCTGGCAAATTAATGTAAATGTAAAGTTGTTTGCCATAGCTTTGGTTCAACTCTAATTAAAGTGCGCTGGAATCATTTGGGCCACTGTTACCATTGTATGTTACTGCGTGAGAGAGAATTTTTCATTCATACAGTAAACTTCAGTACTATCTGTGCATTAGAGTGTTTTGCGGCATCACAGCGGCTGAATTGACCTCTTGGAAAATTCTTAAAAAGCAGTCAGCACAAATGCATAACCTGGATCGAACGGAAGGGATAATGGGATGCCACACCAAATGTGAAGGGCACTTGCTCAAAGGGAGCAACTGAGGGCAAGTTAAAGTTTATTTTATGGATTGGGATACCCTGGACCACGAGACTCAGCGCCATTTTGAGGGGAGATGGTTAAATCAAGTGAGCAAAAATGCGGATGGGGATGCAGTCACCGACTTTACATACCGATTGCGCCATTTCTGTCTTCATTTTGTGTGTGCCCATGCATACCAGTGATTTCATGTTTGTTGGGAAACACTGCAAGGGGCTCTCAGTTGTAAAGCATTGTCTTGGAAGAAGAGGAGACCCAATGACAAGTTTAAGAGAGATGGAGGAGCCAACAGTGGGGATTAACAGAGTGGGAACTGATAAAACATCAGATCTGAACCGTCTACAGAGGAGAGCCCAAAGAAAGAGGGAGTGGGCACAGAGAGAAAACAGTGATATATCACACTTACTATAACCAGAGTGTTTTGACCTACAAAAAAACATGATCATGATCTGAGAAACATATCACACATCATGTCTTAAATTGGAGTATTTGTCTTGTGAGACCCTTCTTTTTCCCCCAGAGTTAATGTGATTGCCACATAGTGATGAAATTCTTAGATTTTATATTATTTGGGTAATGATGCGTATGTGTTTACAGTACTAATTCTGCCATTAATTACTCCCTTCTAATTTGGTCTTAAGCTAATATCAATTAAACTATGGCACTTCAGACATATATACATAGAGCACATTAAAATTCACTAATAGAATAGTCTAAGAATACAAATAAACAAAGGCGGCAATTAGTGTTACAAATTAGTGAGACTGTTGCAAGACATGTAGTACAAATGCAAAGCATCTTCTCCTTCACTTTGAAGACCCATTTTGAGAAGGCTTACATTCTTAGTCTAGATGGGGTTGTCTGCAGGCAGCACCTATTGACAAATGATAGAGAATTATGCACTTTGTTTGTTGCTCAACATTTTTTTTATCAGTTAAAATGACCACCAAACATAATTTCATGGAAGAAAAAATATCTGAGAGTATTTGTTTGACAGGGTGAAATGACAATCACAACAGCATTTGGTAGCAGTGCATTTTAACCTGATGAGTCCAGACCCTTTATTGAATGGCATGGAAGTCCTTACAGTTGTATTATTATAATCATTAATTCTGTAAGTAAGAATTTCCATGCAATCAAATCATGAAGTTTGCACTGATGTGGTTATAGCGGTACTTTTATTTGGCTTGGAGTCTGATAAAGAGGTCATACCTGGCCACAGACCAAGGTTGTTCACTCTCCCATTTACACATCATGAAGAGAAAAGAAAGGGTAGATATGGGGTGGGGGATGCTGTGAACATTTGACACAAAAAGGAGGTAGCAAGTGAGATTTTTGTAGTTTTGGATGGAACCAGTTTGTCTAGGTTTGGAAACCTAAACAGATATACATACATTACATTATCTTAGATTATTGTCATCTAGCAGACTTTTTTATCCAGAGCACCTTACAAACGTGCAAGTTAAAGTTTTTATGCATTTATACAGCTGGATATTTTCTGAGGCAGTTCTGGATTAAACGCCTTGCCCAATAGTACAACAGCAGTGCCCCAGCAGGGAATCAAACCAACAACGTTTTGGTTGTGAGCCCTGCTCTGTATCACTATGTCATTTGCTGTCACGTAAATAATATAATAGCACTCTGCCCACACTACACTTGATTGCATCTCGTCCCATTTCTCATTTTATAAAGAACAGTTCTGAATGGTAAGCACACTGCAATAGGCTTTCCTGCACCCAGTAGCCCAGCCCCCCATCAAACCACAGAAGCCTAAAATCCACAGACACGGCCTGTGGGATCATGGGTCGCAGCCCTGTCCACCGCCCCGCTGACCGCACGTATCGGCACAACCACTCCAGAGCCCGAGGATCTCTCCATCAGCACACAGTTACCATCGCTCCGACCGCAAGGAAAGCGGAGCCTCGATCCCACCTCTGGGCTTGTCCTCCCCCTCCGGCTGCCCATCACGGGCTCAGATCACGTCCGGATCTCATCTAATCACCCAGCGGGCTCTCCGGAACCGCCTCGCTGATGGGCTCCCGTCTGATTTGCTGAGTGCATGTTTTATTCCCCGGGCCGGGCGCTGGCCCGCTGACTCGGGCAGGATGAGAGTGAGCCGAGGTAAGGACGGCACCCAGGAAGGGGTCAGCCCTTTCGGCCGCAATCTGCCCTCAATCTGAGACCCCCATCACAGATGGGGGACCTGTACCCTGTATGCTCTTGTTGAAGATGGGTCGGCCGTGTTCTCTGTCCATCTTTTTCATCAGCGCCGCGATGCCGGTTGTCAGTAGGCACGTTAAAGTATTCTAACCTGCAGAATAAGACGGCTAGCTGTCCTAAAAGCTACAGGAGGGAGTAACATGTGTATGTGTGTGTCACCTTTGTTATGAAACTGCCATGATGACATCACTCCCTGCATTGTAAGGAGTAGGGTGAACCAGGCTAATGTGCGATGGCCTAAAACACACTGACTGAAATTAAAATGTTCATTCATGCAATTAGCAGGGCAGACTGTATCCCGGCCTTGTGAAATGGCAAATGAAAAGATGCCGGTTTTCTTTGCCAGTCCTTCGAAGAAAATATGCACACCTTGTGTTTTCCAGAGGTAACGCTCCACTGTAACGTTTCATCGCTTCCACTTGGCTCAGACATTTTGCTCCTTTGTCTCAAAAGGAAAAAAAAAAAAAGAATATAAATGAGATGTGGGCACTGTGTGCACACAGGCATTAACAGATGAGCAGCGGATCAGGCAGTGAAGCTTTGAACCCGCACAAAACGGCAGCTGTCATTAGCTCCCATTCACCACCTCCTCCGAGTGACAAAAAGGGGAGCAAGAGGCTATGTCTGCTGAGGCAGGAGCTTATTCTCAACTGTGACCTGCCTCACATTTGAAGTCATATTTTCTTTTTTTTCACAAGTGAATCATAAAAAAGCACTCTAGTTTCCCATCATCCCTTTCATAGAATGTAAATTATAAAAAAAGAGGCCTCTCTGTGTTTCTCGGTTCACGTGTGTCATGTTTCTCCCACTCTTCAGCGTCTCAACCCAAACTTGTTGATTTGCACTTACAGTCCAAATGTTTTATTGTCAAAAGCTGCTATTTTAAACAGAGGAGAAACCAACTGCGACAGATGATGGAGGGAAAATGGAGCAGAACCAGCTAGGAAAAAGTAAACATTCCACTGAAATATTAATGTTACCATGTCAGGACATGGACAAACCCAAAATGTTTATAATGTCATGACCCTTATCATTACTCTTTACCATTGAAAACGAACAGTTCATTTGTGTGAATATTTAGGAAAGAAAAAAGTAAACCAGTAACATTTAAAAAAGAAGGCACTCAACTATGGTGGCCGTGTGTGTGTGTGTTTCTGTGTGTGTGGTGCCATCAGTGACAATTTTTGTGCAGTTTGGCATTCATTAGCATATCGTTGTCACACGTTAACATACATGACTAGTGACAGGGACTTTAGCGTAGTGAAAATTGTGTTGACTTGTGGACCTACAATTTCCTTGCCCTAGCCACTGTGGTCACACAGCAAGCTGGAACAATGAGGTGCCACTCTGCGCTGATTGTGCATCGATTGTTTCAGAGAAAGACTTCTTTATTTAGCTGATTATTTGTTAAAACAGGGATGTCACATTATTGTTGATAACCCCCTTTCTACTGAACTGTGAACATCACTGACACTTGCACCATTCATGTGAATTATGGAGTTCACCCTGACAAGGATAGGAGATCCCAAATGATTGCATATTACCCTACACAATGCTCACTTATTTTCAAGACTGAAATAGCATTGCTTGTTCAAATATTCTTTTTGCTCTTTGATGCTGTCCATATTATATATATATATTACACAGTTGTTATATATATAACTTTGTATTTTCATTACTTGTTAATGCTGTATACAGCCGTGATACTTACCTACATGTGTCTCATGTGAATCATTATGGATTCCTTTTGAATATGAATGTAATTGTTTTAGCAAAGTTTTAGCAAATTAAGTAAACGCGTTAGAACAAAAGTGCCAACTTCAATTTAACAGTAATGTGCAAGTAATGTGTAAATAATTTACCCTCCAAAACACTATTGATTTAGATATACTGCTTTTACACCTTCTCTCTTGGGTTACCCGAACAGGGTTTCGAACCAAAAAACCTACTGGATAGACACTAATCCTAATCAAGTGCAAGATAATTGAAGCACCAGAACATGAGAAATACATGCACATGATGGTACTAATATGTTCATATATATGTAAATGACCCTCTCTCTCCAACTCTGGGACAGATAATTGGGTTATCCATGACAAATCGAGACACTTAAGCATCATTTTCACACACCAGTGTATCTGTACTTTAATGAAACATATTATGCCCCATGCTATTATTTATTTATCTCTGAATTTCTAATCTGGCTTCTTGATCATACTGTCAGTTCCTGTGCTATCGAGGGTCAAAGTTTTGATATGAGTAGAGATCAAAAGATCACATAGGAAAGGGTACTACAGAATGGCAAAGACATAAAACTTTTAGAGCATTTCAAGTCATGATCACAAAAAAAAAAAAAAAAATTAAAAAGAACCGATTATCTGGAGTCTGTAGTTTTCTACTGCATTTAAAAATGCCTTCTGTCCTTGACTTACTGACACTTGGTATGAGCACACTCAACAATGATTCCTTTAACAAAGATTATCAAAATCAATCTTAATTGTTCTTGGTTGACTGACCAATTATCAAATGGCTTTATCTTTTGAAAAGTTAACACCATTAGATGTAGGCTGACGTTACCCAATGCCTCTGATTGACATTTAACGGACTGTGGGAAGTTTTTTTTTTTTTCTCCTTCATACAATTGTCCATTAGGCTCATCTCAAGGCAAGGCAAATGCAATCCTCTGGTATGCTTGCATGCATCCAGTGGTGGTTTTTCCACACTACGGCTCACGATACAGCGCAGCGGGCGCTCATTGGAGGATAGGCACTACAAAGATAGACACTACTCTACTGATGGAGGTTTCTGAAAGTTTTGCCTGCAGTGTTACAGTAGCTTCCCAGGGGTAGTGTATTTTTGCATAGATTTAGCTTTTGCCACACCAGAAATCGAGGTAGCTTTGATCACACAAACGATTTAGACATGGACATGAAATCTGCGTGTCGACACTTTGTGAACATCTGTTGTACACACGCTGCATGTTTAAGTGCCTTCATTTAGACCACGTGAGTAACATGTTTTAAGTGAAAAACTCAGTAATGCAGTTTTGATGACATCCCTTTATTATTATTTTTTTTACAGCCTGCTCTGTAGTTGGCAATCTGCATCACTTCTGTGCATGGTCTCATTAAGAGCTCATTTCAAAGCAATTTTATGATGGCGCAAAGCCAAGGCAGGGTGGCTTGTAAGCGCGTTGAAAGAAACAGCTGCAACTCGGGCCTCTCTGGCAGTTTGAGTGTCTGGTGAGTGGGGATGTTAGTAAATTGCCTTGTGACAAATCCTAATAGGTATAATTATGCTAGCACATTCACTTTTATTCGGGATGTTTGGATAGTGGATGTTGCCACTCCTTTTTTATCCCTCAAGCTGCTCTAAGTGTCCTAATTCCAGTGTTAACCAACTCTTAAATGTAATCGCACCCGAAAGATTGGCCCCATAAATTGGTAGCTTACTGTTGGAGTGCTGCAGTTTGGTGACAGATGAGTCCTTAAACAATGCGCTGTATCTGATCAAAGCTGGCTGAGTCCTCGTGTGGCCCTGCCCACTTGCATTCTGCCCCATGTGAATGGATCTTCGTCCAAACTGGCCACCAAACTGCCTAATGATATCACAAGCCTGGCTGAAGGACTGTTGTCTGATTTGCAGTGACGCTCTCTTTTTCTCACATATGCGGTGCACGTTTTGCTCTTTGCAGGTGAAAGGTACTCTGCTTCAACTAATAATTTAAGTAAAGTGAGTGCCATCAATATAGCTACCTGTTGCGATGGGTAGAAAAAAAAAGAAAGTGTGCAACACGAGAGGGTGCAATTTCCAGACTGCCTTCCTTTTAGCATCGGGTCAATGAGCTCCATGACAATATACTGCAAGAGGCAATAAATTCAAGGTTCAAATAATCTCTGTATGTTCAATGTCCATGCAATCATGGCAGTGCATTGCTTAGCATGATGTTCAATATAAATTTCAACCGTTTTAGTTTCTAAAGCCATCCTAATTGTGATGAATTAGACTATTTGAATCAGCCTCTGGGCTATATTCAGTGTGCCTTGATGTGTATAGGGTATTGGCCTATAGGTAAAACAATAAATCTCTGTTTTCATTGTGAAGAGACACTTTCTTTGGAGAATCAAATATAATGAATATCTCATTTTCTTCTAGTTTTGTTTTTAGAGGATTTTCTTTATACCCACCAGAAGTAGTTATCTAAGTGTTTAAGTCAAAATATATTGATGTTTTACCTCCATTTTGTTGTTTTGTAATTTTCAAATCAGAAAGCAAGCATCAACCACCCTCACGAAAATGCTCTTGGACCTTTATTTGAATGTAATTGTCCAAACCAGATGGATTTCACATTTTTGACGGATATCTGTGGAAATCATGAAGAGTATGTATGCAGAGTGCACTACTCAAACCCAGACTGACTCTTAATAAAAATGATCAATCTCCGGATATAAAACACCCTGCATAGGGGTCACTGACACAGAAAACAAATCTGCGCAGACCTGCTCAGACTTTGCTCTGCCTCCACCTAGTTTATCAACTTATTTGGCACCCATTCAACTGCAAGACAATTTGCATGACCGTACACAAATAAGCAGTACACTGTTTCCTCAGAAATGCAGAATACGCTAGACTTGCAAAATCATTAAGATTTCTTACTAAAATGTATCGGCTGGCTTTTTTGTTTGTTTCTGTTTAATTAACACTACTGAGACCACATAACAGAATAACAGTGGGCTGGCATTTTGAGTGCTCATTTACCACACATTCAGAAGTAATGTATTGTTTCAAACAAACAGGGGTGGGAGGTAGACAGCACAGGGAACACTCCATCTTCCCCCTTCAGTGCAAAGGTTAAAGGTCACCCTAATCAACTCATTATCCAATGAGTGGAAAGCATGTTTAATTTCCCAGAATCCCCCACTCCCCATCAAATTAAAAACTAATTATTTTCAGTGATGCTACAGCAGTTGGATGCTACACTCATGAATTGATTTGCAATATCAGTTTTAGAATTAACAGTATTGTGCTGTCTGGTTCTTCAATTTTTCTGTGTCCTTTTTTGACATCCAGTTTCCCCTGTTTCAGACATTACCCTCCTTCTATTACCTGCACCTCACCTCTCTTTCCAGCTCATTATGTATCACAAAATGTTAGCTAGCAATTTAACTAGCAAGGCAGGTGAGGAGAGTGTGCCTGTTTTACACATGTTCCCTTAGTTACTGTGAACAAATACATTTGCATTTAACTTGTTTTGGTTCTTGTTACATGTTCCTGCATTGTTTTAATCTGCACAGGCTGATCTGATCAAGGGTGACTGGCATGGTAATAATAATAAATAAATAACATTCTAACAATTAGTTGTTCCCACTTTGTGGTTGGCTGAATGGCAAAATGTAGCTTCGTGAATCCCATCATGTAGTAGTTAAATTTGCTACTCAGTTAACAAAATGACATAGCAATTAAACTAAATGCTCCCAGCATTCTCTTCATTAGCACTACCTGAGAGTGAAGGAGGCTTCATGAACCTGTTAATGGCTGGAGTTACTATAAAATGTCAACCCAAAATAAGCTTCATAACAATCACTCTGACTTGTGGATGAGATGGTGTAGAGAAGCTGGCAGATACATCCCTCATAAACAAGTAAAAAAAAAAAAAACAAAAGGCTAAAACAACACAACAAAAGAAATAAGCCTATGCACAGCACCAGCAAAGACAAAGTGAGCCTTCCCCTGCTCCCCAGCCACATCTGTATTTAATCAGGCTTCCATTAGCAAGGTGTGGCTCATCAGGTGTGGCATAGGCAGGTACCCCACACAAATTAACACAAGTGCTCACAATTAACAAATGATTGCCACAATTAACAATTATTTACATCAATTAACTAGTAATTGACAATTTACAATTAGCATTTAGACCAAGGAAGAGGTGGTGAAGGCTCTCCTTCACAGATGGGTGGAGCGTGATAGCTCCACCCATTTTGTGATACATGAAGTCTCACTCTAACGTCCTTGTTTTGAGATGCTAGCTCATATTCATTAACACCATGGGAATCATCCCTGGTTTAACTTTTTTGTTGTCTGATTCCAAGCTGTTTCTGCCATATTAATTAATGCATCAGAGGATGCCAGTAGCTGCATTTTTTTCTTCTACTGACAAAGCACTTTCCATTGTACTCAAAGAGCTGAAAGATGTGGGTTTCTGAGAAGCACTTTCTAATATTTGTACAATTAGTGGAACTGCTATAAAACCATAATGGACAAGCACTGAATACATTTTAGCACTCATTATTGACAGGAAAAGTATACATTTGCATTTGGTGTTTGTATGTTTTTTTTTCACATTCAGTTTTTATATTTTGGTAAGTTATACATTTAATACAGGCCTGTCTAATTTGAATGGGTTTAGAATTGGATTAGAAACATATTCTGTTTATAGTTGTGGAGAACAGTATGTAAAATTCAAGTTAACAAGTAGGTTGGCAACACCCCTGACATTTATTTGAAGTCACATACAGCTGTACAAAAGTCTTTAGACATTTTGTATTTTCATATTCGAATGCATTTGGAAGGTAAAAGGCATATTTTAGCCTTTTATTCCTACTCCCTGTTTGTGACGTGTCCTTAAGTCCTGATTTCTAGAGTGACCTTCATACTTTTGATGAATGGACAACACTTGAGACTTCTGCCAGCTCTGTTGTGGATTCAATGCTGGTCTTCATTCTGTTCCTTAAGAATACTTCAAGTATTGCTCATCCTTCTTAAGCTCATTCCATTCACAGGTTTGCCAATTACAGATAATGTTTCTCTTGTTTTTCTTTGTTGATTTTGCTTCACCGCACCTTGAAAATTGGGTGATGCAAGAGGGATATATTATTCAGTGTTACCCCCTTATTTTCACAGTAGTACAATGATGTATTGTAATTCCTGAATGTGGCATGAGACTAATGCACATAAGTGCAGGTATGACTATCTATAGACTCATGTGTAGGTAGCAGCCTTGCCACTGCAGGCTTAAGTTACGAATAACCTTCAGGTCAAGAGGAAAAAGCTTGGGGCATTACAGTTCCCCAGTGTGCTGGGACGAGATTCTTCCAGCAAATTAGAGGATTTATGATACAGCCGTAGCTTGGACATTCTGAACAGCTCTTTTAAAAACTACATCATTATAATACCAAGAACAGTAAGTGCTGTTAATCTGAAAACACACAAACACACACAACAACAAAAAACAAGCCCTGTACTTTTCCAAAGTTAGCACTGCTGTTGCTAGTGATAATTATGCCACCCACAATTAAAAATTCAGTGCTAGTGACATATTAGACTAATTAAGAGTTCTGGAACAAAATGGCTTCTGCAGCTGGATACCATACATTGGTGATAAACACAAGCAGAGGTGAGATCCTTAAAATCCACTGCAAGATGGAATGCCATGATAAGCATGCTATGAAATATAATATGCTGTTGTAAATCTGATCATAATCTGAGAGTAATCTGTTTCCATGGAGACACTGCATTTTCCATTATATCAATTCTAACTGAAATTTATTGATGCAAAGAATTGATAATGGCGCCACTAAAATGGCTGCTGCAATCAGCATTTAGCGGTTTAGCAATGATGAAAAGTCTTAGAGCGATATAAATCATAAGGTTGCATGCTCTCATAGTAAAAGGCACAATGAATTTTCTATATCACGTTGATGTTGGTTTCATATGTACATAGGTCCAATTAAGCAGCATGAGTCATATATTAATCATCCTTAAAATGTTTTATTTTCAGGTTTATCATAAGCTTGCCATATGTGAGCTAAAGCAGTCACCATAGAAATACTTTACATATCTTTTTTCAAACCAAATACCCAGATGTGACAGTTTACACAAAGGTTTTGATTAGAGTCACAATGTATCAGCATACATACTCCTCTTAAAATCGTGCAGAAATTTTGGTAAGAGATATGGATCAGTCCCAGGGAAATTATACACTTATCTTGATGAAACTTAACCACAAAAGCACTTTCTCCTGGCTGTACATGTTTATGTATGCATCAATGAGCCATGAACATGAACATAGGAAATGAGAAAACTATATGATGAGAATGAGCCAAGCAACCCATCTAGGCCTGACATCTTACCTGCAGAGGTTGTTACTCAAACCTGGTCTTGAACCAGGCCTCAAACCTGGTCTTGAACACTCTGATGGTCACTGCTTCCATTGTGAATCCTGGCAATCTATTCCACACTCTGTTGAAAAAATAATAATACTTCCTAGTGCCAGTGTGAAATTGACCTTTAACTACATTTGACCAATACATGTTTTGGCTGTTGAACACCCTTCAAATCTTAGGACTGCATATTCGGCCCCTCTGAAGGCTTAATATTTGCATCAAAGGATTTGAACTTCAGCCATTTCAGCCCTCTGGTTCCCATCTTTCTGATACATACAAGTAAAATGATCTCTCACTTTACCACTTTACTGTGGCTGTCTAAAGACATCATGTGTGCTGCTTTGTGCAGAAACAGTTTATAATAAAACAGCATAGGCAGGAACGCTTTTTCTTACTATGACTCATATGCATTCACTATGTATGGCAAAACATCTAATTATCAACACCAAAACATAATGAACATATTTTAAAAATGGACTGAGTTAACCCCCTGATTCAGTCAACAGTTGTCCTTAACTTTGACTTGCAAGTAAATGCAAGCAATTTGGTTTGCAGAAAAAAAAGTAACACTTGCATTAAACTGCCAGATAAAGTTAAAGGTAGACAGTAATGAGTGAATCCAGGGGGTCAGCCAACAAAGGGTGGATTTGACGAGAGGGGAAAAAAAAAACTCCACACCTGCCTGCAGTCTTGGTGCTTACCTATCTGAATCACATCAATACTGCTCAGGGAGCCAATTTCGGCTTGCTTGGCGGTGGCTCTCTTCTCAGGAAGGGCAAGGCGCGTACGTTCTCTGATTTCCTTGCTGTTTTTGCTGATATTAATTTAGCATCCCGTGATTCCATCACCCGCGAGTCTTAACTCGATCTGTGGTGGAGCGCAGATGACGTGGTGCTATCAACGGGCTGAGAAATCCCGATGGATTAGGCCGGGAATTCTTATCAGCACAGCTTTTCACTCTGGCATCGGGGATTAACGCTATCTCTGAAATTTAAGATCAGTTATTTCCAATTTGTAATGATCCAGCTGCGCTCAGGCCACTGTTATTAAGTGAGAGTGGCAGTCTCTAACAGTGCAACAATGGAACATGTGGATGGAGGAAATTATTGTACATATCATGGTGAATTGTTACTGACACAAAACCTTGCATCAACCATCAGTCTTTTTTTTTTAAATATGGGGAATTATTGGCTGTAGGGCTTAAGTCATTTTTTAATATTGACAGATTCTTTAGTTCTGGTGTCATTAAAATGGCTTTTCATAAAGCAAATAAACAAGAAAGGCACAGTAGCAAATTAATGAGAAAGTAGAAAGCACACATAGCAAAGCACAGGCTTTCTATGACCAATTACTCATCTCAGTTGCTGTAACTGTCAAAGTTAGTCTTTTGCTTCTGCTCGCTCTCGCTCACTGTAAGCAGGTGAGCTGTTATAGCTCATGAACCTCAACAGAATCAGTTACCTTCATCCTGCCCAGGTGCGCCGACTTCTCAGGAACACAGGAGGGAGGGGTCAAGCCCTCCTTACCCTTCCAAATTGCGGGACAAATATCACCCTGACAAACCAATGTAGGGCAGAGGCTGAAAAAAAAGCCCACACTGACGGGAAGCTTTCACTCGGCTTCCTGCTGTTTTTAATAGCGAATGCTGATCCTGCTCCTGAACACCTGAAAACAGGGTAACTGAAAAACAGCTACAGATCCCAGAATGCACTGTAGTCATGGTCAAATTAATGACAGGAGTGTGGTGCTGATTCAGTCCATGGTTTGACTGATGTGCTTTTAGCCTGTCCTAACGTGGAGGAAAGAGCTCTCAGTATGTAGTCTTTTTTTTTTTTTTAAGAAACACACTGTACCCTAGTCTTTATTACTGAAAATGGTTGCTTGTTGCTTAGTTACTTGAAGTCAATTGGGAAAGAAACAGCTGTGTTTGACCCAAGCTGCACAGAGAGACAAACAGCTCAGAGAAAGTAAATGGATCATATGTGTATTTTAATTATCTTTCTTTCTACACGATTTGAAATGAAATTTAGTGTGCCTTTCCTACTAACCTTCCTTAGATAAATGGTCCCATATGCCATCCCTACTGGGACATATCGGTACTAGGGGGAAATTGTGTTTGCATCTCATTTGCAGTAGTAAGTGACTGTGAACATATCCACACCACTGACACTGGAGAGAGGAAATGCAGGTTCTTGTGCAGTGTTTTTTTATTATTATTATTATTATTATTTATTCATATTTTTCCTTGGAGAACTAAAGATTTTATGAAGCTGTAATTTCATAAACAGAGCCCTCCCTCTTCTTAGATATTACATTATGTAAAATAGAGGAATTGTTGAAAATTAACAAAACATGTTGGAGGACAGATATTCTTTGTTGTTTTTTTTAATTATTTTTTTAAATCATAATGACCTAATCCTACAAACCTTATACTACAGTATTTCAAAACAGTCCAAACTACAGGCCAAACAGACAACCGTGCTTGTTCAAAGGTGGCTTTCTATTTTATCTCATCTCTGTCGGTTGTGTAAAACAGATACAGTATCTTCTGAAATTATTTGAGGAATAGAATGGCAATAAACAGCAGGTGCCCGGTTTCCTCTGTCTCTCATCTGAGAGTAGGGCTTTAGAATTACTTTGTAATATCACTGTGGCACTGCAATTTCAATCTTTGACAGCTGTATGCAAATGCAGAGTCACCTGATTACACCTGATACGCAGTATTTAAATGAAATTATTGAATGTGTACGGCTCCCACATTGTGGCTCACTATTCAACCAAGCTCTGATACATAATGAAATGGATTTTCCATGATAGAGGGCATAATATTGCTATGACCTCTTTATCTGTTACACCTTTGTTATTCTCATCAACATGCAATGTTGAATTTAAATAATTTGCTAAATAGTTTGGTATATTTATATCCTCAGCAAATCAATCTGTCAAAAATACCCAAATTCCAGTTGTATTTATTAGTATTTGCAATCAGATTGCCACAGAACACTTAACATGATCACAAATTTTTTAGCAATCATGAGTTTGCAATCATATGTTATTTTACGTAAATCTGGCCATTGCAATATTTTGTCTTCTCCATTGTCTTTTCTCTCTCACAGTTTCCTCCTCCTGCTTCACATTGTGTTTTCAATTACCCATCTGAATCACACTATTGCGCTATTTTCTGAAACCACCAGGAAGTGCAATAATTCCAACATAGTGGGTTAGTATAGATTTCGGCGTAACAGTTGGATGCAAAGTTCAGTTAATTCAGACCAGTCCATTTACTGTAAATGCACACTGTAAAATGCCTATTAAACTTCAGATCTTTAACAAACAGTGGTCACTTTTAGTTGCTGGGGAAAAACACATTTTAGTGAATAAACGCCTTTCTGATGACTGACCAAAATATGGATGAATTTAGATTAAACTTATTTGACATGTGTGTTTGCCTATGGAACAATGAAGAAATGTTTCAAACTAAGGGCTGCTACAACATTGACTGGTCCTCAAAGAGACACTATTGGGCCAAAGCAAAGAACCAGCCTGTCCCAAACAAGTAACAATAGACATAGAAATCACAGGCAGAGGTCAATATCATACAGAAAAATACTGAACTATAAGAAGCATTTTCACTCCTGGTGGTTCCTATGGAAGTACAGTATGTGGACTATAGGGAGCCACCAGGAGTGAAAATGCTTCTTATATTTTGGTATTAATCAGTGTCTGTACCTTCACCATAAATTAATGGCAGTGAAAGAATATCAGCTGGATACATACCCCAAACCACTCAGTCATGACATTTGCAGGGAGCCTCTTTCTTCAGCTCACTTAGCCTCCAGTCTGGGTACTGGCAGGCGGCTGTGGACGAGGACAGTAATGCCATCACTGCCGTACCCACACCCTTTGGACTGTATTGGTTCAGGGCTACGCTGTTTGGTACAGGACATGTTCCTTAGACATTTAGCTGATGATTCAGAGTATTCAAAGGGCGCTAAGAGGGGTCAACTGGCATATGTTTATGTATTATGACATCATCGTCATCTATCCCCCTTACAATGAAAAGTGTGAGAGTTGCTGGGTAGCTGCCACTGTCACCATCACTATGTATTTCTAAGAAGGATTCCCTCAGTGGCAAGGTCTGGTACCAGAAAGAAGACCTGGTGTAACATAATATTGGTCATCAGATCTGCAACAAGCAGATAAAAATGAAACAAACTCTCTTTCCTTGCACCCGATGTGCATTTTGTGTTTTTGCAGTTTCCTGTTAACTGCTGGTGTGGCTGCCTTAGGTAAACTTATTGGTGAATCTGCCTGATCAGCAGGGAGTTTATGACAGGTAATACATCACATCAAACATTAAAAAATGATGGACTTCTTCCAGGCTGACAAGCTTGAAAAGCGAGACCTACAGGAGCAGGCAGAGCTTCACTGTGCCTTAGTCAGAGAAGCAATGGATCCACACCAAATTGACATGGGCAGTAGCTGTGCCTGTCATTTATGTGCCTGCATTTTTTCATGATTTAACCTCTTTTCTGAGCTTTAGGCTCAAAATACACTTTGGCCTATTTTCTTTTGCTGGCATCAAAGAGAAGTGCTGTGTCTTCTATGTTAATACACAAACTTAGTCAAGCATTTTTTTTTCAGTTCATGCTTGAAATTAGCTTATATAAAGATGTATTAGCTGCTGAAATTCAAAGTTAAGGACAAAGGACATGTTGGAACAATTTTTTGAGTATGTGTGTACTTTTCCTGAAAGAATACATCCACACACACATACACATTGTATGGGCAAAGAACATGTGTTATGTGCACACACAAAGAGGCACAACAGTACATGTCTGCAGTAAGTTTTCTGTTTCTGTATATAAAAGGCTGTGTGACCACTAGTTAGACATGTCATATCTATAGGGCTAGCTCCCCCTCAACCTCTGATCTCACAGATTGACTGCTTCCATTTTTTTTAGATTCCCTTCCAGAGAAGGGAGTGGGGGAGTGGGGGAGGGGGTGGAGAGGAATGTCAGACAAATGAGCAATGTTCAGATCAGCCATGCGGACACTTAAAGTGCCACCAACGCAACAATATCACTTCCAAACCAGCCATGCAGAAAACCTTTTCAAAAGTAGGTGTAAGTATGAAGATGAAAAAAATGAGAGAAAAAAACAAGCCTTTCCCATTTATCGATAACAAGCTCAGAAGAACACCTGACCAAACAATACCTTTTACTGTTGTGATTTGCTGCATTATTAATCAACTGTAGCTGCCTTGTCTCGAGAATCTCCTTTGGCTGACATGCTCACTTTGTCACACAGCGCTCAGGTAGTCAAAGGAAGTAGAGCAGCCAAGCCTTCTCCCTGTCCGTCGACAAGCTGTTCCGCCGCCTCCATCCTAATCAGCTGACAGATGCGTGGCAGGCGGCTGAGAATGCAATTTGATTCATTGGTTCCTGGCATCCCGGCGGCGCGACTCACTCACACGCTCGCCGGAGAGCTGTGAACCCGGGGCCACAAGCGTTCTGCCTCCTCTGCCCATTTGCAATTCTCCCTGTGCATGCCCAACAGCTATAGAGTTGATTCAATACTGTGACCTGTGTCAACAAAAACCAACCAAGGATGGAAGGAAATAAAACATAGTTTGCGCTCGTATGGTGGGGGGGGGGGGGGGGGGGCGGGGGACTGTCTTCAGAAGATGAGTCGTCCAGAGAAATGGAATAGCACCTAAGCCATAGAAATCGTGCAGCACAATGCCCTCACATTTATTGTTAAGATGGTTATTGTCTTCATGCACAATGAGCCATCACCCATGGCGGTTAAGAGTTTTAAAAATGTTTGAAAGGCGATGGGCCTTGTCGGAACTCTCAGCCTCGTCGCAATATCATTATCTCTGGCTCTCTGGAGGCCAGCTGTACGGTGTCCCAGCCAGGACATTTATTTTGTTTTAAGTCAGCATCATGCTTCCTCACTCTCAGGCCTTAGCCATTATGTTTCAGATGCCTTTGCCTTTAGGTGTTTTTTCCATGCCATATGTATCTTTCCAGCTGGGATTTTATCACTCCCTTTTTGGACTGTGTGTCACCTGAATGAGCAACAACATCCCTTTGCCTTCAGCTACAGAGGCCATCAAAAAAAAAAAAAAAAAAACACTGCCAATCTTTTTTTCTTTTTCTTTTCTGTTTTTCTTTATGCTTTTCCCTTCATCACCCTTTGGACTTGCCAGTTGTTCATTTTGTCTGAAGTCTAGAGCCTATCTATAACTGTGTCAAACCTGATCTTGAATGCTCTTAACCATTTCCCCATCTGTTACAAATTGTGGCAAGCTACTCCATGCATTTAAAACTTGGAGAAAATCAATATCAGTATCAATCAATAAAATCAGTATATTTTCCTATAACTAATTTTCACCTACGTCCTCTTGCTCAGACAGAGCTAATCATATAATAGTTTCTGCAGTCCACTTCATTTATCCCTTTTAAAAAATTTAAAACCCCCTAATTTCCCCTGACTCCCCTCCTTTCTAGACAAAAAGATTAAGTGTCTCAAGTCTCTCCTCATAAGTTATACATTTGATACTTGGATACAGTCTTGTTGCCCTTCTCTGTACTTTTCCGCAAGCTTCTATAATTGCCTTATAGAGTGTAAACCAGAACTGGGCATGGTCTTCCACATGTGGTCTGATAAAGGCATTGTATCAATATAAAAATATCAAAATCAATATAATCTCCTTTTATTTGTAATCAGGACTTTTTCCTATGTAATCCTGCATCCCATTTGACTTTTTTCCTCTTCAGTGCAGTCTATGTCCAGATAGTTGCCTAAACTATTATTCTTTTTCAGATTGTTTAAACTTGTTTTGTACTGGCCATAAATAGTTCTACCTTACATTGCTATTGCCCACATGCAGAACTTTACATCTGGCAGTGCTAAAGTTCATTTGCCAGGTGTCTGCCCACTTCAGGATTCAATTAAAATCTTCTTGAATCACTTGGGTAGTTTCCAAACATTTGGTGAGCTGATGCTTAATTCAGTCTAATTTGTTCTCTGAAATTTCTTTTTTTGCCAAGATAATTAAAAGAACAATCCCCTCAAACAGGGAAAATGTATAGGTCAAGTCAAGCTTCTTTTTTTTCTTTTAGATATTCTTAGTTACCTTCAGCTATCTGTTGTAGATGCAGTTTGCAGACTCTGATGGCACCAGCACAGAAATATAAACAGTTCTCCACTCACCCTGCACTAGTGTCACTCTTTACATTACATTGAATATAGGTCATTTTAATCAGTGTACAAGATGAAAGAAGGAAGAACATTTAACTAAGCAGCTAGCTAGCATCCATGTAGTCACAAGTAGATTTTAAAAAGGGGCGTAAATAGATTTTAAAAAGTTCCCCAGTGGGGAAAACAATCAGTTTGAACCCCTGTCCCCCCATGATCAGGGGTTACTGACACAGCCTAGACCAGCTTTCATGTAGTGAAATTTTCAGTTCTGAAATGCCTTCTGAATTATGATTAAAAGACAATGCTTGTGATTAATATTTGCAATCACGCCCTTAATAGCATAACAACCTCCCCACCCTCCTGCACCGAGTTAATGGGGTGAAAACTGTAAGCTCAATGCACAACAAGGGGTAGAAATAAAAACTACCATTTTTTTCCCATTTTTGTTGGATGAAAATCAAGCCCTGTTTTTTTCGTTGTGTGTGTGTATGTGTGTGTGGGTGTGTGAGTAATAATTTATTATCCATTTGTTCAATTTCCCTGCAAATTTTTCATTTTTTAAATCCTAACTCATAACACTGCATGTCAAGCTGGAACATGTACAATAAAATATGAACTGAAAGCATATTTTTTCTTAAGAAAGAAAGAAAGAAAGAGGAAAGCTTAAAGCAAGTAGAGAAGAATCTGAAAGTACATTGACATAAGCCTCAGTACCTCAAAATATCATATGTGTACATACAGTGAATGCACCTGTCATATATCTTTAGCTTATGGTGAGGATACCTTTTTTACGAAACAATTGGCATGTAATGATGCGAATCTACATATGCAGGTATATTACGCATTTAAATGGGCACTATTTAAACAGTGAATGATTTCACTATGAGAGTGATTATTCAATGAAGAACTTCAGTTTCAGTAAAAGGGATTCTTGTATGGTTTACTTATTTTGATTACATGAATAAGGATTTGAATCAAATGTTTATAAGATATTGTGGGACACTGTGGCTTATTAGTGCTACATGGCTGTGTTGCGGCAGAAACCATAATTTTACGGTACAGGCTTTGAATATGTTAGTAGTATAATGCTGTAAAAGGTGCCATTTACAAATTTGTTGAGGGTGATGCATTTTCACTATACTGTTGTGCATTGCTAAATAACTTTTTGTAGAATGTTTACAATGCTGAAGTTGAAGCGCAACAAAATAATGTTCAGTGGAGCTCCACTGCTGAATCTCAACTGCTTACAGTGTGTAGGCATGGTTAAATTTTCTTTGTATCATTAAACATGTGCAAGTGTACAGCAACATTTAACTCATCCCGTACATGCTCTGATTGCCTACTGAGACTTCTCTCTTTCTCAGAGGTGATACATTTATACCATGATAACAGTGCCTGTACACGGTGCAAAACAAATGGACCTGGGTCCAACATTTTAAATATTAAAAATATATCACAAATTCTAAGAAAAGAACTCCAATTCCCAGCGAAGTGCACCTTAATGTAGTCGCGGAAAGATTTGCCTTTGATGGATGTAACTGTTCTTTGTAGAACCGAGATGCTTAACACGGTGAGATGCGGGAACACGGCCTCAGCTGTTTCTGAACACCGTCTCCCAGTTTCACCCATTTGGCGTCTACCTGCAACTTTTATGTATACCTGACATCCTGTCCCCCATAAGTGCTTCTCTCCTTCTCCCCAGTTTTACATGTGCAATGAGCCCTCTGGGGTTTGCCACTCAAACCCATTAGTGCTCTCAGCGGCGTAAAACTTGCATGATGCAATAAATCTTTCAACAAGGCAGTTTGAATCTGTGCTAGTGAAGGTTAGGCTCTGGACAAGCAACATCACAGGCAAGACTGTGTTATAAGACTCAACATTTATTTAAGAGGTGAACACAAACACCATCATCATCCACTGAGGCCTTGTTACTCTAACATAACACCATCTCCCGTCAAACTCTCAGCATGAATTTATTTTTAAAAGGCTAAGGAATTGATCTGATGTCTCCCTGCAATATTCAGGGGTGCTCGTCTCCCAATATGTTTTGAATTGAGTCAGGGTAGGGGTAAGTTATTGCAGGCTCGTGCCTAAGGAAAAATATGTTAAAAAATTCAGGAAGGTGCATTTATTGAGCTGTATGAGAGAATACCCTCACTAAACCAAATTTATGACACCGCATCAACTTGCTGTTAAGTTGCTTTTATATGAAGCTCAAATTTTTCAAGGAGGTTATTCATTTAGAAAGTATAGACTGACATCTCAGAATAACCTATGGTCCCCTGTCATATGATAGGGAATCTGTAGTATCGCAGCAAGTGGCCTTGCTCCTGTGTTTTCATAATGAGGATTGTGGCCTAGTAGATAGCAGATCTCTTTGTTAGAGGAGAGAGGGTCAGAATGGAGTATTTTATACCAAACTGTTGAAGGGCAGTGGGAGGGGCCGGCAGAGGAGAAACTCAATCCCCACTACAAGGGCAAGCCATCTGACCTGAGCCACAAATTGATAAGAGCCTCTATCTTTAGTTGAGGGCAATCTTGGCACACACTATCAAAACCCCCGGCTCAGGGTTGGCTCATTCCTTTGCCTCAGCCCCAGCCGAAACAAGCTTGGGGGGAAAAGAGCAGCAAGGATTTCTACCTTGGTACGGCGGTGTCACTAGATTAAAATGCACCTTGATGCTTTTTCACCAAAAACAACCAGCCGTTTAACCAGAAACTTAAATTAATTTAAAGTTTTATAATTAATTTTAAAATTAATCATGATTTTCAAATTAATTCGAAACTGGAGACAGTGCCCTCACTATGTAGATTTCATAATTAATTGGTTTTATGAACAGACAAACCTGGATGGAAAATCCAAAACCTGGAAGTACAGTATTCTTCTTATTCCTGTTCTGCTTCATCTTCAATTTCCTTGATTTCATCATTCTCATCACGATACTCATAAAATGATTTGCTTAGCAGACACCCTTACCTGGGGCCGCTTATATCATTCACATTTCTGCACATTCACACAATGGCATATTTACTGCAGAAATCGAGGTTAAATAACTTTCTCAAGGGTAAAACAGCAGTGCCCAGCCAGGGAATCAAACCTGTAAAATATGGATTGACCCACTCCTTAACCACTATGCCATACTGCTGCCCATAATGTGTACATATCTGTCCTTTGCAACAGGACAGGGCCATTTAGGTGGTAGTAAATGTATGATTCATATTCTCCCCTACAGCTGGTAGTAGGTGGTAGTATGTGGGGACTTATCTTTCTCATAATGAAAATAATAATGTGCCTTTAGAGATGTGAAAAAAGTGCACACAGTTAAGTCCACTCATCTCCCCTAGGGCTACATTTGTGAAGTTTCGCCAGGTATAGCTAATTGACACCTTTAAAGACATTTGACCGTGCTCTCAATCAAGGCAGTAACGCACAGGAATGGAAACCCTGCAACTCTTCAAAAGCTCACAGCTCTGTAGGCAGCTGGGCTCTCCAGGATGCTGCTTGAACCTTTTTGTAAAATGTGCTGCATTTAAGCACATTTGTATTTATATCAGCCTTTACCTTTAAACTGAATGCCTTTTTTCAAAATAATACTTTTAACTGCAGCAATTTTTTACCGTCTATGATATTGAACTGCAACCCTGTCTAATTACCATTGTTTTTCTTCTTTCTTTTTTCCCCTCTGGTTGCAGTAGCTCATGTTTCTTATGCAGTCACTTAGCCAGGCTATTATTATTAAAAAAAAACAAGGTGTTAATGTACAAGGTTAATAAAAAAGGTTCACAAGAAACAAAAAAATAAAAATGTTTGGGTATGTTCAATGAACAAAATGCTGCACACTCCAACTCTAGCAGTAGAGTTGGGATGTGAAGCCCGAGGCTGAGTGTTGTGCTTACGTTTCCACACAGCTCTGGACTTCATCTCCAATTAGTCCCTCTGCAAAATATTTGAGAACTGTCAGCAGCTGGGAGCTTACCTGGGTGAGCGGGAATGGGGGGCGGGGCTATGGGTACACTGACGGCTAGCAAAGTACAGGTGGGCCTCATTAAGCTGGGCATGAGGTCCAGAGAAAGGGCTAATTTAAGGATGGTCTGGGGAGAAAGGTTGTTCAGTGGAACAGCTGACTTCGTAACCAAATTGTTGATTATTGGCAGCACTGGTGCAGTTCCCTTCTGTTCGGGTGTTAACAGTGTTGTGTTTTGTGTTTGAAACAGCAGCAAAGGAGGTGAGCTGGAATGTGGGGTGGGATGTGTAAACAGGTAAGCCAGCTGACAGCAAAGGAGCTACCAGAGTACAATGATGAATAAGCCAATACCAGACCAGCGTGTGACCGAGGTGGCATCCCTGCATTATTAATGATGGCATTTATTTTGAAGAAACCCCATGTATGTGATACAAGTAGGTATAGTGCTATTTTGCAAAGCTGGTGAACTTGCCTGTTGACAGGTATGGATGCCGGTCTGGACCAGAAAGTATGGTGGCAGACACAGGCAAAGATGGAATTTTCTGTTTTGTCACGTATGTATGGGGGGAAGTGCTTCCTGGATGGAAAGCAGAAGAGTGGGACCTCTGAGTGGGATGGGAGGTGGGACCTTGGGTGAGCTTAATGGTGTGGGGGAAGGATTCTCCATTTTGTTGTGTTGTAAATCTGAATCAGTGAAAAAGGGGATGCATTGGAGTGATCTGCTGTATGCATCTGAGGTGCATTCTTACCTGTGGAGGGCAGTCTTGGGTCACGAGGGAAAAACAGGGGTGTTGGTTAAGTCTTCTGGTGTGGGAGAGGAGACAAGAACATTAGCCTGAGTAATTGTGTAATATTTTATGAACTTAAAATAACATTGTCCTGGTTTTATTTTCCTTGTGTGTGACTGTGTGGTGTGCTGGGGTGAATTGTGCTGTAGCAGGGGAGAAATGGCTGTGACATTGGCCAATGTGTGGTTAATGCATATCTGAAAGCTATGCATTATGAGAGCTCTACATTTCCCAGCCTTGTGACATTGGCTGGAACTTTAATCAACAACAATCCCCCACCCCCTTCCACCACTACCTCTCCTCACTTTTTTATGTTCTCCAAAATGGTCCACCTTTGATTCCCACCCTATTTTGTCATTTCAGCATATGTGTGACACCAGACAGGGTGTTTCCCTCAGTGAGAATCCCTTTGATTGCCTAGTATTTCCTGGAAGGTGCACGTGAGTATGGGCCTTTTGACTGGTATATGTCATGTCTTGATATCATGATACCCTGATAACAAGAGACCCTTTTTATCTCGCTGTTATGATAGAAACCGGGTGCCATCACTGGCATTGGGAGAGATCCAGGAGATGAGATTTGTTTGATCCCTTGTACATTCTACTCAGGACTGCCAGACCTGCCATTCTGCCTTGAGAATTACAAGCACCACTAGGCATCCCAGTCTTCTGTTTAGCGGGTGACAAAAGCTTGAAACATTCAAACTAGTTATTGCAAAGGTTACTCATAACTACACCCAGAGCCTTTGTGTAGTCAGTTCCCTTCAAGACATATGGGGGGGAAAGCTTTGGTCACTATGAATGACAGTCGGTCTGCCTGTAAAACCCTCTTTCACGTCTACTTCTGCCTAAAGCGCAAGCCGTCAGTATGCAGCCAGATGGTAAATTGCGAAATGGGTGGATAGCCGTGCTCTGTAATGGAAGTACATCTTCATAGCTGCGCTTCCTTTCAGTTTATTTTGAAATTGATTTGCTGTGTAGGGATTGGTGGTGAAACCCTCCTGCCCCCCATACAGTCGCTATAAGTGTGCTGTACAAAAAGCTATTATATGGTTTTCATTGACTATATTCTCGATTATGTAGTGGAAAAGAAGGGGAAAAAAGACAATTTTAATGCTCATAATCTTAACTTAATCCACATAATTTGTTTGAGAGAAAAAAATAAAGTGTTTCTCTACTAACTTTGCAAGGTCTTGTTTTTTTAACTTGCTTTCAGTCAATCAAAAATGATACAGCAGGATAAAATGAGCTGTTCTAATGAGGTTTTTTTCTGTTTCTACCATTTTTTAAAGCCTAATTCAGACTAAAACCGGTCAGCAATCAATACTTAAATGTTTTAAGGCCCCCTTTTTTCCCCAAAGTGGACAGCTACAAAAAAGAGGAGCTAAAATGATCTCAAATGCACTTAGTACACATCTTACAAGTCGATTTATTTCAGTCCGTCAAAGATCCTTGTTCTCTAATGGAGTTTCACCCAAGGACTGTGTACTTATGCAGGAACCACTTTTCCTTTTGTCTCAACATTCCAGGAAAGCACAGAAACATAATGCCTTATTCCTGTAGTTGTCACCATTAAGTACAAACCCGTGTGCAGTATGAAAGTACATCATTTTACCTTTGAACCACTAATCTCTGTATTGACATCTCTTTTACTTATCTTAATAGACAGGGAGGCTGTTTGAAAACAATATGGAATACATGTAGGAGACGTGGGGCTCTTTTCTTTTTTGAGATGATTGAAAGTGACAACAAGAGTTCAAGGAAAGGCATGACCCATCTACTACTCCTGTGGTAATTGTGCATTGATTAAGTGAAGTGAGTTTATAGCCATATCCTACAGGCAATATGTGCTGCTATGCTTATGTCTTTGTGTCTGAGTATCAGTTCATATTGCCTTTAAACAGAGTGAGGATAGTTGGTGTTGTGTGTTAAAATGTCCCTAAGGTCACACGCAGCTGTTAATCTGGTTTTGACATTATTTGGAGGTGGTTACTGGTGGTGACATTTTTCCAGCCTGGCTGGAAAGGGAAAAAAACCTTCAGTGTGCAGAAGAGAGCAAAAAGTAGAACTAAGCAGAACAAACACAATATAATGAAATCCTTTGTCATGGCAGTTAGCGAGTTTGCCTCACATCCCATGAACAAACTGCAGTACAATATACATTAATTAGAAAGGTATGGACCCAATATTTGCATATGAAAGCTGTTTTCAAAGCTTGTGTGTTGTCTAATAGGGTACTGTATTGCTGGCACTTTGCGTGTGGTAATGATAGTATGATTGGAATAATAATGTAGGCTCAGTTGGATATGCTGTTTGTATGCATGATATGTATAAATAGTGGAGTCTGGTAAAAAATAATGAGGTTGGGACTGTAGTAAGTTGATAAGTCAGACATAGGGTAGGAACTAATTTGGTAGGTTATAGTATGGAGCTTATGGGGTAGACATCAATCAATCATTTAACCCCTGGAACTCAAAAACCGCAAATTGCAGCCATATGCGATTACCCCATTCTCACCTAAATAATGTAGTCAGTTTTCCACAAAGAAGCTTCTTTTTTGTTTATGCTGCATGTAGGAGGCTTGTCAGTTTTGCTGTATTGAATATATCATTAATAAATGTAAAATGGCTCTGCAATATCAATGTAAAGTCTGCCTATATTTTCCCACTCATTCTCCTCCCTTCAGTATCTCAGTCCAGGATGTACAAACATTTTCCTTGTTTTTGCTATGTACCATAAACATGGGTCTTACATGGTGTTCAATTAGATGTCACTAAATAACATTGTATGTAATGAAGATGTAATCTCTGCTTATTGATAACTGCGGTGTATTCAGATCTGCATCTCTCTCAGCTCAGCGGACGATGCAGAAAAAAACAAATTAGATAATTTTCAAAAGCATTTTTCTTTTTACCAGTAATATAACTGAAATATGAACTTATTTATTACTACATATATTTGACTGTAAAATATGAATGTTTTTTGTATTGAATTAACAAGGCTGCCCTTTGTCACTTAAAATTCATCCTGATTTATATGCAATACTATGCTTAGAACTAGAATGACTTTACTAAGATTTTGTACAGGTTATTTCATCTATTTGTTTCATCCCAATATTTTTATCTTCCTTATTTAGGAATTTAATATTCTAATGGAGTTTATTCATATTTTAGCTTCCCTCGATCAAATTTCTTATTTTTGGTTTTCTCAGACTGTCTCTCTCACCTGGTTTGTACCTGTATAGCTTTTCTTTATTAGTCTATCCTTTGGTCCTGTTGGAGCTCTGTCGCAATCCTGTTTTGAAGGGAGTTGCACTAAGATGAATGCAAAGCAGATTTATACGCCATCTTCCCTTCATGAAGTTTTACTGAGTTGAGGTCAGACTTGTTGAGCAGAGATGGAATTAATGTAGCTTATAGGGAAAGCATTGTAACCTCTATGTGCCCATCAACAGGAGCTTTAATGGTGCCATATTGAGTACATTTAATTAACTTATAGAAGTGAAATTATATGATGATGTTAGATTTTCAGACCAGCAGGGACCTGACAATTAATCTGAGGTCAGTTGCTGTTTCATATATCACTTCATACAATGTCTTTGTGGAGTTCTGAATAAATTCCTTTAGGGGCCTCTGAGGTGTGCATGTGGTGGTGGTGTAGAGAGGGCATAGGGACATTGGAGCTTTAGTCATGCAACAGCTCCATCCATCATGGGGTTGGTGAAGCCTCACTCTCCCATCACTTGTAAATGAATCACATGGACATTGCAGGAGGCAGCCCCATCACAACGCTCATGGTTTTGATGCCCTCAGTTTCTGCGTGAGTGTTGTATCCTTTAAACCATCAGAAGCATGACCTCTATCTTCAGAGTGAGTTGCATGTAGATGACAGCGGGATTGAAAGACATTAACTCAGAAATGGAAAGGGGACTTCAGGAAGAGAGAGAGTTCTAGCATTGCATTCGGGAAGCATTCTGATGATGAATCTGACAGAACACTCTGATTTAGCCAATGGAAGATCACTCTCAGTAGCCTGCACAAGAACAGCCCATTTCAGGACTGTAATGTACACACCACCAGTTTGCAGTTGTTAACAGAGCAGTGCCTTCTAGCCTTCCTGCTTTCAGTAGGTTAAAATGGTGAGAATTACGCTAGAGCACTGTGGCATTTGGTAACAACTGTGCTGTCTGAAAGAGCAGGTCCATGGTGTAGGAATAACTGTGATTTAAAAAATTTGCATGGTGGCAAGCTGACACTGTCTACTCTTCTGCGTCTAATGAAGCACCTCTTGAGCTTTGTTCTCTCTGTTTTCTGTGAAGTGTACAAGAAGATTGGACAAGTCGCAGTTTTGTGCACCTAAATACAGTGGAGGCAGGAATAGATTCTGCTGGGTCGTGGCATCGATTACAGGTAACCCTCTGGCCCTGCAAAGTGGCAGGTGCCAGACTGCTCCGAGTTAGAGATCAATCTAAGAGCTTATTTAGAAAACAATTATCTCCATTATGCCAGTGGTCTAATCTCAACTCTTTTGTGAGGTACAGAAGCATGCTGTCTCCTCGATGCCCTCTCTCCTCCCCCCTGTGCCACAGGTTATTCAATAAAATGCATCAACATCACAGTTCACAATGGACAGCTGTGTCTTCCTAGTGCGTGTGAACTGGACAATGTTTTTAAAGGTTTATGGAGAGCTCACATAATTCAATCAGTCAATAGATATAAGCTTCAGCTAAAGTGTCTTCAGCTGCCCCTAAACTCCACCCCTCTCATGCCCCCCACCCCCATCCCCACCCCCACAAAAAAAGTGTGGGGGGTTAATAGCAGCCAAAATGCAACTTGCCGGTGGTGTTGAAAGACATTCCCAGGGGGTAACATGCAAATTGCAATGGATTCAACTGCTAATGAAGCCGTTTCTAAATATCCTTTTGTTGTTTTCTTTTAAATTCCTGGGACGTAAAACCTTGAATCTCCCCTTTAATTGGGGGAGGAACAGACATTCCAGCAGCATGTTTCCTGCCTGTGCCTTGCTGAGAATGACCGACTCGTTCCATGACCCATATATCTCCTGCGGTGACACTCATTCACCCCTCACAGCGCCCAGCTAAAACTAGAGGCAGCAGCTCTCCGCCTAAGAGCTGCTCCACATAACATGGCGTGATGTTGCTTCTAGGTGATGTCCTCCGAAATTCATCCTCTGCTTAGCGAAGTGCCGACACAAGTACTGTCCGTGGTCTGAAGCGCAATCAAATTCAACATACTACATTCCAGTTTGATGAAATATTATTGATTTTAAATGATGGTAACAACCAACCAATTGACACTATGTACATTAAACTGATATTTTAATCAATTAAGATATTAATTAAGGATTTTTTTTTGGTCACATTTTTGACACAAATCTGGCAACTGGTTTATATCTTTTCTCATGCAATGAAGCAGGAATCTCATGTCCAGTGAAATTATATTTTAATTTCATTGCAATGGAATATGCATATCTGTCTGTCTAGACACATTTACTTTACTTGAATTTGCATATAAACCATAAAATCGGTGTAATGGGTACATACGGCCAAGTCATCTCTTACATCTTAACTGGTGTTTCTCAGCAACCCGGTGTTATCCTGGTGGTCTTATTGCTGCCTCACTTCCTGTCTTCTCTATGACTGTTAAGTGGATTGATGAATGTCTTCATGTGCGATTAATATTAGGCTCTTAGTATTCTCTGTGCAGTGCCAGATGTACAGTAACACTTACAATGCAAACCCATGTCTTCTCATTGACTTTACACTTTTATGGGATCAATACACCGAACAAGGTGGTGTGGTGCCTTGCCAAGCTATGACTTATTAGTGAAAATGAGTCGAGCAACATATTGGGTGATGTACACATCCGGTTTATATATGTTACATTGTTACAGGGCTGACAACTAAGGACAATCTGACATACGCACAGTAATGGTGGCAGTAAATCCGGGGCGATCACAGACACATGCGGTGACACCGAGCGCAAATGAGTGTAACAGACGAACCCAGCCTTTATCCCCCTGTCTTTCCCCTCGTCTCCAGAGTCTCCCAGGGCTCATCACTCGGAAAGCATTTGCAGCGGGTAGGCTAGGTCAGACCAAGAACGCATTCTCCAATCTAGCTAAATCCTCCTGAGGGCTGTGGTAAGCACAGACAGCTGGGTGTGGTTTAAACGAGGTTGAGGAAATGTGTCAGTGAAATATTCCCCCCATTCCTGACAGCCCCTCCCATTCCTGAGAAGATTCACCCTCCGCTGGACGGGAGAGCAACAATTAAAAAGCGTACAATTACCATCTCAGAAATGATTCAATTAGTGTTACGGGCAAAGTGGTGACAGTGAGAAAAGACTTCCCTCAGCCTCCCAAATGTGCAGACATTATACGGAAGAAAAAAACTGGATCTCTTTCATACTCCCCCCACCCCATTTTCTCAGCTAAAAATGGCCTCACTGTGCTAAAGAGTAAAACTGGACAGGTATTTTTGGTTTCTGGGTGTCAACATTTCTCACCACATATGTTTGGGAAGGGTTTTACATTTATTCTCGTCTTGGTTTTGGTCGTGAAAGCGCAACCTTCATCTGAGAGCCAAGCCTGCTGCATGACGTCCTTGACTAACCTTGTATCTTTATGGCCCATTTAGGGAGCTTATAAATAATATTGATAGGTTCTTCAAAAATGACGCACGTTTAACAGTTTTTTTTTTTTTTGAAACCAGATTGACAAAGCGAGACTGTTGGCAAATTATTCTTTTTATTACATGTACGGATTCCATTCCACCAGCAATGGACCCTAACAGCGCTCCAAATAATGCAGGAATTATTATGCAGTTCCTCTTACATTTATATACCAAGTAAATGACAAAATATAATCTCAGTAAAATAGTAAAATGATGACAAACATTTATTTTTCATCAATAGGTTGTCAACATGATTGTAGGTGAAATGTATGTATATTATCATATTTATTACTTTCTATCTGGAAAAAGATGAATGCCTGCATGTCCTCCAGCCCCTAACACACACTATGTAGGAATCAAACAAAAGATGCCAATGAAGGCCAGTAAAAAGAAAGGTTTCTATTGGGTGCGGAGCTGATGTCTCATTGCAGAGGGGGCGAGGACCTGTAGTGGGCCCTTATACAGCCTATTATAGGCTGTATTGAGTTGCAAGACAGATCCAAAGGGAAACTTGCGGAGACGGAGGGGCGGAACGGAGAGAAATGCGGATTACAATAAGGTGTGCTATTTCAGCATACCTCGATGCGTGAGACCATTTTTAAATACCGCGGCTCCGTCAGCAGTGACCGCGATGGGAAATAAAACAAGACAGGCGGCGATTGCCTAGTTTCTACTTTGGGACTCAATAAGAGTGTGTAATTTTTCTGTTTGTACACTTACACAAGGATACTGGACAGCGAATAAAGTTTTCTGTAACTCTTTTGTGCCTCTGCTCATTCAAAATAAATATTGCGGCGAGAAACTTAGCTAGGGGTTGGTCAAAACCATTACGCCCTCAGTCTGACTTTTTTGCCGCAATCAAGACACACAAACAAACTTTATTCAAAATATTCAACTAAACAACAAAAATGCATGTTCAGTCAGGCAGATTGGGCCCAGGGTGGCCCCTTTGTAACTGGGAGAACTGTGGGCCCGGGGCAGCCGCACCCTCTGCCTGCCCGCTCGCTCCGCTACAGGTTTCTATGGTTTGCATGCCAATCCCACAGTTGTTAACACTGTATAGCTGCAAAACCACCACGGAATAATGTCTGCCATTAAGAAAAGCGTAGCTGGTTTAGTGACTCCGCTTCCTCTACAATGATAAACTTTGATTTGACTATCTTGCAACGCAGGGTACATTTAGATAAATTTAGTGGAGATGCTCCTCAAGAAGGCACGTTGCTGTGTGCTGTTATCATAATCATAGCGGATGCATTTTTATTTTCTTCTCACTCTTTCTTTGTGGTGCATGTGCAGGTGTGCGTGTGTATGTGTGTGTGTGTGTGAGTGCGTGTGAGTGCGTGCGTGTGTGTGCGTGAGTGTGTGCATGTGTGTGTGTGTGTGCGTGCGTGTGCGCATCCGTGTGCGTGTGTATGTGTGTGTGTGGATGAGATGAATTGGTTCTGTTTTTGGGAAGGCTCGCAGGTGTGAGGCTGGCCTGTTCTAATTCTACAGTGGGATGTGCAGATCCCGGGACTCCACGAGCTGCAGAGTCTGAAGTGTGACGTGTCATAGCAGGTTGCTGACTCCTTATTGACGCCACAGGTTAATCTGAATAGCCACGTATTTATTCACATGCGCTGGCCTGACCTCAGTGGCGCATGGGGTACCAGCCTGGGTGTGAAGAAGGGAACCACTATTTCTCTGTTGCATTCCAGACAGGCTCTCCAGCTGTACAGGTGAACACTGGAAAAAGGCCAGAGGTCAAATAGGAAAGGTATGAGACCATGAAATCCATCAAACCAGTCATCTGTGACCTCTGTGGATCACAGATGCTGCAGGACTGACCTTCATCATTAAGTGCTGCATATGGAAAAAGCAGAAGTAGAGCTTAAACTGGCCATGAGACATCAAGTTCCAAATCAGGGGTCAGAAAAGCGATCTAAGAGAGAGGCATGAATATAGTAAACTGGTTTAACATTTTTTGTTTACATATGCTATTTTACAGGGCAACAGTGTGGCATAAGGAGTACAGCAGGTAACCGAAAGGTTGCTGGTTCGATTCCCCACTGGGACACTGCTGCTGTACCCTTGGGCCAGGTACTCAACTCAGAATTGCCTCAGTAAATATCCAGCTGTATAAATGGATAACATGTAAAAATTGTACCCTATGGAAGTTGCTCTGGATAAGAGCAACTGCCACATGACAATATTGTAATGGTGAAATTTTATAATTGAGTGTTATTTACATATTATGGAATTTTACACATTGTTAGACATCTACAAGCTCAACTGCTAAACCTTCCACTGTGTTGGGAAAAAAAATGGTCTAATCCAAGACATCTTAGTCATTAGGCACAGAATTAGGATGGTGGGGTTATTTTAGTTGCTTGTTCATACATCTAAATTCATCTCAATAGCTCCACAGAGCTAAAGATAAATTGAAATCCAAAAGGCTGCTAAAAACAATGCAACAGACAACCACTTACATTTATTTATTTATTTGTTTCTGGAAAGAGACATGCCACTGGTGTACTTTAAAATCCTCGCACATTTTCATAGGCTACACCAGCCACTAGTGGGCACTCTTATTCCACGTGCCTCCTACCGTTCCTGCTTTGTGCAGCGGTAAGGCACAGCTTAGCGCAATAAAGACAGTAAAAAGAAATGTCATTCTGGGGAAGGTTGCAAGGTGGCCACGTAATTAATTAATGTTTTGATTTGGTGCCGCTTCAATTTCACCAAATTCAAAAGAGTGACATTTAAACAGGGGATATTAATGGCTTTTGGATGACCATTAAAACCATCATTTTCTGTGTGTTTTTTTAAAAGGACTGTATTCCATGGTGGCTTAGTAATCGCAGGAAGTGCAACTTCAGAGAACATAGCTGAGCCTGTTCCATGATTCTTTACAGTGAATAAGAGTCTCTTTCTGCCATTACTTTGCTCTGCCTTGCACCTCTTTTAAGGGAATGCGGTAATAATGCTGCTGGTTTTTTTTCATGCATGAATATTAAGTGTTTCCAGCACATTCACAAGCAACATTCTCCTAGCACACAGAAATAATATTCATACATTTTCTGCAAAGCAATAATTTGATTTTATAACCCAAAGCATGCTTCCGGCTCATGCTGTTGAAGTTGAAGCTTGTGAGCTGTCGGGGAAATTAATAGTTATGGAGAATCATCTTTTTCCTGAATGATTATACTGCCCATTTCTGCCATAATCTGCAAGCCCCCCCGCCAGTGCCATGCTGTTGATTTAAATTGTGTTTCTGCAATTTTATTTCAGACTGTAAATGTCTGTAAGTTTCATCCACTCTCATTTACCAACGATAGCAATCTATTCACGTAATTAGAAACTTTCCAGGTGTCTTCCCCCAAGGAAGGAATCTGTAGCTGAAGTGAGAGTGCAATCAGTGCCTGCGTCTGGAACAAAAAGCTCACAGGTTACAGCGATGCGGTCCAGGAGAGGAGGCAGCTGGGCAGGAACACATGTTTGCGAGATGTGATCTAACCTCGGGTCTATTTCTTGACGGTCCTCTTCAAGCTGTGTACCAGCTTTCACAGACTGCTTTGCAGTGTATTTTTTTTCTGCTGTGACGGTGTCAAAAAATGTGCAGTGGCATCAATATATGTTTAGATTATTGTTCCACAATTCAAACCACATTCGCTCTGAGAGGCACTCGAACATGTGCGGCCACAGACTGTCTCACCCCCACCGAACTGAAAGGGGAAGATGCAGTGTTGCGCTGCCAAAATTGTTGCTTGCAGGTCACCCTGTTCTAAACTAGTGTGCACTAATAAAACCAGAAATAAAGCCCACATCAACTGCTCATTGAACGCTGAATGAACTGACAGAGGTGTATCTTTAATTTGTTGATGTATAAGTGTGGGAGTTGATGTGACTGTGGAGTTTAACACCAATGGTGCTCAAACCCTAAAATTGGTCATGTCAAATTTCAGATAATTAGTGAATTTGCGACCGCAGGAAAGGTCTATGTGTGAATTGGAACAAAATGTGTTCAAAATCATGTAACACACAGCACAGCACTGTAAATTTTCTGACCTACTTGTGTCCTTAAATTCAATGTGACATTATAATTACATTTAAATTGCATTGTTAAAATTTTATAGTCCTTGTGTTGATATTGAGTTACTGCTACTGTAAGTTTATTCTGAGATCATTCATTTACACCTTGTTTAATTTGATGCACTGTTCAAAGCACTTTGAAAATGCATTTTGAAAGGCAACTATCATGGAGTTTGGAAGGCTTATGTCTGGTTATGGGTTCAACCCTGTCTTTCCAACGATGCCTTTTGTAGTACCAGTTGCATCATTTAAACAGAGGTTCAACTGTCGTACTGGCAGGTGCATTTCTATGCCTAGCTGCATCATGCCAAAGACATAAGGATGCAATAAAACAGGATACAAACAGAGAAATGTAGAGGCATAGTTACCTACAACATTCTATACATAGTGAAACACATTTCATTAGGTAAAACAGTACTACACTTGAAAGTAATTAGAATGTAATCAAGTGTGTATTGCAACATATATAACTTATTATATATGCACATATATAACTTCATTGAATATTTGCATTGTGAAATACTCTGTGGGTTTAGAACAGTTTTAATACTTGTCTGCTGAGAGATTGATCTTTTCCTGTTGTAGCAGAGCTGTAAGTAGTAGCTTGTGAATCCTGTGTAAAACCAGTAGGGTAGCACGCAGCAGAGCAGTTTCAGTGGTGACGTCACTCCCTGAGAGTTAGCTAGGGTCGGTGTCTTTGGTGCTGGGGGCAAATTGCCTTTAGCTGAACCGGTAATGATGCTGGTGATTAGAATGAGGTGAGTGACGAGAACAGGGTTTCAGATCTTGCTCGCAGAAGTGCGGACCACTTTCATGTTCGTTACACTGTGTTAGCTCAACAGTAAACAAGTGCCAGCACATTTACTTTCAGCTCTATATGACACTGACAATTATAAAACCAAGACTGCTCTCCAGTAACATTTCCACACTCTATACCAATGATATGTTCAATGAAAAAAGAAAAAGGGGAAAAAACTCTTAACTTGCCTGAATACCTACAAGCTTAACTGGCCTCAGGCTCTGATGTGAAACCACTTCCCTTGCAGCTAGAATAAGGTAAAACAGCCAAGCAATAAAAGTGAGGACTTGCTTCAACAATAACTGGGCCCAGAGGTGAGGGTCAATCGTTTTTCATTATACCGAATGTTCTTACTAAATGATTATCAACTAGTCACAATGCTGACCCTGAGGAAATCAACAAATGAGAATTACAGAAGAAATTAGGTAAACTGGGTGAAAGCAGATCATGTGGTGATTATTGTGTGTGTGTGTGAGTATGTGTGTGTGTGTGTGCGCACACACGTGAGAAGGCAAACCTAAACAGTTCCCTTGTGGAATTAATTTTAATATTTTTGTGCAGAAGTGTAATACAAAAATAATGAAATAATGAAAACTACTCTGTTGCAGTTGTATCTGATTTTTTGTATTGTTCAGTTTCCCGAAAAGACATTGGAAAGAATGAATCCTGCTGCCGGTTCCAGAGGGACACATTTCTCTGCCCACAATACTCTTGAAAGCTTGCAATTGGAGTTTCCATTACAAGTTTAAGGCCTTGTTCAGGCTGGAATCAATATGTAGCATTCCTCTGTGCATTGACACACTTGTAGGGAAGATTGAAATCCAGTGATCTCATTAAACTAAAATAAAGTTATACACTTAGCCGCCCTGCCTAATGATTTTAAGTAGTTGCGGATTGGGAGGGATGGAATTGACGCAATGGTAGAGGTCGGCAGGAGACGTGACGGAGGGGGCTCTATGGTAACAAGACAAGTTGCAGAAAGCTGCATCGTCTTTGATTTATTGAATCTGCCTTCAACTTGTGCCCCCTCAGGAGATGAATACAAGAGTGGAATTAATTTAGATTTTGCTACCGACTCAAGGCTTGTCGTTTTGAAGGCTCCACATTAAGTGACATATGCAGGATGTGTACCTTACAGTCAAAGGACAAAAGCCTTGGCACGTTCCACCTGGATTAAAATAAATGAATAATCACAAATAATTACTGTCTTTACCTTAATGACACACAAGTGGGCAGAGACTTTCCATATATGGCTTCATGCATTGCATGTTCAACATTCACCCGGGTTATGTGAAAAGCAGTTTGGAAAATGATATTAAACATGCTGTTTTTTTCCGAGGTAATGAAGTGTAATTCACATATTTCTTCACTGTAACTTTACAACTGATGTCTGGGAACATTCAGGTCCCCCATAATGATTATAGTGAGAAAGTAATACAACAAAAAGGCTTTTTTTAGTACAACATCTCAAAGTAGAGCCACGAAATGAATGCTAAAGTAATACTGGTGGAAAGACCTGTTCAGTAGACCAGGAGGTTTCTGTCAAATCAACAGTACAACAAACATGTTCTAGTTCAAATGGAAAAACACTCTTGTTCAAATTCACGTGGCAGTCTTGACTAAACTGAAGACTATGAGGTAAACTGTACTAATGCAATTCCAGTCTGCATTGTTCCCTGGTGATTGCATGTGTCTTTAAATCTGTGGTATTCTTGTGATGCGGTGTACATGAATGGAGCGTATTTCATAATTCAATAGCTCAACACCCTAACACTGCCCGAGGTTACCATGCTAATTCATCACAATTATCCCTGGATATTGGCAGTTGTTCTGAACTTTTGTTTAGATAACAAGACATAAATTCCCATTCGTGGGCTCTGCTGCCAGTATAGTGGATCATTTATTTTGGTGACAGTGAGCTGTAAGCGCTGCCTTTTTTTCTGCTGAATGCTCACTCATTTTTGCAAGTCACCAAAAGCAGATTCTTTTTCTTTGTCTTCAGCAAAGCCCTTCAGAAACAAGATTATTGGCAAATAGAACAACACTTTGCTGTGATGTTTTTCAGGAGTCTAAGATAAAAACAAGATTTATGTTCTTTCATGAATTGTTGTAGTATTGCAGTATGTATGTATGTATATATGTATAGCTTGTTCTTTTATCATTTAAAGCAGTTGCACCTTTGGAAAACAGATAACGAAGTAATGGTTTGTTTGTTGTATTGTACTTTTGGTCACACACATTTTTTTTCTTTTTAGCAAATAGAACACCTTTCACTTTTATAATGTACTGCTAAAAGTACTGTTGAAGATATGCAGTTTCTCATGTGTGACCTAAGCTAGACATGGATGACACTCTTCTGCCACTTAAAAAGCACACTGATTCTCACGTTCCCTCCTGATCATAAATACAGACAGTTTCTTCTGGTTTAATAATAGAACCGCAAGGAAGATGAAGGTGAAACTGATTTAAAATGGAGACAATGTCAGGTAACAAAGTGCTACAAAATCAGAACCGCCAATGTGCACACTAAATAAACCACCCACATGTGATAAATGTGTAATGTAAAATGTGAATGCACATCTATCCTTACAGTATCTGCCAGTTATAAAACATAGTCTGTTAATACAAAGAACAATATACTTTGTAATCTAGTGATGAAACAGTGAGGCATCACTAACTCCACGATGGGTGGAGCTACCATGTGCTGTCAATTGCTGGAAAGTTTGATCAAATCAAAAGACTGACAAAACCATATAATTGGTTCAAGTCAGCCACTGATAACAAATGATAGCTCCACCCATCCACCCTAATACCATCCATGTTCCCAGCCAGATAGTTTTTTTTTCTCCCCCATCATATTCTGTCAGTGCCCTGGCTGTACATAGCATGGGCATTAATGGCTATTTTAGTCCAACTGGTACCATGCTAGCATGAGTTTTCCACTTTATCAATAATAAAAACAACAGACTTGTTTTCCAAAATCAAATCAGAGGAAAGCCTCTTCTTGAACCACTGCTCCTAATGTAATCCTGAAACTATTTATGGACCGGGTTGTCAAGAATCATTATTATCAATTTCCTTGGCAGACACCTGGTGACCTGCACAGCTCACATTTTTTACATGTTATGCATTTATATGTCTGGTTGTTTACTGAAGCAATTCAGTTTCAGTTCTTTGCTTAAGGGTACAACCCCCATGCCCCACCCGGGAATGGAACCTGCAACCTCTGGCTTTCACACCCACCTTAAGCACAATGCCACTGTTCAAGGACTGTAAGTCAGGGATTTAATGCACATTAAAATATATCTATAACCAATTATAACATCGCCTTAAGCTGATCTTCTATCAAGAGTTCATTACTGCTTGTTTTCACACTTTTAGACATTCATGTGGGACACATTTATACAAAATATTTTTCTTGAAGTTGAGAAAAACAAACTTGGATTCAGTCACAGTGTTCCTTAAACCTAAACAAAATATGTCTCACCCAATATGCAAGTGCAATTTGGGCTGCCTGGCAGATGTTTTATAACTGCTGAAGGTGTGAAAAAAGAAATTTAGCATTCCACAGGCAATGGGTCAATGGAGGTTATTTGTATTCTAAAGCCTTTTTCAGAACCCTGTCAGCTGTCTGTAGTTACAAAAAAAAAATGGAATGTTTGTGGAATGCTTCAACACAATGACAAGTCCTGCTGGGACGTGTGCTTAAAAACCACAGATAAATCTGTCTGCCTTGATAATAATTTTTTCAAACAATGAGACAACAGCATAGTGCATTTTGATAATTGGGGTATGGGAGACCAAGACCAGTTGCATATATTTGAAAATAAATAGATGAAACAGAATAAAAAGACTTGAACAAATTGTCAAAAAAGAACAACCACCAAGAATCCCCTTAGAAAGTCTTTACAAAATCCTGTTTTTGTTGCTTTCAAAATGCTTTATATATATATATATATATATATATATATATATATATTTTTTTTTTTAATGCTTTACTCAAGAAAAATAACCAAACCATGAAATGAATCTGAATTGTGCTGTGCCAGGGGGGAGGCTTGCAGGGACTGCAGAAAACATTCAATCATACAAACAAGAACACCCAAAAATGACACAATCAAGAAAATTAAGAGAACTGTCAAAAGTCAGATAATAGAGACCTAACACAGACAAGCAAGTTTGAATTCGTCCAACTACTTTAACAACCAATGAGCAGGTTTAAAAAAAAAAAAAAAAGTTCTGCCAATGAAAATCCAGTTGTGTTCCTCATTCAATGGATGAGTAAAAGATGAGTGCAGAGGTAAGCAGAGCATGAAAGGGAATTATCCACCACAGCAAGGGAGAAAATGCATCTGTTACCAGGCGTCAATAAGAACGAGTTTCCAACAGCAGGACATGTGAAAGTGGAGACTCAGAAGGTGAGATTTAAGTGACGGGGTTCTGTAGTCATTAATATGATTGCAGTTGAAGTGTACGAATACCATGAAGAAAGAAGCAGGAATGAACAACATCAGCTTGAAAGTAACCGTTTTAAGCATCTCACTCTGTGTTTCAGATTTCCTTGCTGACTTTGCAATCAGCGTGTTCCACGCATTTTCTGCCATACTGTTGAGGTCTTTGCTAAAAGAATGTGGAGGAAATAGTTCATACAGATTGGGAAACATACCTGTGTAGCTAATTAACTACAATATAATGACTATGTATCTGGGTTGTTGCACAGTAATAATTATTACTTTGACATTTATGTATTGCACAGTTTCCATCCGCAGGGCTGTTGTGGTGAAGTGTTTTAAATATGTATAACAAGAGCAGCAAGAACAAAGGTACAGGGGGCAGAGTGGAAGGGGTTTGGGATTTATAACTTCGGATGGTATGAACAGCCAGATGGCCAGAGCTTGAAGACCTCCTGCATGGGTGCATGGTCTAATGCAGTGTTTCCCAACCCTACTCCTGGTGGCACACTGTCCTGCATATCTTCTATCTGTCCTTGCTGCTTGATTCAATCAGGTGTGCTCAGCTAATCAAATGTGCCACTGATGAGTTCAGTCAGGTAGGTAGAGCAAGGATAGATAGAAGATATGCAGGACAGTGTACCGCCAGGAGTAGGGTTGGGAAACACTGGTCTAATGTTGGACTGAAGGCAAGAAGGAGTCACACAGTTGACAGCCCGGTGGACTATGACCAGGGTCTCGAAATTGATGTGAGCTTCAATTAGGAGCCAGTGAACAGAAACAAGGAGAGATAATAATGGGGTGATAGAGAGGGAAGGGTTAAAAACAGGTTCATATTTACAATACACAGTGTTACTTGTGTCACATGTTGGCAGTCAAGGTTAGGGCTGTCACAACACTAGAAATTTGCATTCCATACAATGAAAAGCCATACATGAAAGCTGTTTAGAATATCATTATTTCATACTTCCACATTGCCACGGCGAAGACATAGCTTTTTCTGAGCAAAGGAGTCTGGTAAATAACAGTCTTTTTTTGTTGTTGCAAGATGTGCACTTCTACTGCCTTAATCGATTTCTGTCCACATGAAACAGGCTAGCATTGACCAAATCAGTTATGAGTTCTGTTAAACTGCACCAAAAGTTGCCTGCCATTTTCAGCTATAAATACATGCAACTGCTCAATACAGATGAAATTGGCCACTTCTCTGTGTAACCTTTTTGCCTCTTTGAGGTGCTGCTCTCAGATTTTATTTTTTTTTCCTGCAGGTCAAGTACGGATGAAAGGCCAGACTGTCTCATTAATGTTGTACATGTAGGTGCTGAAGTTGCTGACTTCTGTACAAAAGGGGTAATCCATAGAATAAGGTAAAATAAGGTTTTATTGTGGAAATTAATTGAGATTTAGAAGACAGAGTGTGTGGGGCTCATATCTATTTTTAATCAGACTAGATTTTTTTTTATAATTTGATATTGTTTTGATATCCTTCGGGGGGTGGGGGCTGGCGGGGGATTACTGAGGGAGACAAAAAGGCAGAAAGGTCTAAACCTGCTATTGCAACTTTGGGAACCATTGCAATGGGTAGTAATTGAATTTAGCTATGCACTATACATTTTCTATCACTTAGTATACTTATAATGAATGCACTCAGACACACACAGCCATCACCACATGTATAAATAACATAGCAACAAGTGCTGAGTCATTCTGAGGCATCTTGGTAACTGCTGGATGAGGCATCTGTTAATTGCTCCCACTCCTCAATAGCATCTTCATGAAAAGGATTACCTGGATTACATGCCTCTCTGCTCTTTGAATAAGACTGTGCTGTAGGTCAAGACATTGCACGCTAAACCTGAGATCTGGAAAAAAAATGCCACTTTAGGTGGATGTTCCCTGACTGACATTAGAACCCCTTAGAAGCTCCACTCCACAAATATTATTGAAGACCTACTGGTAACCCTTTAAATTAAGGTCTAGTTAATTAACCATTAACTCGAGAAAGCATTAGTTCTGTGCTATAGTCATTCATTGGGACTGACCAATGTTTGCTTTTGAACAAATGCTGCAGTAAAGTTAATAATGTTATAATGGCTACATGATAAATTGGTAGTTATTTATAGATTTTGGGATAGTACAGTATCTACCAGACTGGTCCTGTTGTGATCCATCAGCAGTGCAGCAATAGGCCCATTTTTGAAGTGAACACTTAATCTTTACAGTCGGGACCCCACAGCTACTGTCTGAGCAAATCATATTACTTCTAGCTATTGATCAGAATGATAGATCCAGTCAAATGCCAAGAAACTAAACATGTGACCTTATCTGACATTTTGGTCTTTATTCTGCTTCAATAAAGACTTTATTACGATTCAAAATTCAAGACTTCATCGTTCACCCACCAGTTGGATTGCAGTACAAATGAAGGCTGTTTAGCATGGAAGGCCGCAGACAAAGCAGGGGGTTAGAGTGAGTGGGGATCCCCAGAGGAGGTGAATGACTGACGGGCTAGGGCTCAGGAGAGAAACAGCATGGGATCACATCACAGAGCTACTTCATTAAGTGATAAACACTTCCACATACTTTAGTCTACATAAATCATGTCACTGAACATTTGATACAACTTTGTACTTTTCATTTAATGTTGCACTGTAAATTTAAACTTGCAACGGCACCCGCTGTTGAATCTTAATGGAAGATTAAACGCCAGATCTCTCATACCACAGTAGTTCAATCAGGTGTAATGACACTGCTTATTCAAAAAAGTCTTTTGATGTTTGATGAAACTCAGCACTGAACAAATAAGTTCATTTCATCTGCTCTTTGGTAATTATGGTTTCAGAGTCACAAAATAACTTTCTTTTTTTTTTTTTTTTTTAGATCTTTGTATAAAAATACTCTGTATTTTGCAAAAGAGCCATAAGCATTTGTATGTACACATCTATAGATCATTTCCCTCATACATTCAATTCAATAAGGATATTCTAAAAATAATATCAAATACCAGAGATGTAAAATATCCAAATGTCCAGAAATGCTAAAGACACAACATGTAAATGTGTGTGTGCACATGGTGTATTTTATACACACCAACATGGCCATAGACTTATAAAGTACAGACTGACTTGCTTTACGAAATCACAATTGCTTTGAAAGTGCAGTTAAGGTTGGATTTTCAGAGAACTAATCGCGGTTGGTTTTCAGTGCAAATATCAATGGTTCTAACTTTGGTCTGCTAGAAATGGATCAATCTCACAAAGTCCCCTTTCCTGGTACACACTGAGTGGAGCAAATTGGGCACATTACTGGCAATAAAATACAATTCAGCACTGCAACCAGTTTCTAAACACTCTACAGCCTTTTTATTCCCATGTATTGACTGTGACCTGTGTAATGCCCCATTTAAGTAGCAACAGATCCAACACACAACTCCACTGAAATTGCATTCAGGATTAGTGTAATTAAAATTGTTCATGATTCTTGTGACCTGTCTTTAAGAATCAAAAATTCCATTTGTAAGTATATATATCACACATTTTTCATGGTTGCACATGTTTGACACAATGTATCAAGTTTTCAATTTTGAATGGCATTCTGTGCCACAGTGGTAAAACCTACTGCAGTTCAAATAATTTAAATAAAACAATGGTTCCATCAATGCAAATTTATTTTGTACAAGGTACTAGCATTATGATAACCATCCAAACCCTCGTGGCAAATATCATATTTAAATTTCCTGAATTGAGGTACAGATGTGTTTGGTTTATATTCACAGAAACTGTTTCCACTCCAGCGAGCCAATGTTTCTCTGATTTGTTTTTTTTTTTCCTAATTTGAGAGTGAGAGTGTATTTTTTGGCCAATCTTCCATATTTAAATGTCTTGTCTGCAAGACAAAAAAATCATTCTGGTAAACATTAAATTACATTAAACACAACTGCCTGGCCATATCAGATAGTGTGGCACAGTGTGGACCAATACCTTTGATTTTGTTTAGCTATAGTACTGAGTTGTAATGTGTGCAATGGAAAGCCTGTTGTGTTAGATATTTTGACAGATTAGTAGATATAGATTGGAACCTTAAATGAGGATTATGGCTGTGCGGGACCTGGTGAGATCATTATTTATGATTTTACTTGGATGAACTGAGAACAACACAGGCCACAAGATAAGTCACCCAGACACTTTAGAAATCTGTAAATCACACACCTTGGTGACAAGTTAACTTCACTTCAAGTCTGTGACTAAGTTCATTATCTGCAATGTTTTGAATGATGGAGTGGGCAGTTTTTTTGTTTGCTTTTTTGTTCATTTTTTTTAATAATGGTGCACAGATTTAATCTGTTTGTGTACAACCCGACAGGGTTTAAGATAGGCGCTAAAATAAAGTGAGCCACCTGCAGTTCTTTGCTTTGTGTTAGTGCAGTGTATTTTGAGATTCCATGGTTACCACTGAAAACCATTTTGATGCTGTCAATTTTCTGACAATCACAGTTTTTACCTGATGAATAGAAAATTAGCAATGGAAAGCATTGCTGATTTATTGCATTTACTAGCCTTGCAGTGACATTGTGCTATTTTGTTCACAATTAAAAAAAGATGCTAATTTAGTCTGTTTACTTAAATGCTCTGGGTTTCCATGGTAATACGTTGCAGACTGAGATCATGTCTAGGGTTGGAGACTTAACAGATCTGCATCACAGATACAGAAACGTTAGATTGGGCAGTAATGAACTGCATGTCTTACATTTCACACATTATCAACCTTTATACTGCGATATCTGCTAAAGCCAATCAAGTTCAGCAAATCATCCAAAAATATTCTAAAAGTATTCAGATGAAGTTCTTTTTTGAGTTTGAGTAATGCAATGGAAAAAGTACATTCTTATTCTACTAGTAGTCAAGTAATCTATATTCTCTGTGGGAATAAATTTTCAATCCTCTCAACCTCTCCTCACAACAAATTACCATGTAACTATAACTGTGACAAAAACTTTTAAAAGATAATTTTATTAGCTGAGCTGTTCTTATGCTTAATTTCATATTATTTATTCAGCCTTTTATAAAATCTTATTCTTCGACTTTTGGATAAAATATTGCTGTACATGTTTTAATTTGTCAAATTTGTAGTAGGGACCCGCCAGCTAAGCCACACCAAGGTCTAAAGCACTACTGCATCATCTGCTCATTATTTTCATAAGATACTAAAACTGTAGTCTTCTTATTTTTTTGTGAAAACTATTCTGATTTACTGTGCCTATTTTCTGCTTGCAATACCTGCCTATATTCTGTACGATATATTTCTGTGTCTATTCAAATTACTGGAACACTGTTCTTTAAAAAGGATTACTGTCACTGGGGCATGGGCCATGACTGGCCATGGCTTTCACCCACCAATCCTCTGTCAGAAAAAAAGGGAAAAGCTGTATGTGTACTACTTCGCATTGTCCAAATCATCTGGAAGGAGATCAGTCAGAAACTCCCAAAGGCTTCCCTCGAAAGAACAAAGAGAATCATTTTCCTTTCTTGTACCACTCAGAACGACACATGTGGCAACAATGATAAGCATATGTTTAACAATGTGTTGTAATATGGATTACAGGCAGCTCCTGCGGTAGGGATATCACCTCTGCAATAAAGGGGAAAGCTAAACCTGAAATGACGTGACCATTTGACGGCTGTCATGCGTCAAGTACAATTTAATTCCCAACACATTGCTCTCTTCGATAGGAACGGAAAAGATGGAAATGGGACAAAGAAACATAAAACACCATGGGTTGTTGTATTTTATTGAAGAAAATGCCTGCACATTCAAGTGATGCAAGCAGCCATAATGGATAGGAAAAAAAATGTACAATTCATAAACTGAATTATAATTGCATGCAGGGCTGGTTCCAGGGGGTGCTGGACTGGGCACTGCCCCCCCCGAGATTTTCGCCATGCCTCCCCTGATCACAGGGGCATGCTGAGTGCATGCTGGCCTGAGTTGTCTCTACATAACAGACTCGGCAGCAGCCTGCCAGCATTATATTTGATCCACGGCTTTCAATGTGAGTCCTTGCTAATAAGAGAAGCATAACCATGTTACTAATCAATATCTTGCAAATATCTCTTTGCACAACCCCACACTATTTCATATTTCAGTAAAGTCAAAATGTCAGTGTATGTATATTCCCTGAAAAAACACAGATGTAGAAATCATACTATTTTAAATAAATTAGCAAACTTCCTCAAACAGAGCAAACTTCATACTGACAGTGGTTGACAGGAGTTGATTAAATTAAATATTTAAACATGAACAAAAGAGAAGAACATAAATAAAAAAACAAATTAAAATGCTAACACCTGGTGATGCACAATGGGAAACAAATTAGTAACCTAGGTAACAGTAATGCTATTTGTCCTCGGAAGATAAGATTGCACTATTCAACTTAGCTACTCATAGAAATGGCATGTTCAAAATAATGTTTTCCTGATTTCTGCAGTGAGGTGAAAAATGAAAAACAATATAATATATATTATCATGTTATTAACAGTAGCCTCACAGTGAAGCTGTGTTTAAATGGGGAATCACACTGTTCAAAGACTGTGCACTCTGTCAGGGGGGTATTCTCCCATGCGTGTAAGTCAAAAAAAGCACGTAGGTACGCACTTTTCAGCCTACGCATATTCTCCCCTTGACTTAAGTCTATGACTTGCGTGCTATGAAGGCAGTTACGCGCTTCGGGCAGAGCAACCCCAAAATCTGGGCGTTTCTTATGTAAACACCATTAATGTGTGTTCTGCCCTTCAGCTACGCGCTTCTGAGGGCTGTAGTAAGTTCAAAATTTATGTTATTTGTGTGTCATTATTTTTAAACTACAATAACATTTCTTGTAACCTTATATTACATTGTTAAACAGGAAAAAAAAAAAGTTTTGCATCACATGGTGTTGTGAACAAGCCTGGTAAATAATTAGTTCAATTAGAATAAAACAGAAATATCAATTAAGATGAGTATAAATAGCTCTCCCTTTGTATTTATTTTCAAAATCAGAGTCTTGTTTATGGTTTGAACGGATTTCAATGAAATTCACATGGTAAATACGTAAGTCCACGTTCCACGTTTCCCGACAGGCAAAATAAACGAGGTTGTGACTCAGTCTACTTCTATTTTTAATAAATCATGCCTCTTTCATGAGCCCGCCTTCATTCTGAAGTTAAGTGCTGTGGGTGTGATCGGAGCACGTAGGGGAAAATACGTGTCACTGAAATGCGCGTAACTGGAGACGCGCGAATGGGAGAATACCCCCCTCAGTGAATAAGAAAAACTGTAGCTCCATTGTAACTAAGTTGACCATCTAATATCTCTCACTGGTCTCCAGGTCAAATCGGTTTAGGACCAGGCCCTACTGCAACCGGATGCTTCCATTCCCGTTTGTGTAGCCTGGGAGAGGATGACTCATTCACTTGAAAGTAATTATTAAAAACAGTGCAGTTTATGCAGAAAATGCATATAATCAACTCTCTTAACAAAAATGCTCAAAACTGTATGAAAGATTTTTTTTTTTTTTACAGATAAATCAAAGTTTTTAAAATACAGTTGGAAATGTTTGTGTACTGATGGGCCAAAAAGGAGCATAACCAAAAAAAGAAGATGCTTACATTTTTTTTTTTTTTTTTTTTTACAGTGCTTAAGCTACTTGGAAAAAATAGATTGATGATATGTATCTCTTTCTGCATGTAATTAATATTTTGAAGAATAACACTTAATTAAAGACCTTTTGGTGCGTTTACATCTGGTATTATCCATATCTAATCAGCTATGATTGAATAGTCATCTGGACACCTCTCATTCATTTACACCTGGTATTATAATGCATCCCAAGTGTGTTCCCCATTGTCTGCAATGTGATCAGATTTCTCTTTTCCATTGCAATATGGTGGCAACAGGTGGCATTGTATCCTCACTGCCCCAGAAATGCATGTACTCAGATTTAATACACTAGCTAAATATGACATGTGAATTTTAGTATATGTGGTGCAAATAAACGTGGGATACTCTCAAAAGGAAAGGCTTGAAGGGTGAGGCAAATACTCAAAAATGGTTTTGAAATATTTATGCATCCCCTTAAAGTACTTATACCTGACCATCAACATTTGCTCCTACCCAGCATTCAATGGGGGAAACCTTGTAATACCAGGTGTAAATGGGGTCTCTGGTTGTCTACATTAATATTTTCTGTAAAATTTCTGGGCCAATAGTTAGAATATTTCCATAAAACCATTTGTATGAGCAAGTGGCTACCAGTGTGCTTCTGAGACAAGTAACTTAAAAAAAAATCCAACCAAAAAAATATCTTAGCAACAGTTACTTGGGAAGCAAATTTTGGGCATGATTTTTGCAACTTAGTAACAGGTGGAAAATGTATGCATTTTTTGTGGCACGATAATTAAACATGCCACCAAGATGCAGTGTCGAGAGGTAGGTCTTCGGTCAATGCAATGTCCTTGCTTCACTGCTTCATATATATATATATATATATATATATATATATATATATATATATATATATATATATATATATATATATATATAAAATTGTGATAAGACAGGGTTGCACTATCTTAGGATTTCCTACTTCTCTCCCATGACTTCCTCCAGCCCATGGGTGTATGGTCCCTTAAACAAATTAATAACACTATTTCAACTGCATTGGCAGGGTTGTCTATTTTGCTCTAGTTACATGATTATTTGATTTCTCTCCATCTCTGGTGAGGTGTTATGCCTGGTGAATTTTTTTTTAAAAAGTCATATTTTTACCTTTGTGCCAGTGTAAATCCCTGGTCCTTCTTCCAGGCTTGCGTGGGAGCAGCAGGAAATCCCCTCTGTGGGGTTGATATCTGATGCCGTAATGAAGAGAAACTGGCACATTGAAATGATGTTAACACACCACTCCGGAGTGTATGAAAGCACCTCCCAATCTATCACACTCTGAGCATCCCATAACAACCTCCCCAGCATGGTGCTTCCCGGTTTAGGGGCAGCTGTGGAATGCTTATGTGGTCTGTTCACAGGGTGTAAGGCTTGAGATCCACAGCCGTGGCTGTGCTGCATGCCTGAAAGCAAGAAATAAGTTAAAACAAATTGCTTGTGAAACTATTTTCTTGTTTACATTTACATTTATTCATTTGGCAGACGCTTTTATCCAAAGCGACGTACAAAAGTGCAAATAGTGGGCAAACAACAGGCACAAGAGCAAGATGTGTACAGGCCATACAATGCAGATAGTGCTGAAGCTGAGCGCAAGGTCAGTGTCATGAGCCAACTAATCTGAACTAGGATTGCATATCAAATACAATTACAGGAACAATAAAGTACCGCTATACTACCTAGGTAAGTGAGCAACAAGTACAAGAGAGGAGTCAGGTTTACAACGTCAAAGTTACAAGGTCAAAGTAGCAGATGTATCAGTCCAGGTAGAGTCTGTAGAGGTGTGTCTTCAGCGCACGTCTGAAGGGTTGGGGTAAAGGAGTTGTTCTCAGGGGGGTGGGGAGTTCATTCCACCACCGGGGGGGGTGATGATGGAAAAGCGTCGTTGTGAGGAGCGTGGGCCTTTCGTTCTGTTGGTGGGTGGAGCGAGGCGTCCGGATGTAGCAGAGCGAAGTTGACGAGCGGGTGCATAGGGTAGGATGAGGTCCTGGAGGTAGGTCGGGGCAGTCTTTCTTGCAGCAGAAAAGGTGAGAGTCTTGTGAACCACAAGCATTCAAAAGCAAGGACTTCAAGACTAATATCTGTATGATAGTAAAGTATACGTTAGCAATGTATATTGTGCATATAATACTGATAATCTGTCCTGTTTGTTAGGATTTGTATTTGCTTGCCTGTTGTCTCTCAGTAGCCAGCCATCATCATTGTGACCCTTTGGAAAGTGATTGGTTAAACTGTGGTTCTTCCACACATAGCTGAGAGTGCTCCAATTTTGCAAATTCCATCAAGTATTTCTATCAATGAAATGTAAGCATTGTGTGCATATGAAACATGAGTAACTGTTAACTTAACAAATGTTATGGTGCTTTTGGGCATGGTTTTATCGCCTTTATTCATGCAAGGTATTTATGATGATAAATGGCTGAGAACCTGTGCCAAATGTGTCTAAATCATGCAGGTAATTGCATTTCCCTCATATTGCAGAATAATCTACCCACAGCTCCTTCTATTGAATAATTTGAATTATGAAATGGCTTAAAAAAACATACTGGATGACATCACTATATCATTCTACAAATGAAAGTGATGCAAACAGTTTATATCACAGTTTATTCACGCCGATGCTAAAGGATGGAATGTCTCACGGAAGAAAAAAAAATGACAGGATTTTATATGACTTTCATTTGAAGGAAACGTGCATTTATCAGAATCCTGTTTTTGCACTGTAGCCTCTGAAATGCAGATTAGGTTTCCTCCAGAGTTAGCCGGTGACTGTCTCTTCGCAGATCACAGGAATTACAGGCAGCCCTGCTTTCATTTATCAATTATTCAAGGTGGGCTCCAATTTGTCAATGACTCCAGCGATTCTCCCAGACGCCGCTGATGAATAAGCCGAGTGATGAAGACGGAAATTCAAGGTGCCACCGACCTCCAGAGTGATCCATTGGAGGTGACAGCGGTGCTTGTGTTGTTTTATGCTGAGAGCACTCGAAGCACCTGCCATAGTGGATCTCTGCTTCATCCGTCTGCACTTGCCCAGATCAGTTGCGTGTCTCCTCGGCCGGGATTGAGTTCTGTCAAGAATGAAGCAGAAGGGCTCACGAGTAGGAATAGCTTAACTTTTTTTGTGATGCTTAACACTTAAAGTTGTATGCTAATTCATCTCTAAAATCAATGGGTGTACTTCACCTTGAAGCACTTTGTGAAAACTGTTGTTTCTTATGAAATAGTGTGTGATAATGACAATAGTAAAGTAATAATGACAACAAAAAGTACAAAAAATTCTTTCGCCTCACATAGAATTAGAAGCAGAAGTCATCTTGTGCACTTCCCTAAGGTTTTTCATCTTTAAATTAAAGCATGATCGTATTTGTACTTCACGTATGGCAGCAGTAGTGAGATGTGTATCATTTCTCTGTAAATATTATCATTTTTTTTAAATATTATATTATTTCAATGAAATGTATTATGAAGGATTTAGTTCTGCCATTTTGCATAGCTGAGTTAAGATAAAACCTGTCTGTTTATTCACAATAAATAATGTGATTTCAATGCCACAAAACAGCCCATCATTGGCCTCATTGTTTAATGACATGCAGGTGACTTGTAATGCAGATCTTATCGCTGGAGTATCTGAGGTCAGTTCATGACTTGTTCATTTAGCATCATCCTTTCCTTGTAACAAGGGGTGATCACGCTTCACTAACATAGCGAATGGCTTGTGGGTAAGAATCAATGCAGTTCCTTAATTTGGGGCGTGTGTGGCTTGTAAGGCATTTTTAACGGGCATGTGATTGCAGCTAAGAATGGTTCCCGCCTCTTTGCCTGACTAATGACTTCCTCTTGTTCCATCTTCTGCCAGTAAAGAGAATTTCAGTGACGCTCAGTATGTACAAGAGGACCTTCATTGTCCCAAAGGGACACGAAGGAGACAATGGAGGTGAGGAAGGTGGCGACAACAACTGGCAGAAAGAGCCATTTCATACAGAGTCTGTGTCCCTCCCAAACATGGAAGTGTAGGAAAGTTTAGAAATATGAAAGCAGGTTATTGAACAAAATGAGGGGAGGAGGGAGTCAAATGAAACTTTTATTACATGTCAAACTGACTTTATGGTTCGTTTAATATTAACAAAAGGTAATTTCCTGCAACACCCCCCACTCGTCCTTCGAAGTGTCCGTCAATGGTGGTCGGCCAGGGCTGTCGGTGTGGCAGCTGGCAGTGCCTCATGAGATCACAGCTGGTCCGTCCACCACTCTCTGTGGAGCATCAAACAGGAAAATAGTTAATGAAACAAGCAACACCTTTCCAAACAGTCACAGACATGCCAGGTTGACGCTGAGGAAATTATATTTGCGCTGACAAATTTTGCGTCCTCTGGACCAAAATAGTAATCTTGCACTTGTAGGACTTTGTGAGATCGTAGAACTTTTTTCGGAGGACGTCAAAGCAATCAGCATGGATAGTGGTAAGGAACAAGGCCTGTAACTCCAAGGATGATGGTTCAATTCCCTGGTGGGGCACTGCCGTTGTACGCTTAGGCAAGCTACCTGAATTGCCTCTGGAAATGTTCTCAACCTGTTAAATGTAAGTATATACCTGCACATAGAAATTGTAAGCTGTGTAAGTCTGGATAAGAGCTCTCTGTGCCAGATAAAGCTGGAACTCTTGTCAGAGACCCACACTTGTCCCTGTTGGGGCAGTTCTCCATATACAGCAGCAAGATATGTCCATTCCTCTAGGCACTGGCCACCGCTGGGACCACTGTGTCACACACCTGCCTCTGCTGCCCAGTTTCCAGGGTCCCCCCTGTGGGAAGCCCCTCTCCCAGGTGCTCAACACAGTGGAAGACATCAGGAGGAGGTGGGCAAGTGCTGCTTTATGTAGTTGTAAAACTTAAAAAAGATAAGATGCTGATTGCTGACCCACCTCCCTGCCTTACAGGTCTGAGGGTATCTGTCATGCACAGGGGGACTTTTTAAATATCACTTTGTCATTGGATACAGGATTCTTACTGTACTGACTGTATTCCTTCCTTACTACATTCAATCACTGATTCTAGGACAGACATTGTCCCGTGCCAAAAATATATCTGCAGACAGAACATACCCTCTTTTGTTTGTTTATTCATCTTGGCTGCAAATATCTCCCAATTAAAAATTTGTTCAATGCCTCGATCCATCTGACTGCTTATCTTCTTCTCAAGGTTCAGGAGTTTTATTGATAAGGTAAAAGGGAGCAGTCATCATGATCTGTATCTCAAATTGTCCCTGAACCTCTTTGGATGAGAGCGATAATGCCACCTGTTCCTTCATCCACATCAGCTCCGGTGGAGACCTCAGCTTATTGCCAAAAGTGGATGCTAATAGGTCATTACTGGAGAGTATCATCCTTACTGTTGCATTTAAGTCTCATTACTTGTGCTTGAATTCACCAGTATCACCCCCACTGGGTCATTTTTTTAAAGGACTTAGCTCAGATAGTAAGGCTTGGTGCTCTGTGATGGTATATGTCAGGACTCCTCCCATCTTGTAGCCATTGTAACCCCAGTGACACGTGCACAGTAGGTGCCTGTTTTGAAGGTTCAGCCTCAGTTGTTTGATTAGTAGTGGGAGGGGGTTACAACTGTTTAACAGTTCTGCCAACATCTTCAAATGGTAACTCTTTAAGGAGCTTCATTGGCAGTAGAATTGTTTTTGATGTCTCTTTAGAAGAATATTTTGTTTTAATTTCAACATGTGTACAGATTTATCCATGTACGATGGTTGCCAATAGCAGAACTGAAAGGAAACAATATGATGAATTACACTGCTTCATCTGTGCTGATGAGGGTTTAAGCTACACTGAAAGATGCAATGTTAGTAAAACACCAGCTATAAATACAGATAAGCATATGAGGAAATTAAACACAAACACAATTTTTTCAATCTGTTTTAATATTTTGTTAGAACACTGGAGCTTTTAAGCATTTGTCTAACTGCCTATTGCCTTTTGCTGAACAAAATTTGGCACTTTACAAGCTTTACTGAGGGATGTTACTGAAGAGTGGTGTTAGTGGCAGGAACTGGGAGCTTACCTGCAGCTGAGGAAAGGGGAGGAGCCATGGACTGCCAACAAGGTGCACCTGAGCCTCGTTTAGCTGGGGGTAGGAGCACAAGGTAAAGGGCTCGTGTAAGGATAGCTGAGGGAGAGAATAGCAGAGTGGGGCACCTGACTCACTCAATACATTTTGATTATTGAGAGGGACAGGTTTTTTGTTTTTTTTTCTTCTTCATTGATGTGCTGAGAGTGTGAGATTCAGGGTATTATGTTGGCTACAGCGAAATCTAAGGGGGGTAAGCCGGCGCATAGGGAAGACGCAACTGGGGAAGCCAGAGGACGGTGATGGCTGAGGAGTTACCTGGAGTGGAGTTTCCTGACACAGCAGAAGAGTCAGGCTGGCAAGGGAGAGCTGAGCAGAGCCCCAGGGCATCATCCCTGTACCATTAAGGGAAACCTTTATTTCAGAAGGAGCCATATGCGTGAGAGATGGGTGGGTGGAGTGCTGTTTTGAAAGGCTGAGTGACTTATATGTTGACAGAAGCTGATGAGTCGATAGCAGAGGATGAGCTGACATAGCAGGGGAAAACCTGGGTGGAAGTAGATGAGAGGGGCAATTCGTAAATTTCGGGACACAAGTTTATTTAAAGTTATTGTTTTGGGTGACGATTTTGACCTGGCAGTGTAATGTAGCCATAGATGTTAAGGATTTGGTTCGTTTGTACGTGTGTGCTTGTCTCTCAATATCTCCATTCCCTGGATAGACCTGTGGGCGTGGGATCTAGGGCTAAGAGTGGGGCCTTGACTGAGGTTATTAGAGGTAGATGTGTGTGGGTTTCTGTTGTGGTGTGTATATTGGATTAATGCTGGCAGTTAAAAAAGTAATCAACTGAATATAGGAGGTCAGTTTACACGGTGCCTGAGTCTGCATTTTAGACTCTGTGAAAATATATCAGAACAGTACAGTGCTGTTTCTGTTTAACTGTTTCAGACTTCTGTGAGTCATGTTTACATGAAGCAGCTTTGCACAGCATTTCAGATCTTTGCCTGGGGAAGTCATATTTTTTGTTTTATTTTCCAATCAGCATCCTCTGTCAGTCAGACACAGAATGCCACCTTGAAGCCTTTGTTATGTGTGCTGCTACTTGTGTGACCTTTATTTTCTGCGCATTATTTGGTGCGCGGGCGGAAGATAAACCCTCTACGTGTCATTGGCAGCAGAAGGGGCCATTGCTCTTGTCCTTGCTTCAAAAACAAGTGAGGGTTCAAAAAATGTATTCAAATATGGAGCCAAGGGCTGTGTTGAAACCAGGTCATGTTGACTGAGGTCATTAATCTCATTGCTGAAAAAGGTCACATGTAAAAATGAGTCTGGGTACTTGTATCGAAATATCGAATACGTGGACTGGTTCAGATTGCTCTGCCACTGGATGCTAGTATCTGATCTTTTAGCTTCCTGGGTGCTACATGCCTTAAGGAGCCACTTGGCATCCACTGCCCAGCAATTTGCAAATGTTTATTAGCTTAAACAATCAGATTTGTTTTGTTGTTTGATGCTTTAGTACTGTTACATTTTATGTCTGGTATTTGAGCATTCAAGATATTTCAGCACAAACTCAACTTTATGAAATAAGGATATTTAATATTGGTATAAGTCATCTCCATATGTTGAAGGAATCAATAGATAAAATACAATAAAAACAGAATTTTTCTAAACTTTAACATCCCTTTGTATGACAATGTTTGCAAAAATAATAAAACAACACATATTGGTATCTGAATTTTATGTGTTAATGGCTCAGCCTATGAGGAAATGTTATGTATTTCCTAATGTATACATTAATAATGATGTATCTGCACAGGAATGTGAAAGGTATAATGACATTGCGGACCTCATCAGTATGTATCAATACTGGAAATTTAATTAAAAAGAGTATGGCAATGCAATGTCTGAAGGAGATAAGAAAAGCTAATCAGAGAATGAGCAGTTATTTTGTTGGCAGGCAGTTCACTCTAACTCTAGAGAGCATGAGAAGATACTTTTTGGTGACATATTTGCAGTGTTGCCTCTCTTGCCATTGACTCAAAAACATTATAGATGATAAAACAGTCCTGGGGTCTTACTTGTCTCTAATTATACCTCTATCAAACAGTTATGATAAAGAAATGTGGTACAAACTACTGTTTTAACATCAGTATAATGTGAATAATATGAAATTATACAAATATTAGTATTTTGCTGAACATTACTGAATTAAGTAATTGCTATACCCATGTTAAAGGATATATATGCATTATATATTTATATATAATCCACATTAACTGCTTTAGCCTCTGTGGAAGTTTTAATTCCGGTTTAACTCATTGCATTGTAATGTACTGGAATGTCTTTTGTTCTGCATGACTTTGGCTGCGCACCTTGAGCTCTGCTTCCATTTTAAATGCTCGGGGTTTGACATTTTTCTCTCGGTCATTATTTATGCGCAGAAATTAAAAAAGCTTGAAGCACGACACCCGCTCCTTAGATCTGTGTGTCATCATCAAGCAGTGAAACTATAACTCAAGCCCGCTGATTATTCAAAAGATGTTGCACAGCAGTGTCCAAGGACAGAGCTCTGGCGTGCGCCTGAGGAGACAGCGAAGGGAGAGGGATTCTGAATTAATGAGGGAATCAAACTGCTATGACTTACCTAAGCACTGGAGAAACTGGGACAAAGATTTTTTACTGTGTCCACTATTCAATTCTTTTTTCTTTCCCCTGATGACTGCCCTATTGACCTCATAAACCCCCGAAGGACACCCACAGACAAGGGCTCCATTAACTGATGGGCATTCATATCATTCATATTTAAGATGATCATGTTAAAAGACTTGTACTCCTTTGTCATTATTTTTATCTCTGATTGAAAGTCTTATAGCCACAGATATGTGTGCATGTGGTTTTATGCAACCTGGTTTGGGTACCATTGTAGTGCAGTCTGCGTTAAAAGTCTATTTACATAATTTAGGGAAATCTGATTCTTTACATCTATACAGCTTAATTCTTCACATTGATTGTATTTTCATTATGTATTTGTTTACCAGGCACCCTTATCCAGGGTTACATTTGTTTTACAAACTTCTATTTTTGGCCATGTCCAGTTCTTTAACCACCAGGCCACATTGCTACACATTAAATGCAGACACATTCTCATACCTGTTTTGTCTCCAAGTACTCATGTGGCATGTGACATCTATGGAATGATTTAGTAGAGGGGTATACACATTTTTTGTTAATGTCCTGCAGAAGTGCTTTATTTCCTGATGCCCAAGTCATCTGGTGATACAGGACGTCCTTGTCACATTGCCCCCAAAATCAGCACATACAGTACATATGTGCTGTTGAGGTATCCACTCAGGCAGATTTGGGTCATCCGGGTCATGTTGGGTCATTTTTTGAAATATGATTCAGTAAGATATTGGTATCTTATAGAATTGCATGCCTACCCAGGCTTCCTGTGGGGAAACTGTAGCTTTTGATGATATTTTTAAGATGTTCATTTTCATTGCTTTTAGCACTGTTATTAATAAATAGTTAGCATGTTGATTAAATATTTACAAGAAATCATTTTGGAATAAATCTTGCTGTAAGCTCACCTTAAAAGAGGTGAATGAAGGAAAGCCTTTCATCATTGCCAATTTTTTTGAGAGATATTAATAACAAATTTCCTAGAAAAGGTATTGTTCACCTTAATGTTCTATTGATCATCTATAAGTTTGACTTCAATGTTGAGGACATTATCATTTAATAAAAGTCATTATGCACACAGGAGGTTACTTCACCAGATGTTGCAGGGTGCTAATTGAAAGGTAAGTCAAAACAAAAAACAGCAATACCCTAGAGTCCCCAATGTCTGACATGTCTTATCAATGGCATTGTACTTGACTGCTTCACATTAAAAGAATGTCATGCAAAAGAGAGCAGGTGCACACTGTGCAAGATTACAAAGAAATGCTTCACTAGATGGGAAAAGTACACAAGATATTATTTTTCTCTTTTCGTCAGCTAACCCAATTTAACTGCTTATTTATTTCCTTTGATGTAAGGTGGTAAGGCAGTAATTAAACTGTGCTGACACTTTAAATCACAAAGCACATCAGTGCAGAACACACCAATAAGTGTTAGCAGCTTTCCCCAATCACAAACTGTGCAGAATGCTTTTACAATTCTCCAATTAATTAACACCGAGTCCCTTCTTACATCAGCCCACAACGGGGTTCGGCAATAACAACAGGCTGTTCAATCAAAGGAGGCCATTTTGTTCTCACGGATGAATTTCGTCAATATGACTCAATCTGAGCTGTGCTTGATTTCACATGAAATAATACAAAAATGATCATATAAGTAGCATATGGATATAGATTCAATCAAACTTTGTAGTCCATTCAAAGGTACAAATCCGTGGCAACTTACATTTGTGGTTTCCCAATGACTTCATCTGACATAGCTCCAGATACTAAAGCCAATGCAATTCTTGGTTTGTTTCAAGGGGAGAACATTCTAATGTTGGAGACAATAACACAAAGAGCCCGGACCTTGGGCTCTATATTATTGCACAGTGGAGGTAAATTATCTGTGAACTGGCACTGATGACATTTAATATGCGAATATTTGCAATGAAAATTTACAAGGATGTAAAAAAATGTAGCTGGGTGCTTTCTGTCCACATCTTATGTTTACAAATACAGCCTCTGCAATCATTCAATCAAAAATAATTTTTTGTGATGGAAATAAGCAATTTGTTTTGAAACTAAATAGTTGAGAGCAATTATAACTTTTTACATTGTGTAACTTTGTAAGTTTTTACAGTTAATTACATTGAAATGGGAAAAAAATTCACTGTAATGAGAAAACAGAAGAGAACCTGGTGTTTAAGACATATTCTTAATAATCCACATTACCAACTTTTGCTGATTTGTATAACCTTTCTTCTCTCAATTCCTTTCAAGATTTCTTTTTTACTCCAGGTGAAAAGCCATGGATATTGTGGAGATGGACTTTTCCACATGAAAGTTTTAAAATATTATTTACATCTGATATAAAGCTAGGTGGACATTCACAGCTTCACAGTTTTGATGCAGGAGAACATGCTGAAAGGTCTATTCTGGGTAAAACAAGTAAAGAGAATCTCTTTTTTTTTCCCCTCAGAGCTTTCCTAGCATGTGACCCAGAGTCATCTATGTGTAGGTTAATTGAGAATATTAGAAATGGACTTGGCAGAGAGAATATCATAGTGGTCTCAGACTATACAGCGAGGAGCAGTTTCTGTCCACGCTGTCACCAGCCTCCATTTAAGAGAACTGCGTCTGGCAGCACCTAGACCCATCATCCTCCCCTTTGCCTGATGCGGATTGAAGAGTAATGCTCCATCAGACCTGAGTCAGGTGGATTGTGTGCTGTCAGTCTCTTAACAGCAAAACACAGCGATGAGTTCAAATCAGTGAGTCACTAATAACATAGATCGATCCACCCGTGTAGAGGTTTGTGGCCACTCAAACTCTCATCACTATTTAATACCGATTTTGCGAGCTCCTTTTTTAAACATCAACATCCGTTTCCCTTTCCACATTCATCCAGAACCCCTGGTCACTTCTTCCCGATGTTCATTGAACTGCCAAAAAAAAAGCATTCTCATCTTCTAAGGAAATAAAACTTGCCATTGATCCTTTTGTTTTGTTTTCCGCTAAAATTAAGTTGTCAAGCCAGGGGCATTGTATTATGTTTGAAAATGGCCTCAAGACTCTCGCACAAAGCAGTAGTCATCTCCCCCTCCACCTATACTGTTCAGCAATGATATGCACCCACTATGTGCTCTCTCTAATTTACCCCCCACAAAATGTCACTAAATGCTGTGCATGAGCTGGCCAATTTTAACATCCTCTGTGATTAATTTACGTAACCTATATGCTTGAAAGAGAGCTTGATTGTTTTTTTTTTTTTTTTTCTTCATTCCAGGGTTGTGTAGTTCAGCTGAGGGAGCATAGATCCTGAATTGCTCTATTCGAGAGCTAAATCACAATTTTGGCCAACCTTGGGAATTAGGCATGATGATAAAGCATGTCCAGCAGATGATATGGCACTGTCGAATGGGAATTTAATTACATTCCCAGTAAATGACTGCTCCTATACTCCCTCATTGCCACAGGTCTGAGCCATTTATCTGCTACAGCCAGGGGTCTGCTACAGTCAAAACAGCTGGAGTAAGTAGGTACCCTAAGTTACCCTCGTTACCTTAAGTTATGATCAACATGCTCTTTTTTCCCCTTGCCTTTATCATTCGCAAAACATTTTACTACATTTGGAACATTAGAACCTAGGATCCTATAGCTAATTTAACATAAAGAAATAATTAATGAATGATAACGGTGTAATATCATGGTAATCTGGCTTTTAATCGTTTGCTTAAATAGACCTGCGCTTCTGTAATGCAATCTTGATGAATATTTTAGCATGGCACTAATTCTCTGCCGTCATCAGTGTGAAGTGTTTAAGGCAGGTGTGCATAATGGCAGAGTGAGGCTTTGTGAACTCCATTGAGGGTAAACCACTGTGTAATGTCAGCCAGTCGCTCAACAAATCAAGACTTTGCTATGATTGGTTGACATCAGTGAATGAATGAAAGCACACAATAGACCTACCCATTTCGGAGTTCGAAAGGCCTCAGTCTTTACTTCACATAAGGCAAATTACTGACTTTCTAAGCATTTGAAACTTTTTTTCCAGTTCCTCACCAACCAAAACAATGACCTTCAGGCCTGCTAAATGAGTTTAAATGCACGAAGCCTCTAACTGTTACAAGGTCACACGTGCATTTAAATGGCTTTGGAAGAGAGGGGGAGAGATTGATTGAAGGGATCCAGCATCCCACCAGTCTCATTAGACTCATTCTTCAGCTGCCCTGGGTTAATCGCCACACACACACCTCACGCTGTTGTTCCAGTTACATCATAATTAGAGCAGCGGGGAGAGCAGTTGAGAGCTTTATGAAATTATGTCCCTTGGTCCCCTCCCCCAGGAGCCAGATGTGTTGTCTTTTTTAGGATTGATTTAATTTATTTAATGACAGCTGCGCTAATGGCTGTCTCCACACTGCCGATGGTGTCGTCTAGGCTGGACATTGCAGGAATCAAGAAGAGACCCAGAGGCTTCCCAAACACACAAGAGCACTGACATGAAAAGGAATGACCTGCTTAGGACTAGTTTCTCAGCAAAAAAACAATCTAACACATTTGATACAGGGCCTTTCATATCCTCACCCGAGACTACTGTTGGTAAACAAAGCAAAAGTGTCATACGTGGTTTGAAGAGAGGCCGAGTGCATGAGAAATATCCTTAGATCTGCACTACATAAAGACAATGGTAGGGTAAGGACACATGTAAATGGTGTGAAGTTGAAATAAAGTTTTGTTTTTTTTTTGTTTTTTTTTAATCTGTACCCGCCTCCATTCTCAGTGAACATTTTAGAAGGTAGAGGTGAGCCGAAACCAAACCCAGCAAGCAGAGCATGGAAGTCAGGACCACACCCCAAAAGGGACACCAAAGTATTGCACAACATGCATGCATGTGCACAAATGCATGCACACACACTTATAAGGAAGTGCATGAGGAATTGTTTTGTTTTCATACAAATATGCATTGTTATTTCAATAAATTTTAATTCTTTTACTTTTCATGACTCATGACAATCTCACTACTTCTGAATGCTGTATTGGCCAGATAGTTCTGAGCTAGCTGGCTGTTAGCTTTCATTAATCTTACAGAATCCAAGACCAAATGAAATTTTCAGGATGATTAATCAGGTTACCCACAGCTACTGAATGCACAAATGAAATTACAATACTTAAAATGTTTGTTACACACAGTCAGTTTTAATATAATGTATATCTAAAAATGGTAATTGCTGTCAATTTATACACACTACCTAGTCCTCTGAGGATGGGACCCTGGGTGTTTATGTAATTTTTATTTCTGTTAGATGCCATTCTATATTGCATACAACTTTATAATTATGATCAATTATTTTTTTATTTTTTGATTATAACTTGTAACTTGTATGTTGTAACTTATAACATGTGACTGTGTCTAAGATCACAAAAGTCATTGACTTATGCTCAATGTTATGGTTTTGAGGATTTAGGAGGAGATATATGAAGAAAGCACTTACATTATCATAAGGTACACTGTGAAAAATATCTTCAAAAATCAACTTGAAAGCTGCATGAGTTATATCTTCTTGAAATGAAATATCTTATCTTGAAATCTCAGAAGAATAAGTTTATTATTGCTTTTTTATTACTTGTCCTATGTGATCTCACATGAACTCATGATTGATGGCTTATCAATGGTGGGCACTTGCTTTTCGACAGTGTACCTTCTGTTCAGGTCCTAGATTGGACTTTGATCCTCATTTTTCTTTTTCTGGGAACCAATATTTCAAATGCATGCAGCATAATCACAGCTATGACATCATGAAAACAAGAATACAATACACATTTAGTTTGTGGAAATGGGTTTTTATATAGCCTTCCCTGTGTATTCAACTTAAAAACAAAACTTAAACAGCTCCCTTCCAAGACTGTCAGGCTTAGGCACAGTTATCACTTAGGCACAGCAATATTGCTCCTTTAAATATGGAGGAGAGTTTTTTATCTGCATGAACATGGTCATTACTGTCATTAACCTGCAGAACTCAAAAGCTGAAAATTGCAGCCATATGTTACCTCATTCTCCACTGAATAACTCCATCATTTTCAATTTCAAAACCTCATGTTTGTTTTGCCATATATGGAAGCTTTATCACTGTCAGTGTGTTGAATACATCATCAGTAAAGTAAAATTGTCTCCCCAATAGCCATGCAAAGACATCAAATATTTTTAATCACCAGAGGTTCTCCTGTTTACTTCACAAAGGACTCCAATTCATCTCTGTTCAATATCTTGGTTATTTCAGGATGTAGAAACATTTTTTGCTTACATGGTGTTCAATCAGATGTCAGTAAATGGCAAACTTCTATCTACCATTAGGAAGAAGCTAGCGATATGTGACACAACTCCCCAAAAAGATGGGCCAAGTTTTAACTTCCAAATATATTGTTAGTAAATTCTGGCTAACCCTGACTCAGTGCCTAAACAAAGCCACCAGCAAAAAAGGCACAACTTATGTAGAAATACTGCATTTGTGTAGCAGTTGCACATTGCTTGTATTGATGTTATTTGCATGGCGGCCATCATAATGGGCATTCACCTCAATCATCTTAATGTGGGTGGCAGTGCAGCATAGTGGTATGTAGCAGGTCTTGTACCCAAAAGGTTGCTGGTTCAATTTCCCTGCTGCTGTACCCTTTAGCAAGGTGCTTAACCCACAATTGCTTCAGTAAATATCCAGCTGTACAAATAGGTAACATGTAAAAATCATGACATATGTAAGTTACTCTGCAAAAGAGCATTTGTTAAATGACAATAATATGATTTAAGCCATTGCTACCATGCAAATATTTGTCACACTACATTTTGTATTTTTATAATCATTTATTTTCAGTTTACAAATCAACATTTTCTTTTAAATGGTGATAAAATGTCCACCTGGCTAGGCATCAGGGGGATCTCTGGTTAAGGGTGCCAGTCGTACTTTGGACAACAGGTATACCGTTTGCCGAGGCATCTGTGTCCTACAGAAATAATTACAACATTGTGAGCAGATAACAAGTCCCGTTTTGTGCCCAAGCATTACAGCTCAGCTCACATTCAAATCAAACATCTTATCAACTAAGCCACTCGGGACTATTCACAAGCTGTTTTACTTGAGTCAGCATGTTGCGTGTTCTTCATCTAAGTTGCAATCATATGTACATTACATTACATTGCATTGCTTTCATGTAGCAGATGCATTTATCCAGGGTGACTTCCAGCACAAAAGAACATAACTATATCCATTGAAGTTGAATGAGCAACAGTGTCAGACCAGGCTAACAACACTCCCAGACCAGTGAGTGCGAGAATATCATTATTAACCACAAGTTAAATTGTGCAACACAGAATCCAAAACACGTTGTGATACTACATGTAAAATAAACAGAATGTATGTATCTAGCTAAATAACTGCACCATGAGTATTTTTGTCTCTTCATTTGTGGTTCTTGATTGTTTGCATCTATTGATATATGAAGAGTATACTAGCGATATCCATCCTCATCATTGCATTTCTCCAGTAAGTAACTAACTGGAGTTAATTGTTTCTGACTAAACTTTTAGTGACACATGTTGTTGCTAGCTAATTAAAACCACAACCAAACAGCCCATGTTCTTCTTTATAGCCAACTAGTAAACAAACTAGCTAAGTGTTAAAAATTCTGTTTCTGTTGAGGTTATACAGGATGTAAGTGAGGCATATTTTACATTTGGTTTGTAGCTATTGTAGCTCCATGTAGAATAGCAAAGAATTTTAAAGTTTAAAGATATTTCACTAATTCTAATATGATGTTGACTCTAAAATACGTTTACTCTCTCTGTGAATCCTCTGTCTATAGCAATGGCTAAAACCATTTAATGACCCCTAGTCATTAATGGTTTGGAAAAGATGCCTAGGTACACATGATTGTCTCATCCAAGCTTAAAGAAACTGATGGTTGTTAATGTCTTGGGTGTAATCAGCCATTACATTTGTGAGATAGGGACAGGACTGGGATATGGTAGATTTTTTTCATTAACACAGGAAGGAAGTTGTGTGAATTAGTCACTGAATGTGTTAAATAGCTGGCAAAGCATATCTTCTAAATTATTTTATTTCAGTACCTGTGACAATGATATAAAGGGGGTGTAAGATGTAAGCATTGATCTGTCAACCTCACACCTCAGATGATGAGGACAGAATAACAGATAGAATAAGACCTCCCAACTGAATTTATGAAATAATGACAGTTTAACAGATTGTTCAATGATTATTTTGTATGATAGTAGAATCTGTGCTTCAGGAGGAAGTCAATCAGTTCAGGAAGGTTTTAATCAGGAAAACAAGTCTGCTTGGAAAACTCCAGAAGTCTGAGAGGAAATTCTACCTGGAGATGGCACTACGCTAATTCAGAGGTCATAAGGTTAACAAAGTGAAATTCATGAGATTCTATATGGAGTATTTGGGAGGTGAGACCCTACATTTTTCCACCCCAAAAATACTTTAATAAGTATTTTTGATGAAGGAAACATGCAGAGTAATTTAGGAGCATGCCATGAGGAGTAGGCATAGTTCTGGGTACTGGGGGATGGACACTGGGGCAGCAACTTATACTTGTAATTATATTAATCTTTAGTGCAAGTGCTATTGTGATATTCATTAAGGTCCCAATACATGATGCTCATAGGTAATGCATGAGACTCGAGGTGTTGTCAGACAGCTACTGCCTGGTTGACTGAATGCTGAGTTGTAGCCAGCTGGTGAGTCCCATTGCGGAAGTATTCTCTCACTATAATATGTTAAGCTACTGCAGTCAGTAGTTCACAACACTCGACCGAGCCCCACAGGGGCCAGTTGCAAATACCCCCTTCCTACCTCATTACAGGCAGGGCCCTTCAGAGTTAGTATTTTGCTGAGATTTTTTGCTCACTTGCTCTAAGCACTTTGTACAAGCTTGTACCCTTTACATTTGGTGTTGCTTCTCACTATTTTTTTCTTCAGCATTCCAGGGTGTGTGTTTTCACAAACCGCTTTGTGCAAATTTTTACAAGAGTTTGATTCAGCTACAGGGACACCAAAAAAAAAAACAAACAAAAAAAAAACACTAAAATGTTGTCACAGATAGTTTTGAGCAGAAAGAGCCTCAGATATGCCCCCAAATAGCATTCTTCCCCTTCCTCCTCAAGTATGTACTTGTGTGATGCCACCTGAAGTATTGACTCGTTCACTCACTTCCTTTGCTCACTTGCGGATTGGGACTGTCACCCTGGGAGCATTCATTTTCAGGCTAGATCAACCATGTTTCTTCTTTTTGAACAGACTGTTGATTGCTAAATGCTAAATGCAGCACAGTAATTTTTGGCCACCGGGCTTAAGAACATGAGCTGTGTTTGTTGGTTGAAAATAAATTCCTGGTATGTTTGCTGGGGTTTCTCCAGATGTTTGAAGTGTCTCTATTGTTAATACAAGCAGTTGTGCGTTGTCATTTTTTTTCCCTTAATGCAAAGCTAGTATACCTGACAGCTCATTGGAACGGGGGGTCAGTTGAGGGTCTAACAAGCCACCTGTCATCATTCAGATTCACCTCAGTATTAGTTCATGATGCAGGGGGAGTTAGGGAACAATGGATTGGAACTGACTCTTGGTGTTGAGAAAATAGGAAATGGTTTAAAATTCAGTTTGTTTGGATATTTTCTGTTTCCAATGAATTACAACATGCAAATAATTGACAGCCTGTGAATGACATTAATAACACTGTTCACGTATGTGGACACAAAGATAGCAAAAGAGAGATCTTAGGTAAAGTACTGCATATCCTTACCCTGTCTCACGCTGCTCTGGTAAGACAATAAATCAATACAAGAACAGGACCGTGTTTTTCTGATCACTTGCATCTGTGATTCAGTCATCAATGAGCGTGTCTTTCCTGCATCTGCTCTTGTCATGCTGAGTTGGATTAGCCTCTCAGCTTCAGGACAGAAATCTAATCAGGAAAGACAAACTGGTCATCACTGGTGGTGGTACAAGAAATGCATTTACTAAGTCCTGAGTGATGAGGAGGACTTAATGCCAAATTCAGTTGCAAGCCAACGTCTTTGATCCAATAGCTTTGAAATAAATTGCTGACATTTTGACCACAGGGTCTTAATCAGATTCAATATCATAGCACTAGGCTGTTTACTTATTAAAGCTTGTTTACATAATTGAGAATATCAAAGACTTCAATAAGATACATTAACACAGCTGCATCTCATTTATATTGGAATTTTGCACATGAAAGCACCTCTCAAATTATTAGTGCAAGGGAACTTATAAAAATGCATGACTAAAATATTTAAATTTGGTAACTTTGCAAACAATTGGATATAATGGAATTGTCTGCTCATGGTGGACACCCTTCCTGTGTCCAGGAAATGGTCAAATCAAGCACTGATTCACTGAACTGTTGGCTCACTAGTCAGTGAACCTATTTTATGTGGTGACAGAAGAAACAGGGTACAGAAACACACACACACAAACACACATACTCACATGCACATATACAGACACATTCAACAATAATATTTTGGAGAGTCAATATGATCCCAAACATTAACACCTTTTCTGACCAGTCCCTTAGAAGTATGAGCACACACAGCCACCATTTGGTGTCCTTTCATATTTTTATTAGTTAAAAATCATATTGTACAAGAATCACTCCTTTTCCTACTTAGTTCCATTGGCTTCCCTCTCACTGCACAAGCAGCTTTATCCCCCCACCCACCCCAACCTTCTGTCAGCTGATAGTCCATTTCCCCCCTCCTTCTTATGTAAACAAGTTTATGACACCCTGGAGCATCCCAGAGAAATGAATTTTTACTACTGTGCTGTGTGACGATAAAAGGAGAATACAAGGAATGCCAAGGCTTGCAAGATTGTAGAAAAAGCCCAAAAATTCAGGGAGTAAGACACTTTTTTTTTTTTTAAACATATTCACTTGATTGGCATAATCCTTTCTTTGCCCACTCCCATCCTGGTGACGTGAATGAAAATGTCCACATTTTTGTTCTAAAAAAGCACAGCCGAAGCTCCAAAGATATGTTTCGATTATCAAAACAAAACATTTTTTACTCTTCTTCTTTTTCTTCTTCTTATTTACTCAAAAACAAACAGGGGATGCTGATTTAAAGGAAAAACATATGGGGCATAGATTCAGTTTTCCTGAAAAAGACATAAAAAAGCCAATTGGCTCCATGACTTAAGGGAGACAGAAAGCTTTTAAACAAGCCCTCACTGGTAAATACAGCCCCAGTGACCCCAGAGCTACTTGAAAGGGTGGGGCTGGGGATTTACAGAGACAGCACCATTTTCTGTATGCTTATATGCTGCACAACACAGTGGGACAACAATGGCCACAGTTACCATTTCACCATCCAATCAGGAGGCAGTGCTGAGAAGTGACTCATGCTGTGTGCAGTGACGCTTTCTTAAAACTGTCCAATGCAGTGAATTAGACCTACTTGAACAAAGCACCACTGTTTGAACACTGTTGGCTGCACTGTTTCTTCTGGTAGGTTTTATTAAATCATTGTCACAAAGCCTTCATGCATTGATTATTTGAATTTAAAAAAAGCAGCCGTAATCAAGATTGTACCAGGCCATATTGCCACTCCAGCTCTATTATTAGAGGGCTGATAGTCATAATGCTCAGATGATTGAGTTGTGCCAATACCTTAATTTGAGGACTGAATGCCTCTCTCCATAACAACATTCAATTGGTAGAATTGAATAATTACAAATGAATACACTTCATACATGTCAGTTATTTTATGTTAATTCAAATATTGAGCAGGTTTCTTTAAAACTTGATTTGTAGAAATATATTGTGATAAAACACATTTTATTTCTGGGATTTTTCAACTGAAAGGAAAAAAGAAGACATTGATACAGTAAGAATATATTATTATCTAATGACAAATGCATATCACTGGCTACATGCTTAGTCAATACCAGCTGAGTTAGCATTTCATATATATTGCATGGGAACTTCAGAAAGATGTAAACTTGGTCTGAAAATTAAAATGGTATGCAGGCTTCAATGCACTGCCTAATTAAAGGAACACGAGTTTGCTAAGTAAGATGCATCAAAGTTTAAATATACATGATGTTCAGCGTGCCAGTTATTCTCTCGGCCTGTTCTTTGTAATGTACAAGGCATATTTGTCCCATCACTTCCATCAGGTCTTCTATGTAAACTGCATGTTAGTGATCTAGCTTTTATCATTTTTACTGAACACGTAATTATTCTAAACCCCTCATTTTTACACTGTGCATGTCTACATGGGTTTTATGCAAAGGATACTGAATCCTATTCCTTATCACTCTAATTTGACAAAAAAATAATAAAATAAAACAAAAAATCTCCTTGATATGCTTCATTAAATTGCATGAGCATGGCAAAACACCCTGGAGTGATTTGAAATATCTAATTACGTAATCTTTTACACTGATCAAAAACATTGGTCTCAAGCTTCCCTGGAATGAGATGGTCTTCTTCCACTTCTGAAAATCTGCTGGAATATTCAATATCTTCCCTGTTACTCTCTCACACTGTGATGGTTTCGCAAATCTGACATACCCTTAGCATTGGCACATGGATCACTTACAAGCCAAAATAATTTAAAACTCCTTTGCAAAATGATGTAAAGATTCATCTTAAATAAAATTTCCGTATTTGGTTTTGACAAAATGTGGGGTTTTCAGAACATGTTTGCCCTAGGGGACAAGTCCTGTCAGTGAGCTCACAGTGTTGATTTTTTTTTTTTTTTTTACAAAACTTAGTTAATGCTGAAAGCAAAAGCACTGAAAAAGAATTTATATCGCTATATTTGTAGAACACATGCTCCTCTATAAATTTGATTTTTAAATAATTATTTAGTTTTTAGTTTTCTCGAAGAAGCCAAAACATCGCCCTGTTGGACATACAGCGCTACGAACACCACACCCAACACTCCCTTCATCTCCCCTTATTGCAGGCATGTCACCTGTGTCCTGTTACCCACTATCTGAGTGAGGGGCAGGAGTGTGCTGTGCCCCAAACTGCCCCATCACAGTGAGTCTGCAAAAATGTTGGCTTCGCAGTGGGAAAGTAAAGCTGTAGACCCATAACTCTTTGCATTGCAGTGTTGAGCTCCTTTGCTACTTTGGGGGAAGGGACCTTTCTGCAGGGTCTCTGGTGAGAGCATAATTAATTGGAAGAGAAATCTGTCATTCCAGTGTTGTGAGGGTAAATTTATCGGGTGAGAGGAGCCTTATAAGAGTTTACTTTCTATATGGCTTGTGAATGTGGTTTTCACGGGAATATTACTGTAACCCAAGTTTTTGCTGGGGTCAGTAAGCACAGAGACTGCTCAAATTAACTGTACCTCTCCATTCTTTTTAAATAACAAGGAGATGTTGCTGCTTTTGGGGACGGCCGTTCCCAGTTTTGTTTATGTTTTTTTCAGGGTTTCTCAACCCTGCTGAGTTACTTGCATTGCTAGGCAATAAATCACTGCCATTTTGAGTGGTAAAGCTCACCTCTCGTCTCAGCCTCTATCCTTTTATTCATCTACTACCTGCCACATTGTTACAGCATTATAGACAGGGTCAGCTCAAACCATTGATCTGTGGACAGTGTCTTAAACATGCAACCATATCAAAGATATGAAATGGATGACATTTATATACATATGTATTTTCACTGTGAAGATTTGGGGTAACGCTGACTGTTTAGCTGCAAATGGATTTGATGTTGACTGAATGGATTCAGTTATTTTTCTTTGTACAAAGTTCACAGTGTTCTTGAGAAAACTACTCTCCTTGAGTTAAAATGTCTGGAATCAGGAGCCTAGACAGTGGCGTAACAGTGAATCTTAGTTGATCCCAGATCACAGCACAGTTTTGCAGAACCCAGTGGGCGAAAGCTTACATTGTCACCTGGACCATAATGTTTTTTTCAAAAAAAAAAAAAAACAGACACACACACACAAGCACATTTCAATTATATATCCATGCTCAAAGGATTAGAGAAATTTATTTATTAAAATTAAAACAAGGGCCCAGTATAACACAAATCAATTTCATCTGGACAAAAGTGAAAACATATTTCTAGTATTCTAGGATAAGATGCATTGCTTCCTACTCCCTCCTCTGTTTTTCAGTAAGTGATACATTTCTGGGGAAACAAAAGATAACCTTTAGTTCAGCAGAGTTTCTCAATTTTTTTCAAATGGTTTTAATGTGGTGACATGAATACATTTGGGGTCATGAAAAGTAAGATATATTTTGTGGTAAATGATTTCACATTGTCTTTTTAAGCCAAATTGCTCATCTTCTGAGCAATTATAATGTTTTATAATATAACTACTGTATTGTATTTTTTAACAAAATCCATAAAATGTATTTTGCAGACATCTGGGTCCATGTCTAGCATTTAATGCAAAGATACTGTCCCCAGTTCAATGTTAATTGAATGAAGCACAATGTAAAATTGAACATCTTGTTCAACAAAACCTGGCGGCTTGTCCATTTTTTTTCTCTTACACTCATGAATTCACAAAGTCTTGGCTTAGACAAAAGGTCAGGGGAAATGTATGTAAATATCACTACTTTGCTGTTGGGTTTTAAGTTTCCTTCCCTTTAAAAGCCCAATCAAGAATGACAATCTCATTAAATAGTAATTTCTCTCCTGTGAGCTGTTTTTTTTTTTTAATCCCGTCCTCTGAAAAGGCCTAATTGAAATGCCCAGGCACTATGACCTTGAAATGTTAATCTAAACACAGACATTTATCTCTGCCTTGTCACCAGTTTAGCTTCTGTCTTCTGATCAAACACCTTGGAAAGCCAGGCATCCATCACTCCTCTGCAGTCGTGCAAATTTGATTTATGGAGGAGATCTCACAGCAGTGTTATTTTAAACTATTTAAAGCTTTGTAACTCACTTCAAGAAGGGGGTTGCTGATTACAAAGGAAAGGATATCAGCTGCTTACATGTTGAGTACAACCCCTTCAATTCACTTTTGTTTCTCTGAAAACTTTCCATATCATTTAAAACAATTTAAAGCTATGATAAAACAATACTGATCATGCCTGTGAATAGATTCTAAATAATGTTTAAGTGTATTTTTAGTATCTATTAGAGGACCAAAGTTTCCCTCCTTTTTTCTTCATGTTTAGTGTAATGTATTTAAATGGTTCGATATTGACTAAACACAAACAATAACTGTAAATTAGTAAATAGTGTGTCTATTATTAAATGATGGGAAGCATCATAATGAAAATGTGACAGGAGATAATAAAGTCAGATAAACAGACAATAGTTCTTGGGTCAGTTACCTTTTTTGTATTTGTTATAAAGTGAATTGTCTCTCTGCTAATTGCTGTACTACAGGCAACGCACATCACAAAGCTCTCCATTAAATACACGCAGACCACGGTCCACCTGAAAAAGGGATTAAACCTGTTATAGCTTTAATTCTTAAAAAACCTTGGGAATTCAGCCAGGGGTCCACCGAAAACAATGTCAGATCAGAGATCAAAAGAGTCAATTTCAACCAATGGTTAACCAAAGGAGCTAATGGTTGGTGGGAAGAAGTTAAAAAAAAAATGTGATCGTAATCATGTGTGTTAGTTTCCTTGTGCTGTTCAAATAACTTGCATACTGTCACACTTTTTTCTGCCAGTATTAATGGCATGCTTTTAATGTATCCCTGTATTACATGGACAAAAATAGGGGTGTGTTTTAAAATGAACTTTACATCTGCAGATTTGCATATTAAAGTGCCAAGCTTTCCTGACTGCATTTTATCAAAATGTAGATTCCTGATTCTGGATGACTGTGTACACTTTGTAATTATAATGAGACAAGTGCTTTTAACACAAGGTACCTATTAGCAAACCTATTTTTAAATACTGAGTTTTCTGCTGAAGTCTACAGTGTAATGGCAATACCAAAAAGCACATTAAAAATGCACATTATGAGTACAGCTCTAGCAACCAGATCACTATCATGCAACTTACTGGCTGTTATCCGTCAGGAAGTATTGGAATAATAGCATACTTCTGTCAGGAAGTATTAAAGAACAAAGACTGAAGTCAAATGACCATTTGTTAAATTTATGCATTGGTTTAATGTCATTTTAAAAATGTATTTAATCTAAAACAAATATTAATGGGGATAGTAAATGTAACACTATTTTACATTTGTAACATTTAATAACTGGTACTGTATGTCAGCTACAATCTATTGGTGAAATTGTATTTAAAATATATACAATGACTTTACAGTTGACTTTACAGTTGAATTTGATTAGCAAGTAATTATGAACACTGCATTCTATGCCTAACAAAAAGCTTGAAGTTTTGAATGGGCTGGCAGCCTTTTCCCGCCTACAGACAAGTGTTAGCTTTACGAAGATAATGCATGGTGTTTCATATGTGTGACTGTCAACTGTTAAACTTAGTCAATTAACTTAACACAGGTAAATATACCAATGAATATCACAGTATTTTCATGCCGTCTTGATGCATTTTTTTACATTGTCCAATATGCTTGTGCAGAACCAACGTACATGTTTTTTGTCTTTAACGACTTGGCATAGCTTCAGTGACAGTTGTATATTATATTATTATTTATTATTGTTTTCTGTGTGTGTGTGTGTGTGTGTGGGTACGTGTGCGTGTGTTTGCATGCCCGCCTGTGTGTTGTAACAAAAGTCTTCAAGAGCTGTAATAAATGTCAGGGGGCAGAAAGATTTGATGAGCAGTAAAGCTAAGGCTATAGTTTCATTAGACCAACTGTATCATTACCCAGATCAATCACTTGAGTCTGATCATCACCACTGATTGGATATTGTCTGTAAAGCTCTGTATTATTGTACAGGCACAATCCATAGGATTTAACAAAAGGAAATCAATTGCATTAACATAATCTCCAATTCTGTCATTCTTTCCTTCTGATTGTCTAACAATCTTGCCCTATAATGCTCAGTATTTATTCCCCGTGGTGAATCTGTGACGCCAGCAACATCACTTTATAATCATGGAAATCTGATGGTTTATTCATATTTTCTTACAAGCAAGAGCACAAACCCTTGCTCACTTCTAATAAGAGTGATCATCGTTCTCATTACCATCAATTTAGAGGAACAGCTTGTCCTCGTGCTCACTATATTGCTCTATGTAAGTGGTTCACAGTGGAAAATGATATGCATGGTGCAGAAAGAAATGAGGAAAAGTCAACTCAAATGTGAAATCAGTCACGGAAAACACTTCTAAATTTTGTTGCAAAATGAATCATAAATGAATGTGCTTTGTGTAAAACACAAAATTGCTTTGTTTTTGGTCCCAACATAAATAAACATGTTTTAAGATTTGTATTCCTCAATCCATAGTATAGGACAGTATAATAGAATGAGAATATACAACAATAAATAATTTGAAAATGTGCTCCACTGATTTTATTGTACTCCTCAGTACCAAAAGACAACATGATTTGATCAAGAGTATCCTATGGTATGAATTCAATATCAGACAAACTAAGAAAAAACAAACAGAAATTACCACAACCATACTCTATTCAGGTTCAGTTCTTTTGTTTGATGAAGTTTGGGCTGTAAAAAAGTATATTCGAGTAGCACTTGGTACAGTATACTGTATCCTGCATGCCACAACCCTGAATAGTTTGTGTGGTAGGCCTAAATGTGTTGATCTCTTTGTGGTCTGGAGAGCAAGGATTTCTCCGTGTTCACCTGAATTTGACCACAACTTGTTTAGCTAGCCTATTCACAGCCAGAGAAGCTGACAGCCAAACGGAAATGCATGCACAATGAGGTTCACAACCTGTGCTCTGCCTATCAGTGCTACAATAATATAAAATTACCATGAATTCCTATGGTGTGCCTGCCCCTTTAAACATCTCAAGCATCCTTTGATTTGGTGAGAAAAGATGAATGTGTAATACATTCAATTAATTGGGCATGTAATAAGTCCCAGAGATCATAGGAAAGATTTATTGTCAGAGGACTAGGATCATAAAGGAAATAAATATTGTTGCATGCGTGTGCACCTTAAATCCTATTTATTGGAATATATTAAATGCAATGTTGAAGTAACTAGATGAATGGGACAGGCCGATTCTCAGCGTAATTACATTATATGTTGACCTTAATCTGTAGCTCCAGTCGTGAAACATTATTCATTCTCCAGGATGGATTTCCAAGTACTATTACTCTCTGCTTTGATTTTATGCTGATTTTTATTTGCCTCTCCATAGAATGCAATCAGTGGTTACACCCTTTGTAATGTTCAGGGGAATCTATGCTGACAGAACCACACATGCTAAACACAGGTACAGAAAAACTACTTTTTTAAGATATTTTAGATAGAGATACTACTCTTTTCAAGTATACAGTGTGTAATTGAACAAATATGCAATCTAAAGGTACACTTAATTTTCATTTTTGAATCTATATATAGAATCCATATATAACAATATGCTATAATGTGTTTCACCGTACGTCACAGCAATGGCTGGTAGGTAACACCTGCTAATATCTCTTCAAAAATACATAATATGTGTAACTGTATTTTAAACACAAGTAAATCAACTCACAGCTTCATCTTTGACCCCAGCAAGGCATGGCTAAGCCTACCCAACAGATAGATATGCAATGTAAGAGACTTACTCCACAGCCTGGAAAGAGTCATCCTATTTCATCTTGGCCCTCTACGTCATTAATTAGGTATTCGTGGTTCATCCTCAGGGTGTTGCTTACCCACAAAAGCATGACCTTTCTGAGCCACAGTCCAATCCGCTCAAAGGGGATCTTTTGATGCCGTGTGATTGCCTGATTGCCTGCAACCTCTACTTTCATTTGCAAGATGAATATATATATATATATATATATATATATATATATATATATATATATATACACACATCTCTTCTACCAGTGTAGAAACTTTTCATTTCCACAGTCTATACTGGCTTCCTCATCTTGATGGTGTACATGTCTAAAGCAGAATAATTTTCTACATATGAGCAAAAATGTGATTTTCATACAGTAACGTATTCAATTAGCAGTTTCTGTCTAGATTTGTCCTGAGAGAGCATGGTAACTTTGAAATCAGGGGGCTTAAATGAGTGTGTCTTGCATCTCTTCTACCAGTGTAGAAAATTTTTGATTTCCACAGTCTATAATGTTCCTGCTTTTATATCCTCATCTTGATGGTGTACATGTCTAAGATTAAGAAAACGCAGAATAATTTTCTTTTACATACAAATGAGCAAAAGCATGTGATTTTGTTCCATAGCCTTTATTAAAACATACAGTGTTGGAGGACTGTTGTTCTGTTGGATTCAATTAGCAGTTTCTGTCTAGATTTGTCCTGAATAGAGCATGGTAATTTACATTTGAAATCAGGGGCTTAAATGAGTGTGTCTTGCAAAGAGCAAGATGAAAGGTCATATAATGCAAATAGTGCTGAAGCTGGAAATATGTTTGAACTAATTACCACACAGAGCAAGAAAATTAGAGATGGTTGATGATCCTGGAAGAAGTTTCACATAATGTTCCTGCTTTTTATATCCTTTGATTCTTGGAATGCTGTTACCAGAGTATCGGTAGCTCTTATTAGATTAAGAAAACGAGTTCATCAATGTATATAAATTTTTGTCACGTTTTACAAATGGTAAAATGTGACAAATGGTAAGACTAGGAAAGCATGAACTACCTGATCTGGGGCGTGCTGTTCCATAGCCTTTATTAAAACATAAGAGGCGGCTGTTGGAGGACTGCTTGTTCTGTTGGAGAGACCGAAGTGGAACTGTGGTGGACACTTCTTGAAGAGGAGAGGTCCTGGCCGGGATAAGCATTCCCTCATCTGGAGATGTCAGCCACAGGTCCCCTGGTATATACAGCTTCCTGTTCTTACCAGACTTGTTTGGTGAACTGAATAAGTAAAGGCAGATCAATTAAGAGTAAGGTACATGTTTCACAGCAGCCATTGAAAGCTAATGTTAGCAAGATGAAAACTAGGTAAGATCCATGGTCTCCCCCACCACCAGATCTAAACATCATTGAACCATTACGGGAAGTTCTGTAAAGTAAAATGCAAAGTACTTTTCCATCACCTCCATTGTGATTAAACTGGAGGCTTGCTTTCTTGAAGAATGGTGCAATATCTCCCAAGAAACAGTTCAAAACTTGTATAACATGCAGTTTTGGATACTCTTTAATTAAGAAATGGCGAGCTTAGTTGGGCCGAATGGCCTGTTCTCGTCATAATATGTTCTTAACAGCATTTAAATAAGGATCATGCTGTTCTGAGGGCAAAGAGCAACCTCACTCGTCATTGGTTAATAATTGTTCAACATTGTGTGGTGTTTCTATTATTTTGTCTACCTCCCACACAACATCAGTCTGAAACCACAATTAAGAGTGGTGAAGTTGTTATAAACAACCACCTCAATTTGCTGAAGAACGAGGTGCAACAGCCAGGTTTGATAATACGTGCGAGCCAAATTCACCAACACTGGCTTTTTTTTCTGTAGGTCCTAAAAAGCTCCCGCAGTTTTGCCTGTCTGTACATGCCATAAAGTATAAGGCACATCTGACGATGACTTGACATTGTAGCCTGGGGTCTAATGGCAGCCATTATCTCCTATTAACTAATCACAAAATCAGAAATGATAAATACTTCCAGGGCATTCGTGCTGAGCTGATTCAGGGTGACAATATTGTCACTTTACGGCAGTGCCGGCGCCGTACGGGACAAGTACTGCCTCATTAAATACAGGAGACTACTTTGCCTTATCCATCTCCCGAAGGGACATGTCTCCGATTATTCTGTTTGACCTTGTGGCAATGTGAGGACAGATTCAGTAAAATCTTTCCTGTAAATTGTAAATGCATGTGTAAATCAGAGGGTTATTAACATGCAGAAAATTAAAAATGCCCCAGTATTATTAAGTTTTTACAAATCAACCCTACTCAGTATATACATAGGTAGACATACACAATGGACTGATATGTCCATACATGAATATACATATTTTTGATTCTTAATTTTTTTAATACTTATCATAAAAAAGTGATATAATGCTATTACAATGTGAATCACAGCAGAATTATTACATGCGCAGGCCCACCCCAAGTGGCTAGCTGACTTAATTCAATGAAGTCAAGTTGCTCTTTCAATGCATGTTTGATGCTTTTGCCTAAAAGCGTGAAGCTTGGAATGCAATGAGAAACACAAACCGTCCAAGCAAATGAATAACTCCTCCAGGCTTACAAGGCAATAGAATGTTTTTGTTTTGCAATCCTACCTACTTTAAACTGTGATAAAAATACTCTATAGTGCTCTATTGTCTGGCGGCAATAGAAATCATACATTCCTTTCAAATGTTGCTTTTTGTAAGTCATATTTTATAAAGCAATGGAAAAAAAAGATTATGTACTAAAACAAAACCAGGAAATGGCATTTTTCAGGGACTGAGACTACTTTGATGAATCCTTCTATTTATGTCTTTTCCCCATCTCCTGGTAAATAGAAGGTACTGATGTTTGTTTTTTTTTCATTTCAATTCATTTATTTATTTTCTAATGGAGTAGTGCATTTAATGCTTTCAGACTGAAATATCAGCATCAGTGTTCTGTCAGATAGGTGAACCCCTTACAACCACAACCTCTGGATTCCACCTCTCATTATCCTTTCTGGAGTTTACCTTCCATTATCCCCTCTGTACTCCCATCTCCCATCATCCCCTCTGGACTCCAACTCCCACAATCCCCTTTGGACTCCACCTCCAACCATCCCCTCTGTGAAGCATTTAATTGAAACATTTTAATTTCATCTTAGTTTTTTAAACAAACATGGTGGCAAATATATATTTTTAGTGCTTTTATACATTGACTCATTTTATGTATTACATCTGCCGATGTAACCTCCTTCTTGAGCTCCCGCCAGAAGAATTCTACAGTATTTCAGAGGAAAGTAAATTGTATTGGATTGCTTACAAAACAATTTGCCATTAAGCTGGAAAGCTAGCAGCACTAAAATGTATTTAACGAGAGGGATAACCACCTCTGTGCTCCAGAGTTAGAACCAATATATGTCACTATCAATATCAAAGCCAGGCTTTCTTTTGTTCCTCTCTTCATATTTTTAAAACCCAAGTTGTTTTTACTTACTTACTGCACAGCTATTATTTTTCCAAAACCCTAAATTCATAATCTGTTACAGATGGGACACAGTCAGTCGGGTGAGACTTGAACTTCAGGACAACACCACCTCCTTCTTGATGGATTAGACAAACGGCACTCCAAGTCATCAGATCCCCTGTCCTGAGAATATTCCTAAATGAGGGTTTTTTGTGGTCTTAATGAGCCAAAGCAATCAATGTTCAATGAGATGGCTTTGATTGATGCTTTGGAAGTTGCAGAATGTCAAGTCAGACCAGTCTACAGAAACTGATGGATGTCCCTTGTAAAATGGAGCCATTTGGAAAAGGCAGTGTGACTTAAATGACATGGTGGCCTTTTGAATTCAAATGTGGTTTATTGGCATGACCATAAAAACTACAGGTACAGGTGATCCCCACACAATGCATCCTTGGAAACTGAATTGTTGGGTATTGAATCTTTGTAATCACAATGTTAAATGAAATTAAATCAAATATTCACGAGATATCATAAGATCTCAATATCATATAGTCAGTTTAGTGTCCCAGCCATATGTATAATCACTGCACACTTTTTTCTTTTTTTTTTTTTTTTACCTTGGCGTAAATAAAATCATTGTATGCATAACTGAAACAGAAAGCAATACACCCTCCAAATGACTGTGCTATGTAATAATATCTAAAAAAACAGACCAAACTTGATTGGATTGTAGTGTTGAGTGAAATTTGCTGCCAAAGCGAAGAAAAAAATCAATGTGTTAACTAGTTAGCTAGGTATGTGCAATGATAAATACAGGTACATAAATTATTAAGATAAGATAAGAAATCATTAGCTTTATGAATAGAAATTTACACCAGCTCAAAAACAATTTTAACATTGACTCCTTTGTTGAAATACATCTGTTCATCGATTTGACTGCAAGCTAACTAGACTTAATAGCTAGGTATATAATGACAACTGAGGTTATTTGTAAACGCTAACTTGTATTACTAGTTAGATATAGCTAGATAGCTAACTAGGTAGCAAAGTAAATCTATGTCAATGGAGTGATAAAGGTCCTTGCAACTATGTTCCCCAGGATTAGAAAAGTGAAAGACACAACACATGGTCTGGCTACAACTCACTGCCTCGCACTCTGATGCAAAAATTATCCAATGTAGGTTTAGAAGCAAGGGAAATTATGTCAGTAAGTGGACAGATATCGGAGAGCTTACTTTAGAGCTAATGGAAGCCAAATTTGGAGTGGTATTCACACTGACACCACCAATGCTCGTTAAAAGAAGAAAATATCATCACTGGCATGGGGCCAAGCTAAATGGACAGTTCTTTTATTCCTGGACAATTAACAGACTAGTCCAAATAAATAAATAAATAACATAGGTATTAGCTACCACTACTGTGTCACAGTAACATTGCTGTAGATCACTTTGAACATGGCCAAACCAGCTAGCTCCAATATGTAGCATTCTCTGTTGCATAGCAGAAAGGAGGATGACAGGAGGATGATATCTAACACATTTACTTTATAAAATAATTTGTTTGAAATAGAAATGTGTCCTTAATATTGCTTTTAATATGAAGGAAACCATTTTATAAAAGCAATAAGTCATTCAAGGCCATGGTATGTTGTGAATAGAGTCACAGCTCATTGTGCCAAACAACACCCTTTTGCTGTGACTGTATTCGCGGTATACCACGGCCTCTGATGCCTTATTGATTAAGTGCTCTGACAGAAACTTTGTGACAATTCCGGAATGACAAAACACCAGCAGGACATAAATCACTGTCTCTGTCTCTCCTGCTTGCTGCAAAGCTGGATTGTGTTTCCGAAATTTGTATCAACATTGTCAGCGCTGATCATTGTAACCCAGATCATTGCAAAAATGCCTGTACCGTGCTGCACAAAGCAAGCCTGCCCGTACTCTGCAGTACAAAGTGAGGCCCTTCGTGCCTCTCATTTTTTTAAGGTTCTGATTTTGGTTGTTAGCAAAGCATTGACAAAATACTGGCATCTACAAGGCCTACCTGCAAGTTCTCATTGCATATTCTGTCTGGATTCCACAATCCTATGACAGAATTGCATGGATCACGTTGCCCGACTACAAATGCATTAATTTGCCCAAACCTCAGTCTCGTCCTTAAGGAAATGCAGAATACAGTGTGATTTTATTTTTCTGTTGGGGGATGACAAGAAACAAACAATTATACAAAATCAATAATTCTATAGCTCTTCATAACACAATACAATGATGCAATTGTTTTAACTTTTTATGCTTTTGCCACTGTAAAACTTACCTTTATGCATTAAGACCAATAAAACAGTCTTTAAGTTTAATGGCCTAGAATAGCTTTTTATGATACTATAATGACAGTAATAACAGTATAAATAAAATGTAATAACAATGTAATTACATAACAAACGTTAGAATGCAGTCTGGAAAATGATTAAGAAAATTCAGAACATACATTGAAGGAGGCATGCAACCTTTGTTGGATACATCAGTAGTTTTAGCGAGGAATAAATGGAGGAATAAAAGGAGACAGCAAGAGGCAAACAGAATGGATAAGAAACTGAAGTAAGCCCCCACAATTAATCAGGCCAAAAGTACAAAGTGCTGACACAAAAAAGTGAAAAAATGAAGGGAAATGAAAATAGGGTAATCATCCGAGGAAGAGTGTTGATTAGGCTTTATTGTATTATGGTGTCTTCATATTGTACGTCTTTTTTTTGTTTGGTTTTGATTGGCGTAGGTCTCAGCTGCTTGACAGTGCTCTGGTCACAGTCTCATGAAACCCAATCACATTCAGTCTTTTTCTCCCCTTATCAGAATTCTCACGGCCACCAACTGTGAAGACCACGGAGGGGTGACAGCATGCCAAGAAATCAAAGCAAAGCCCCAAAACAAATTTAAATTGAACATGTGAGGTAGTCTGCAATAGGCTACACCTGTTTAAATATGTATATAACAAGAAGCTGATTAAAGGAGGGAAGATAAATTTCTGGATTAAACGTGTGTGAATATTGAAAAGCTGGGATTGGAGCAGCACATTGAGAGAGGTGTTCATCTCTTTGGCTGTTTAACTACATGCTGTTCTGAGTTCCAGTTCCAGCTGTTTCCAAATGCCAACTTATTTATCCTTTGATAAATGTTTAACCTGACCATGAACCCATCTCCTGAAACGAATAATAAATTAAAAATTTTGAATTGATCTAAATTTATGTGAAAGTTGGCCAAATTTGTCGCTTTTGCATGACAGCTGAGAGTAATATTCCGGTATTCTTGTTCCTGTATTTCCCATTGTTAGTATGAAAGTGATTAACTTTCCACAACTCTCTGTTGTACTTTTGTGAGATGCCATTTTGTGTGTGTGTGTGTGTGTGTGTGTGTGTGGGTGGGTGGGTGTGTGTGTCTGAGAGGGATGGAGAGATGGGAATGGGTATAAAAACTATTTTTCTTTTCCTTTAGTGCCTTCATAGATATGGAATTCTGTAGTCACAGGCAAAGAGAGGCTGCGGGAACCACATAATGTCAAATGTTAATTGTTCCTTGATATATTGGGGCATGTTCACATGTAAAATTTACAGCATTAAACTCATCCTCGCTCCCACTCAGGTTTATCTTTTCAACCTAATCCCCAGGGTAACAGCAAATTAATTACTACTGTAGCTGGGAAAAGGGCAAGTTCTTCCCTGCGTCTGTGTATAAGTGTAATGAATGGTAAAATAAACAAAACACGGAACTTTCCTGGAGGCAGTTGCAAAACTGAGCCCAAAAGAGAATCAAAATGAGAGGACTCACCCAGGGGAAGGACCAACTTTGGCTTTTCCTGACCGTGTCAGCTCTCTCCCTCTGCCAATACTCCCAGGATGGGAACATTGAGTGCATGTTTAAGTGTGTATTTACAGGTGAAGTCCTTGTGAGAAAAACAAAAAGCGGTCAAAAAGCTCTATCTGAAAACAAAGACGGAAAAGGGTCAGAAAACCTCCAAACCTCAGTGAGCATAACTCAGAACTCTGAACCACTCTGTGGTTCAATTGCTTTATAGCTTTCACAACCACTGTCATCCACAATACTTTCCAATCCAACAGTGCCCAAAATAAAGCTTCTGCTGGTAGCTACCTTTGTAGATCTGACACATTTTAAAATCTGACCATTACAGCTTTTTCGTCACTCTCAGTAGATTGCTAGGATTTCTTAGTATGTTTCCTTCTACAGAAAGTCAGATTTTCACTGTTGATAGTACAGACTGCACGATAATGAGCATCAGTTCGAAGCAAATGCTGCACAGATGACCTACCCTTAATGTCACCTAGATGGTCTACTGGAAAAGATTAGTAAATTAATGCCTCTGTGAAAGAAAGGGTTTGCAAACAAAAAATGTTGATTTTGAATACTTGGTAAGAATGTAATAGTATTTTAAACTGTTAAATGTTTGTAGAAATGTATTGGTGGGATCTCAGTTTTCCAATAACAGATCTGTTTTCTGCCAACTGCATTTTAAATAAGTTAATTGTAATTGTCATTATGTGTATGTAATTGTGCTAGACCAGCCATTGGCTAATGAGACCAACTTGCCTTATTCCAAGGCTCTTAAACACAGGTGTGTGTGGCTGGAGAGCAAGCCTGCCTGAGCAGTTTGCTGTGGGCATGCCAAGGCTCGATTTTCAAGGTTATTTCACACATACGATTAAGGGAAAGCACTTCTTGCAAAGTGCATTATTTAAATGGAAAAAAAACACCCTTTGAAGGTAGCTTTCTCTGTGTCCATGTATCTCAAACCAAAAATATGCTGCATAAGATGGAAAACACCTGAATCATCAATGTTCCCTTTGAATTCTAGGTATGTATGTGAATATACTCTCAAATGGATCGACGTGGAAATCAAATGCTGACACTGCCCAGAAAGCTCAGTGGTGTTGTAACATAAAATACACTCATTTTATTTGATGGTGACAGTTTACATTTTTTGCTTTATTTGTGACATTTACTGATTAAGACCCAGTGTAAAGGTGATTATTATATTCAGTCTCTCTAGGTCTGAGGGATTAGCAATTATCCATAAAATTAGTTAGAGAGAGTTAGAGATAGAATATCTATGGCAATATGTGTGAGATATACTAAGAATATGGCTTGGAATAAAACCATTATGCAAGTAAGGTGGGAATTCTGTAATGGTTTTTCAGTTATCTTACCTGATCTTGATTATGGTTTGTCAACTTTTTCCTAGCCTACTCAGAATGCAAAGTAGCTTTGTCCATTTTCCTCCGCCATGACCTGCATGTATGATGTTCACAATAATAAAATAAAACCAAAAAGGATAACCAAGATTTCAAAATCATATTGCTGCATTTGTAGTGTAAGCTGTATTTTGTTTGCACACCATAAATCTGTATCAAATGTATATATCTTAGTCAATTTTCAACCAACATGATGATATTAAGACTCAAACACAAAGTCAGGTATTTTCTAATGTGTACATTTTGGCCTTGACATTGTGGGACTGGAAATTTTCCTCACTTTTGCATTATTTTGATAAAATTAAACGTTAACAATAAATTCACCAAAGGCCACAACAATATCCTAAACAACAAAAATATGCAGTAAATATTAAAAATCACAAAATATATGCAATATCATTTCATAATTATTAAAATAAGAACACTTTAACTTTTTATTTGAATGTTGGTTTATTACAGTATTCTCTGAAGGCCTACTAACACCTTTTCTAACATAAACCCGAGTCTTTGAAAGCCTCCCAAATCCACATACTGGCCAATTTTCAGCTCTGCTTAGCTTTTTTTTGTTAATTGGCATAAATGTTACTGACTGTTGCCAGCAACTGACTGTGGGCCAAAACCTCCACAGTTTGAGGTAATTCCATTTTGCTTGTTAAAACCAAGACAAAAAAAAAAAAAAACTTGTAACTTAAATAAACAGCAAATATGGCTGATATTTTGTAGCTCTAAAACTGCAACTTCATTATTTCTGCTCAAAAAAATGAACCAAGACCTTTGTTAATATCCTTCTATCCCTTTAAAATTTGATGGCATTGCTTTTGAATATACTTTCCGAATGGTTGCATGATTGACAGCCTCTGTGAAATCATAGGGTGTCTCAGGGAACTGTGGTTCTGCTTTTCTTTGCTGCACTTGGGGTGGGAGGACATTTGCCAGTGCTTTTAGGAATGCAGCCACTAGGTGAGACGACTTCCAAGTATTATCCTGTCTTTGAGAGAACCTGTAGTAGAAAACATTTTTTTTTTTTTTTTTTTATAGATTTTGCATTGAGTGATGTCTTTGCAGCATTCAGAACCAACTTGTGCAAGGCTTCTCAGAGTAATTCAAATAGACAGAATTATTGAGTGCTCCCTGATTACTCTGTCTATCTTTGAAAATAGGCAAAAAGAACAAATATCTCTTAACCTAGATTAAATTAATGTCATTCCATTTGAAAGCACACATATATCTGCATGTGTATTTAAATCCATCTTGAGATACGTATGCTATGCTATGATTGTGAATGACAAATGGAAATACAGCAGATGGAAAAATGTTGTGAATGCTTCCCAGCAAGCAAATATGAAATATCAATATCAATATGGCCTGCATGCAATTTATACAGAAATAAATCTAAGGAAGGCTTGGATTCACCCAAAAAAGAAAAAAAATAGCAGAGGAGCACTGGTTAATTATAAGGTTGCCATGACACTCCAAATGTAGTTTAACCACAGATATATGGAATGCATTCAAGGGAGGATAATGAAAATCATACTTTAACATACTACTTTAGCTTGCATAAGTAACCATAACCTTGCATCTGTGTAGTGACTACATTGACCATGATCCTGCCTCTATTATTTAGTTAAATAGTTTTGAATCTCAAAATCATATCTGTCCACTTCATCATATCCCCCTCTCAGTGTTTGAAGGATGAATGATGAACATTCTCAGCCTGTCTGTATTGTGTGTTCCCAGCAATATTCTCCAATATTAATTAAATGACTTACTTTACATGACTGGAGTTGAATGGAATTTGATATAATACTGATAGGAGAACATCAGGCTAATTTCCACATTAGCCACTATACAAGAGCTTGTCACCACACTATATAATATAGAAATTTGATTTGCGCTCAGTTGATATGCATTGAAAGCTTGTGTGTGTATACATACATATATGCATACACCCACACAAATACACGCACACAAAAGCTTTTATTACATATTGACTGAATGCAAATATCTACTTTCCTATCACTATTGTTTCCAATTCCATTCAACTTCCCACCAACACAGTGCTGTATGTCAATAATGTTGTAAACACATAACATTAGTACTGACATTTTGCATTAGTTCCTTGTCATAATATTAAGTGTTCTGACACGTATGCTAATTTGCATTTTGACAATTCTCTGAAGACTCCATGCTGCCCTGACAGCAATGCCAACAACATGTTCAGAACATTGCTGCGATGCAATGGACGAAGCTGTTTGATTCTTGCAGAGTATATTTTTCCATTTTTGATACTGCCCTTTGGCTAGGACTCCCTCATGAAAGGGATTTCATATCGCAACTGACCTTTATTGCTAAAATAAGATATCAATAAACATTTTGTCAGCTTGCAATAATGGTTTGAACATATTTATGAATATTGTTTACACTGTACAGTAGGATCTGTTTCTCCAGCCTGGCTATCTATTGGGTAAATAAACTCCTTCCTCTCTCCCTCGGCTCATATGGCAGGAACATCTGAGCATAAAATAACCATTTGTAACCCAGACCGGTGCTACACATCGGTAACGGTTGAAGTGTACCCGCCAAAGCTTTAAAGTGCTTTTAGAAGCACCACAGAAATGTCCCATACAAGCATAATCCACACTATATCCATACATATTATTATTGTCCCTGTTATTTTTGTGACTGTTGTTAAGTATTTGGGTTTCTGTTACTTATGAAATTGCATGCTATTCAGAAAGGGGAATGAATTCAATATTGAATCTTAAATTCAAGTGTGAATATATGTTACATTGGTTGATCAACTACATTAAACCAAAGGAAAACTAAAATATTTCTAAATCTTATTAGAGATTAAGATAACCAATGGTTGTATCCATACTGGTGAGTGTCCATTGATGGGAAAATATCAGTACTCTATTTAGTTTGTCTTATCATTTATCATTGTAGGCTAATTTTAAGTTATATGGTCTGTTAAGGAAAAGCAGCCTTATAACCAAATGTCTTTCTTGAATTTTAAAGATGCCTATAATTAGAAATGTGAATTCATAATATCTTGACACAGGAACATTTTTTGCCTTTGTAGTGATACATGGCACAAAGTTATTCCATATTTGGCACAGCGGAGAGGCAATTACATTACAAAGCTTATGGCACTACCCATCTCTGTCTTATGAATGTTTAATAGCTAACCTAGTGTACATTAATGGACTGCATGCTGTGTCAAAGCAATTGCTTTGTAGTGCAGGATGTAAGGATGATACAACAAAGCATTTCTGGATGTAAAAACTGGAATGTCTCTTTGCAGGTATGTAGGTTTCGTTAGCCTCAATTTTCAGTGATTTATATGACGATGATTTTAAATTAAGATCATTCATGTCATGTTCTTACCTTCCTTATAGGTGGAACAGCGATTGAAGCTGCTCCATTTCCTTCGGAATAATAATGTAAAGGGCTTATAAATGGCTTGCCTCTATCATTGGGTTTTTAATTATACATTTCCTCCGCATAATATTGTAGATTGCCTTGACTTGACTACACTCCTGATTACAAAACTGAATATTTCTGATGACTTTTTATCTTAATCTTTTAGCTTTCCTCATTTCCATTTTCTTAAGCTTTTGACAGGGACAAGAAAAGGTATTTCATTGACATTATAGAGCTGGATTCTTCAACAGGTCAGGTTAAATAAACACCTTGGCTATGAACTAATAACATTTTCATGTGTCCTTTTTCTGATATACAGCTAATATAAGAGTAAAAATTTACTCAATCATTTTGGCAACTATTGTCAGCACAAAGTGGGACATAGCAACCACTGTCCCTCTTTCATCGTTAACATCTGCGTGATTTGCCTGACCTGGTTGCACCATGCTGCTTCACTGGCTGAAAGAAATACAAGCATGGGCTGTGTCCCAATCTGCAAGCAAGCGAGGGTAGCAAGCGAACAATTCACATAAAACACTTTGCTTTTTCTAACACTTGACTCTTGTCATTTCACAGCCAGGGAAACATTGCAGCGATTCAGAATAGTTTGAGATTTGAGGTCTAGCTGCAAAGGTTTATTCGTATCTCCAGATACTGTAAGAGCATCTGCCAAAAGTAAATGTAAAGTAATTTGTCATAATTTCAGTGTCACTGTGGTTGAGTGGAATGAAAGAGGTCTGCAAATGTGAAAGGGATCCTAGGATATCTCACTAAACATGAAAGGGACATGAATGTACCCTCACTCATAGGGGGCAATCAAGGGCATGTGAATGTTCCTTTTGCAGACCAGAATACCCTCAACCATCTAATCTGGAGCCATTTTGAGAGGAAGTGCATAATGTAAGTGAGCAAAGAAGGGATTAGGACCCAGACCTGGAACTGAAACAGAAAGGACTGCCAAAACGGGGAAGGGTTCACAGGCACACCTGAGCAGGTGCATGCCCCAGCCCTAACATTGCTACAGTTCATAGCTATCCAGCTGGCTATTTATCTAGGTTGTCTGCCAAGCAAAAATGTTTAGACAACTGGCTATAATAAAAATACATATAATATCTGCAGTATAGTAAAAAGCTAGCTTGTTACATAGGGAATTTTTTGTAAGATCACCATAAACTTACATTGTTCAATTTAGCTATCTCGTGAGCTAAATTTGATCATTTATAAGCTCATGTGTAACTAATTATTGACTGCTTGCTTATGTCTGCCATAATTTGTTCTTCAGAATCGCTATTGACAGGTAATGCAATTCCATGTGTTCTTGTGTTTACTCGGTTTACTCTGTCTGAAGGAGCAACTTTCTTGAAGACATGATTTTAAGGATAAACGAGATGTAAAATGCCTATGTGTTTGTCTCCCTTCTAAAGAGGTGTGCAGCTGACGCCACTCTGCAAATCAGATAGTCATGATGTCACAGCTGAGTTTCACAGATTAAAATGAATGATGATCAGAACAATTTAAGAGAAAATAACAGATGCACTTTTATTTTCACATGGTAGTTAACTTCATTAAGTATGACATCTGCACATAAATTTTATGTATTTTTGCCACCAGTGGTCTGCTGGCTTCACTTTGAGAGATTTACATGTACATCCAATTCAAACAAATCACAGTGGGAGTTTTTGTAATAAAGCAGGATTCACAATGACCTTACAATCTGTTCCTAATGTCAATGAAGTTTTCTATTGAAGATGCTCTCACTGGAAGCATTTTCTGTGACATCACTTAATTTCAGAAGCCCATTGCAGCTGACATTTGTTACTCTATTTGCTTAACCATTGTGATTCCATTTAAATGAGAATTCCAGGCACTATACTTAGGGGCATGGAATGTTCCACTGTGTTGTATATTATATAAGTGCGACTTACCAATGGAACTGTTTCCTCTAAATGATGTTTCTGATTTACTATTATATACATTTGTTTTTCAAGAGTGCCTCAAGAAGTGACAAGATTTTTTTTGGAAAACCATGAAAGTGTAGGCCCCTGACAGCTCAACAATAGGAACTAATTGAACACATTATAAAATAGCTCATTGAAAGTATTGAACACATTTCTGCATCTGCTTCATTTAAGGTCCACTGAAGTCTAAAATGGCTGCCTCGGATTTACACAAATGTTAAAGACTTCAGGCTGTTTCATGGCCTTAATTGCTTGACATTTGCATACTGAGAAGTATATCAGATGTGTTTTGCAGGTCTGAGCCACGCGTTATAACATTCAAATCACTGGAGGGGGTGTCTGTCTACTTTGGAGCGATACGCAGAATACTAATTAACGTTGTAAAACTGCTAATTTATTATCTCTCTTTCCTTGGCCTACTGTTCAAACCCCTGATCTCAAACTATCCTGACAGGCTGTGTAAGCAGGGAAAGCAATTCCTACATGTCATCACATCTGGGATTAATTCCACTTCCAGTTCGCATCCAATTCAATTCATTTTGTTCACATCCAGTTCAAGGTTCTGCTCCAGAACAGTCCCAATCCAGTTGTGGGTGACTTAGAATTCAGCATCCCCCTGTGTTTAAACTCAACATGGAGGGTATTTCTGATCTGTTACAAATTGTAATGCTGATAAATGATGCCAATTTGCAATGTCACAATAAATCATAATAAATCATTTTCCAGCATGCATTCCAGCATGGGGATTATATTCTTCTATTTTTTTCTATTTTTCTCTCTCTCTATAGGAGCTGAAAGGTTTTTTCTCTGAATTCCTAGCTGAATTCTTAGACAGTGCAAATAGTTTCTCTTTAAAGCTATGAGTACTTCACCATTACAGCAACTCTTCCAAGTGGCGCACTTTCATTCAGCAATGATATTGACTGCCTTTAAAAACCCTTGCAAAGTGCTCAATGACACTAGCAGGCAATAAAGAGTAACCATTACTTACATATACATTCATCTTTGTGAGCATCCTCATACTTGAACCTTGGACATGTGGAATGTGTGGTCATTCAGACATAGAGAAATATTGGTGGTAATCATTTGTTCAAATATAGTATATATATACACCAATGAGCCAAAACATGACCACTCACAGGTGAACCAAATAACGTTGATCATCTCCAAACAAGGGCACGTGTCAAGGTCTGGGTAGATTAGTTGTTAAGCAAACAATCAGTTGTTGTAGTCAACGTGTTGGATGCAGAAGAAATGGGCAGGAGTAAAGACCTGAGCAACTTTGACAAGGGCCAAATTGTTATGGCCAGATGACTGGGTCAGAGCATCTCTGAAACGGCAAGGCTTGTGGAGTGCTCCCGGTCAGCAGTGGTGAGTACGTACCGACAGTGGTCCGAGGAGGGACAAACTACAAACCAGCGACAGGGTGTTGGGTGCCCAAGGCTCATCGATGCGCGAGGGCAACGAAGGCTATCCCGTCTGGTCTGAACTGACAGAAGGTCTACTGTGGCACAAGTAACAGAAAATTTTAATGATGGTTACAGGAGGAATATGTCACAACACACACTGCATTGCACCCTGCTATGTATGGGGCTGCGTAGCCGCAGACCCGTCAGAATGCCCACGATGACCCCTGTCCACCGTCGAAAGTGCCTACAACGGGCACGCGAGCCTTGGAACTGGACCTTGGAGCAGTGGAAGAAGGTCGCCTGGTCCGATGAGTCCCGTTTTCTTTTAGATCACATGGATGGCCGTGTACATGTGCGCCATTTACCTGTGGAACTGATGGCACCAGGATGCACTGTGGGAAGACAACAAGCTGGTGGAGGGAGTGTGATGCTCTGGGAAATGTTCTGCTGGGAACCCTGGGTCTGGCCATTCATGTGGACATCAATTTGACACGTGCCACCTACCTAAACATCGTTGCAGACCAGGTACAGCCCTTCAGGGCAATGGTATTCCCTGATGGCAGTGGCCTCTTTCAGCAGCATAATGTGCCCTGCCACACTGCACACATTGTTCGGGAATGGTTTGAGGAACATGATTAAGTTTTCAAGGTGTTGCCCTGGCCTCCAAATTCTCCAGATCTCAACCCGATTGAGCATCTGTGGGATGTGCTGGACCGACAAGTCCAATCCATGGCGGCTCCACCTCACAACTTACAGGACTTGAAGGATCTGCTGCTAATGTTTTGGTGCCAGATACCACAGGACACCTTCAGGGGTCTTGTAGAGTCCATGCCTTGGCGGGTCGGTGCTGTTTTGGCAGCACATGGAGGACCAACAGCATATTAGGCAGGTGGTCATAAAGTTTTGGCTCATTGTGTATATGTATATATATATATATATATAAATATATATATATATACAGTTTACCAATATGTGTTTTGTGTCTTCCTATATAAGTACATATAGTAACCAAATACTTTCATGTTTTTTCCCTTTTATTTCCCTTATTTTTCAGTAATCTGCCCAGTGGTGAGCAAATGTTGTGTGAAGTAACCCAAACCAAATCATGGGCCAAGTTTAATGCAGAGGAAATTTCAAGAAAAGATGAAAAGTACTGCTTTCTTGAGAATGGGTTCAAGTACACAAAAGGATGTAAGAGGTAATTAGAAGAGGCATGCACTCCAGAACTGAATTATGTATTTTTGTATTCTTTTTTTCCCAATAGAATATGCCACAACCAGGTGTAACTACTCTTTCATTCCATCTGCACAGCCTAGATCATGGATACTCCAATCCAGCAGGTTTACGGCTAACATGGTCAAAATCGGTTCAGCCCAGACTGATAAGTTGTCAGGCTAGAACAAAAGCCTGCAGATACTGTAGCCCTCCCAGATCAGCTAGCAAGGTGATACTGATGTATGTGTCGCTATGCAGTTCAGTTTCAGTAAGAATGGACTGGGCTGGAAACTAACCAAAAATTAGTTCAAACTAATTTTCAAAGTTGTCTTCAGGGAAAACTTCAATTTATTTTAATAAGAAGCTTGAACACAGTAGCATTTTTTGTTGTCTTTTTTGTATTATAAAACAGCCATTTCCCTTCTGATGGCTTGGAAGGTTTCATATATACATTTTTTCCTTATCATTGCTGAAAAACATTGAGTGCGGATTGTTTATGAAAATAGTTACGGAAAGTGCTTGATCTGTTGCACCCCTGCTTATAATTTACAGGCTGAAATAAGACCACAATCCATTTTGACATAAATGTTTATCAGTTTGGTGTCTCAAGTCAGGATCTCATCAACAAAGGCACTTCCTGATTGACAACTCCTCTTTAATTATTCTGAATACCTGTGGTGACACTTTAGGGTTTGGTATATAATATTGCTTCAAGAGTCCCCCCCTTTATGTGTAGAGTGCATTAAAGACCTTTAAAAAGGCTGAAAGAAGCTGTATAAACACAATCCATTATTTTTATTAGTAGTAGTAATTAGTAGAACAATACATCCATGTTTCATTTAATAGGAACATCAATTAGATATTTTTTTTCAGATATCTACAGAAACCACACACCACAATTTAAATATCCTTCTGCAAAAATATCAATTAGAAGAACACTAACTTTTGTTTTACCTTGAAAATATGTTATACCAAAGGTTCTAAGGAATCTTTAAAGTCTATAAAATATTTTATAATTGCATACTGTAGTCTGTGCTTAATTCAGAATAAAAGAAATAATGCAGACATGATGGTCAAGTGTGAATAGGCAAAACAGATGGTCAGACAGACATTCAAGCCCAGTGTGAATTAGGCTTCATAATTCTCTTGACAGTTATATGTGGTGAATTGTATGTGACAGACACATGGCATTAGAAGTGTGTTTGGGGCAATAATAAATGGTCTATGGTGGTAAGGACTGCCAGGAAAAGGACAAACATTTATTATAAAATGGAATGAGATGTGAACATATGCAACAGGTGTAGTTGGGATCAGTTAGAACCTTTGGCTTTTAGTCTGCTGTTGGCATTGGACCTGGCCATTAGGATGCCATTTTTGACACCCCACCCCCTGTGGATATATGTAGAAAGGGGGGGGGGGGGCTTGCCTGAAACATCTCACTTCACTGGCATACTATCCCATTTTTCCAGGGATGGTTCTGTAATGTAGATGTATTTTGAAGCTTTTTTTGGCTAGATAGTCTTGGTTTAAATTTCTTTCATTTCAGTCTCTCATAAACCTTTTTTCATTTAATTAAAACTCCTCATAAACAGACTGTGTTGTCATTAAATTTCTAATGCAAGAGGTTCAGATTGCTTTGTGAGAGTAAGAGCAAGAGCGGTTTTGTCTCATTACAACCTGGATTAAGACACAGCTGGTTTATGTATAGCTCAGAGCTAAAAGACAGGTCGTAGAGTAGATTCTCACTAAAAATCCCATACATTTTTGCCCATGAAGGATGCAATGTCAGTCTCATGTCCACACTCAAAGCTAGAAGATGTCTGCACTAAATAAGGAAATGGAGCATACCTTGCACCCTGCCTCAGTTCATTTTGAAATTGTCATATGAAAATCCCAAGAAGATTTTAGACATGTCTACCAGCACTTATATCTGAATAATTTCACCAGTTATATAATGTCTATTCAATGACTCGTAAGAACACTGCTTATTATGATAAAGCATGTGAAATGTGGCAAATAAAAATAAATAGTGTGGTAAATATTTTATATATGTATATATATATATATATATATTTTTTTTTTTCCCTGTTTGGCCCCTCGTAATATATATATTCTACCCCAGTGTTTCTCAACCCTGCTCCTCGCAGCACCCTGTCCGGCATATCTTCTGTCTATCCTTGCTCTACCTACCTGACTGAACTCATCAGTGGATCAGTGGCACATTTTATTAGCTGAGCACACCTGATTTAATCAAGCAGCAAGGATAGATAGAAGCTATGCAGGACAGGGTGCCGCGAGGAGCAGGGTTGAGAAACACTGTTCTACCATATGAAAAAGCTCATCAGTAATAATTTACCTAGACCAGTGGGGCATTGGCTCACTCCCGTTAGCCTAGCCACTGCTTGTAGTGAGTGCACGTAATTTGAAGTATAAGAGACAGCATTGCTACAGTACCGAGGAAAGTATCAAAGCAGTGTGTGCTGGAAAGCCTTGACAGTACATAGGTCAAGTTCAGAGCTGGTGTACTTGTGTGAATTTTTCATCTTTTGCCAGTTCTTAACTTTAACTTAAAATGTGGTTTTTGGTTTGGAATACGTTTACTTTCGGATAAGGAGTGTTATTTGTAGAAGCATACCATGTATAACTGTTCTAAAACAGAGGACTATGTTCTTTGCATAGGATTGGGAACAGAAACTCTGGTTATAAATAAATCATGTACATGGTCTCCTAGCCATGGGGACTTATCTTAAAACCATTTTTTCTTCTTCCTTAAACTAAACCACATAGCCTCCCAGCAAAATAGTATTACGTGAAGATCCTGCAACAATGCTGTGGTGAACAGCGATCTGAGCTAGTGTGAAATCTTCAGTATTGAATTTTGCTTCAAGCTCAAAAATAGCTCCATACTGAACATATATCTGTCAAGCATCACTGACATATTCTTTCTTTTTTTTCCACGTGTTAGTATTAAGTGCACAAACACTTAATGTCAAGCAATATGGTGGTCATTGGCTCCTCAAGGCCTCACTTTTGCTTCTTCCATTGAAGTCTAGAAGCAAGGAATTATTCCATAAGCCTTAGGAAGGCTCAGAAAATCTGGCAAATTGTTGTTGCAGTTGCTTATATAAATGGAAAGTAATGTTCTGCAAGTAGGAAAAAAAAAATATTATTCAAACTTCAGGATTGTGCATTGCAGTTAGGTTGAATCTGGGCCGCAGTCAACCAGCCTGCAAAACTTTATTGTTGGCTTAATCTTCAGTATCATATTAAATGATGAATCAGAGTCAAACATTTTTACCAGTGAGCAAGTAATAAAAATACAATAATATTAATAAAAAATCTAACTACCTTTGTTGTGTTTTTCATTGTCACACACTGAGATGAAATAAATAAATAAATAAATAAATGAACAAACTCTTCTGCTCCTAGCCTTCAACTTATTAAAAGAAATCAATAGAGTTATTTTATTATTTTACTTAAACAGCAATAAAATCCTTCCTTTCCTTCAGTTCACTGGCACACTTTGTGGGGGATATATGTGTCTTCTTTGGAACCGTTATACAGGCAATATTGTAAAGTTAATCACATTTACTTTCTGACTGTAGGCTGTTTACAGCAGAATGTGTCTGGGTTAGAGACAAGCTGAAAGAACCACGGGAAATGAGGCTGGGTATAGGCTTGAATGCCGAATTATTGAGTTTAAAGAGAACAAGATGTCTCCGCAGCACTCTGGAGGCAATTTTTTTTTCCCCTAGACAAGTTCTCTCTTCACGGCAAGTACAGTCCAATATTTGTTTTGATGAACCGAGTATGGATTTTTAAACGTTACCTGAGAGAAGACTGTGTCGCAGCTTATGTTCCATCCAGTGTAATTGAGAATTATTGTATTGATCATGATCCACAGTGCATGAGGTACACTGATGGCGTTAAGAACAGAAGATGCGTTACCACAGAAATGTATTCTGCTGCATCTGGTTACATTGCCCCAACAGGCCACAAAGTTGGAGCAATGTTTCACACCTTTGCTGTCAATAATCACATTAATCTTTTTTTCCACTTCTGACTCAAATCCTTCCTACTCGCAATAAGCACTGAGGGTGTAATCACTGCATGGTTTTACATATCAGCATTGAAAAAAGAAAGAACTGAATGAACTTTGTTTTGCTTGTGTCACAGTACAATAATGGGAAGAGGCTGTGCGCATAATAAACAATAATTAACGAGATCCTGTTTCATATTAATGGCAAAGGTTTGACAGTGTGTAGCAAACCAGCCGCACATTTTAATGATTTGTGTTTGCATGAAGTTCAGGCTTTCAAGCTGCATGTTGGAGGGATGGGTTTACTAAATGTCCAAAGTCTCTAATGAGCTCCTCCGGGAAGCCATACACCTCTAACATTATAAATGTTCCATCTTTATGCAAATGTGGAGATTCAGAATTCCTTGATGGAATGGATGTTTTGGGCTATATTCTGTCATTGAAAACAATTAAAAGTCAGGCCTGCAGCTGAAGTTCAGACACTTCCATGTGGGATATAGTATGCATAAACCTACTTTAAAAGCTTGTGATGCACAGGTGTATGTTTTTAAATATGGATTATTGTGATTAGCATATTAAAAACTTTGGGCTATATCTGAGGGTACACACTACACGCCAACCCCCCCAACCCTTCTATTGAAACCTCTGTGTTTTTGACTTCAAAGTAAATGAACTGTAGTGACCTTGGCTCTGCAGCTGTTGCATTACACTAGTATCTACAAACATTAGGCAGTGGGCAGATATGGAAAAAAAGTACAAGAATAGAAGTCCATGGATGAGAATTTAAGGGAAGGTGCATTGAAGCATGAAGGGTCAAAGTAGTAGCTATATGGTTCAGTACCAAATTCTGCATAAATTAAGTTTCAAATTGAGTGCTCAGATATACACATGAAAAAAGGTGCAAAATACAAGTATCAAATTGTAGGGGTCTATGTGGGCTTGTAGTGGTGCGGTGTAGGGGTGGCAGTGACACAAATATAAATATTCATTTTCACGTCATTTCACATCTAAACCATTAATTGAACAAACACAATAGTGTGTTCTTTCTGAATGCATGCCCACAGCGTTATCTTCCCTTCATTTTAAAATAAGTCATGGTTAATAACAGGTATGAGTTCCGCGCTTATAAACGAGATGAAAATGCACTGGTAAGAATTCAAATTGTTCACTCGTTAGGAAAAAATTAATGTTGCTAAAATAAAACTGAACATCTTTTCATAGGTAAAAAAAGCGTGTAAAACTATTGCTGATGGGCCATTTACCTAAGAAGACAAATTCAAGAGGAGAAAATGCTGTGCAATTTGTGTCTCCGTACACAGAAACTCTCTCTGAACATTTTGCATTCATAAGAAATCTGATAAAATCTGACCTGATCAGTTTTGGGACATTTATGTTATGGAATCTTAATCAAACTGCAGTATCACCATGTGCCAAATGGGGACACCTAACGCAGCCGAGGGGTAGGTTCATACATGAAAATTTTGATAGATTTCAGTCTGAATATCAAATTCTTAACAAACATTTTCCCATAATGCAGACAAAATGGTAAAAGTCTATTGGTATCTGTACTTCTGTCTGTGTTTTTTTTTCCTCCACTTGGTAACTCATTTTGCATTAACCACATAATATGTGTCTTTAGAGGACACATTCAAAAGAATTCCCCTTTTGTAACCTAAGTTTATTCATTTTTAGCAATGGTTCAGTACTTCGCATTGTCGATTTATCAATACATTCTCACAGTTTCACAAATCGTACCCTCAATCTATACCCATGGTTCATTACATCATGCCCACTCTCAAGTTATCTTTATCAAGTATTTTTTCTTTTCTCTCTGTTCCTGTGTATTTATCTATCTATTTATTTATTTATTCATGTTTTTTTTTTCTCATAATCCTGTTTTTACTTGTACTCCCATTTCCTTTTATTCATGTATACTTGTATTGATAATCCATTTGCCTTGACTGGAAAGCACTTTGGGTCAACTCCTGTTGTTTTTAAATGTGCTATATAAATAAAAGTGACTTGACTTGACTTGACAATTTATCAGTCCGAATGCAAATGTTAGATCTTTCTGTTGGGTGAGTTGTTTATGATATTGAGGACAGGAGCACTGATGATTTGACTGAATTTTAGTCTGAATTTTAGGCTGAAACACAAAGGTATTTTTTGCATGCTCAGTGCTAAACAAACAGTGACAATTTTGAAAACCCTACAACATTCTACCTTCTGCAATTAATGTTTGGGGCAATTGGCAATGTCATTGCTTCATTGTTGTAAGAGCATGGGCAGTGCCGAGAGCTCAAGGCAGAAATGGCTTGTGAATGTTGATCTAGGACCAGTTCTGCTGATTAGCTATTTTGTGGTTGTGGAGTCTGGTACTAGACCAACATTTATGGGAAACCTCTGCTTCAAGTGTATTGAGAACACCGTGTTGCCAAACTGACTGCTATGGGTCTGCATCACCTAGAGATCCTATTATTTGAGGGTACAAATTACTGAATTGTGGATATGGACTGATAGATTTAAGGTAGTAATTACTAAACTGTGGGTACATACTGGCACATCCAGGCCACACATTACTAAACCATGGGTACGAATGAGAAAGAGACTCCATTGCATACTGATATATATGGATTACAACAAATATACTGCCACACGACTAAACCACTCCACCTCTTCATTGGACAGATGTTTGAGTACACTGAAATGTCATCTCTTCCAGTCCCTGCTATCCGAACAAAACAATCCTCCAGTGCAGAATAATTGCATGTTATTTTAATCCTGATCTTATTTCCTGCTTGTTTATTACTCCTCAGTCTTGGCTGAAGGCTTTTTGGACAAGCCATGCCTTCATCTTTTTTTCCTTCGTTGCATGTTCTAGTAAGAGGAGAACCTTCACTCCTCCAGTTCAAAAGAGTTATTCACTTACACACACAGCAAAATGTTGTCAGGATTCTATCAAAATATGTCTACTTACAAGTAGATACATGTATATAACCAGTTATTGTATGGTCTGGATCCCTTGATAGCCTAATAGCACAGCATATGACACATCGGATACCACAATATGTGATATGGTATGTACTACACAGACAGATATGACAGAAATGCATTTTTGAGAATATATGCGTTCACTGGCATTCATTGTAGAGCACAGAGTTGAAGGTGTTTATGAACACCTTGTGCTTGTGCTGCAGGAGGTCTTTTTTCAAGGATTTATGTGCATTTTAACACTGTTCCACACATATCTGAGCAGCATGTGTTATTTGTAAGTGAACTGAGCTCATGACTATAAAGTCCCAGGTTCAAAACCCCTATGGGATTTTGATATTGCACACTTGAGAAAGGGGATTATCCTCAACCACTATGATAAATACAGTTATATGGAGAGAAAATATATAAACTGTGCACTTTGCAAGTTACTCTATGTAAGGTAAAGCAAATAAATATACATTGACAGTGACTGGGGGATGAGGTCACACAGTAGCATGCAGGCACCAGGCAAGAGCTAACCATCTATGCTCTTACTTGCTAGCTGTTTTACAACTAGCAAAGCTGCACTCTAAAAGGACTTTTTTCTAATTATATTTTATAAAGAAATCTTTAATGTAAATGCAATTAAGTTAGTATAAATTTATGCAATTAATGGAAATCTTTCCACATTGATCTATTTGGTTTTTAGCATACTTCAGTATAGTTTTACAGTCAGCGCATCAGTTTCATGTACCCCTGCAAATATTTGCTGACTCAAATGAACTTTCATCAAGTAAATCTCTTAATACTTACTATCTTGCATGAGCAAGTTCTAAAAGTGAGCTCAATCAAGGTGAAAACTCAGTAATATCAATGTTAAGACCATCAATGATATGCAGGATACAATCCATGAGGAAAGACAACCACATCACAACCACATCACGTTTCTAATGAGTTTAAAGTACACACTTAATTAGTTACATATTAAACTTTTGCCAACAAAAAGGATAAAAAGTGTTGCCTGTTCTGTCACTGATCTCCGCCACAGCGCCTGGCATACAGCCACTTTCAAAGCACTTTCTGCACTTTTTTTTTTTTTTCAAAATTGCACTTTCTCTTTACCTTTTCTGTATTCGCTTCTCTCGTCGTTTCTCATTTAATGGATAACACTGAACATGTTCTCAGGGATTGGGTGGTTAAAGGAGTCACTTGCCTGAAATGGGAACCATCAAAGTGACCTTCAGAAAGCACGTTCTATTCATCAAGGAGAGGACCACGGTTTAGGTTACTGTCAGTTCCGAAGGGGTTGAGATGATGTGATATACTTCCTAGCACTCGAAATCTAAGTGTGCAATGAAAGAATTGACCCCATTCAAGGCTTGATCAATACTAACCCTGGTACGTAATCTTGTCCACTCGGGAATTCGACCACTCTTACCTTTAACCTTTAGGAATAAGCTGGGAAACTATCTTTAGCAAGGATAGATTGGTCAGTGGTTTCAAGACATGTCATAGACAGGGGCTTCTAACATGTGCTTCTTTCAAACTGATGGACTTTCCATTTCTCTGTAAATGTGTTCGATGTTAGATGACGCAGCTGAAGCAAACAATATATAACAATTTAAGTGTGCATGCATTCAATTTCACAAAGAATGGTGGCAAAAATCATGCATTCAATTTCACAAAGAATGGTGGCAAAAATCAATGTGTATACTTGTGTATACAATAGCACATCATCTACTATTTCAGTGCTCGTAACACAGACGTACACTACTTGTACTAACTGTGTGTAGTAATCAGAGCATGATGATGATGATATGTGTATATATATATATATATATGTGTGTGTGTGTGTGTGTGTGTGTGTAGGTATGTATACATTAAATTTTGTAACTTAGCATGCATTCTTATCCAGAATAGCATACATACAGACGTATATGGACAACTACTAAAGCATACATAAAATCTACATATGAGGTTGTACAAAAATTAAGTCATGGGTATTATTTACTTCTTCCCATAGGAAAGAACAGCCAAAACCCTTTCTTCACTAGTTCGCATATTTCAAAATTATTTGAAAAATAACGACAACAAATGAACGCCTCTTTCTCTCACCTGTTGATGTCATCTGCTCTCCACTCTGATTGAAAGTATCCCTCAAGCTGTGTGTTTAGCAACAGGAGAGAAAACGTCGTTTTTGGCGGAGTTCATTGTCAGAATGCAACAGTTGAATTATGTCTGATTGCCCCAAATTTGCGTCACTCAAAGCTGAATCCCTCTACTTTGTGGTCATTGTAGGTTCTGAAATAGAGAAAATTAGCAGATTAGTAATAATGGGAAGCAGTGCAAACTGATCAAAATTGGTGGTGTTTGAGTTCAAGGGGTTTCTATTTCCAGTATCACTGAATTGGTGCTGGGGAGTTAGTCCATGTTAGCAGACCAGGAAGCATTGGTGCTCCCTTCATAGCAACCACAATTCAAATTTTAAGGTCGTAGTCCACTTCAAAGCAGGTTACTTTTGTGTTAAAAAAAAAACACAATGCAATCACATTGTTATGGGTATGTAAATGAAGACATATTTCTCAGGGAAAAGATAAGCTGATTGGCCATTTGTTTAAAAATAGTTTTTGCAACAGTTTACTCTGGGAGACAAATTCAACTGGAGGATTAAAGGCTCTCTCTGACTCCTCTCTTAAACAGGTTTTTTTAAGCTACATCATGGAATTTACTTGCAATGTGGACCCTTTATACTGACTTATGGTATAAGCCTTGTGTCAGGTAATTTGACAGTTCTGGCATTATGCACGAACTCACTACAGAGCCCACACTATATATATACATATAAATATTTTGTAACTTGCTTACGCTTTATAATAGTGTTCACTTACACTGGCACAAAACGAAGGCCTTCAGTTTTGTTTTGTTTTTCTGCCAATACAATTAGTTTGTAGCCTGTTTCTGGCTGAGTGATTGACTATGAATCTCTCTGTTTGTTAGAAAATTATTTGTATAGCAGTGGAACATGCATATTTATTTATTCATATTTCTTGTGTGAGAGAGATCTCCCGATATTCCTCAGACCACTATTAAGTTCCACCAGGGACCAGATGAAACTCAAAAGGTGTGACCTTTCAAACCACAGTTATAGATCCCCTGCTGTGTGAATATTAATGAGTGATGATAATGTCTATCCTTCATGAATCTGCTTAAATAGGATTTTCATGAAATACTAGTACACTATTTGTTGAATTTGTTGAAATTGAGAGGCAAGGAATTAATTGGTCCTCTGTGTTTTGTGATGATGATGTTCCTACGATTCCCATGAATGCTTGAAAACAAGTACCCATAACAAAGCAAAAACAAATGTGTCATTAGGCAGAATCACCACCATCTTTGGTTTTAATGTGAGAACATCATGACAGAATAATTCATTTTACATTTGAATAATGTCACTGTCAGCATTTCCAACATTTAATCACGTGCGTATATCCATTAGAAGTGTATTTCAAGTGCAGAACTACAAATCTGCAGCTGCAGCATATACTCCTCAACTCCACTAATTTCCAAAACAGCTGTTGCTAAAGCCATAAAACTCTGTATCAAAGCAATTCAATTAATGGCAAACCTGACATCGCCGCAGTGACTGCTCTCCTCATCAATGGTTTTCAAAGGAGACAATCCCATAACAATCTCAAATATTAAAGGAGTTATTCATAATCTTGCCAAGCCTAGTCATGTGACAGGTCACTTCGCTTTTTTTTTTCCCCACACCCAGACAATTTATGCTAGGTGCTGGAAGCAGAGAATAGAAGGCCACATTCTTTTGTCCCTGCAGACTGCAGCACAGTCAACATCAGATCATGCCTCCCCCCCTCCCCCCACTCCAACTGTGCCTGGCTGATCTGTTTCAATACACTGCTGGAGTGTACACCCTCTCGGCAGCTGGAGGGAATTTAATCTTCATGCCCATTATATCACTGCTTGCTCCTTTCCGAATTGCCTTGTTGCGATGAGATATGTGTTGGCTCTGTCGCGCTAACAACAACCCCAGGTTCCCAAAAAAAAAAAAAAAAAAAGTATCATTCAGTACAGCCTTTGCCACAACCAGACAACCAGAAGGGAAACAAGAAGGAAGTTAGATTCACTTTTTTACCTTAATTTATATTATTATTACATATCTTTGCAAATCGCATGGAGTCAAGACACGTTTTGTTTTTGCTCCAAAGTTTGTTAAAAAAATACATGAAAATTCCAATCCTCAGTCCACTGTAGTGACATTACTGCTATCTGTATTCACAGTCATAATATTCTAGGTGCCTCAGGAATGAGCATAAATAAGAGCTTACATTAACAGAAAAGTCATCATGCATGAATATACACGACACATATTGTTTGGACAGAACAATTTACTGTACTATATTTACAAAAACACCGTGTTCTCTTTCCCACCACTGCTGGTTTACATTAAACCAATGGCCTGACGGTATAACAATTTTTCATTAAAATAAATAAACTTCATGAGTTAAGTTGTTGCCTACAATAAATACTTTTTGAAAGAAATAGTCAACATTTACATCTTTACATAGCGAACTTAATTCGTTAGCAGAGCTATATGGCTGTAAACAGCACAAACTAATTAAAAGGGACCTTCTTTTTCGTCAGTAACCTCCACCACTCACTACTCCTCTTGCCATCTAGCTAACCCAAACACCCCTCCAACACATACACACACAAATTTACACCAACCGATATGAAGAATGCAACAGCCCTGCATGTGCTTACAGTGTTATACTATTTAACTTGTTTATTAAACTCAATCAATTTCTATTAAAAATTGTTGTCAACTGCAGCACGAGTTGATTAATTTGTGAAAATACTGAACAACATATTGATTTGATCCATAATCACATGGTATGTATCTCCACCCATTAAAAAGACTCACTCACTCATCATTACACACAAGTAATACCGATAAAAGGTCAGCATTCTAAGTAATTAGTGTGGCACTTTGTCCTTAACTTTCAGCAGTACATTTAATTCATCTCAACATTTAGTCCTAGCCTTCTTACACACATCATTATGGTGGTCACTGAAAATAATGAAAGTGAGTTGGACAGCAAAAAGTGTCATAATTGGTCACAGCTGCAAAAACCAACCATAACCACTAAAAATCTTACAGTGCTCTTATTTTACATTCTGACAATGAGGCAAGGTAACACTCCTCCCATGAAAACTGATGATGGGAGCTTTTAAGCATAAATCAAAATTTTAATAAACCTATTAATAAGTACAAAATATAGAAGCAAAAGCAGCCTGGCTGGCATATGAAATCCCAATGTGCTTTTTTATTGCTGATAATCTGCATTCCCAGGGGAGAGAGGCAAAAAACGTTCAATTTCTTTCCCTTCTTTACAGTTTGAAAAAAAAGGGGTGGGGGGGCATCAAAACAAGCAAAATAAAAAAATGTTGCGGGGAGCAAAGTAAAAAAGAAATATTGCAATTTCTGTCAAAATAAGGTTCACATAAAATGATTAAGCATGTTTACCCTGCAGGATTATGATGTCCAACACCAGTCTCTCGTTCTCTGTCTGTTTTATTTATTGTTTTTAAACATCCTTCCCCAAGGTGAATTATATGGCATATGGAATTTCCATTGATACAGCTGAATGTTTAATGAAACAATTCAAGCTAAATATCTTGCTCAAGGGTACAATACAGTATCACTAACTAGCTCAGGGTTAGAAACTGTCACCCACTGGTTACTAGCTCTAATCTTTAACCAGAGCAGCTCTTACCTGATAAAAACTTATAATATAATACTGTAATAATACTATAATACTATAATATAATACTTATAATATTTTTTTTATAAAAATCATAAAATTAGAAATGAATGCCAGTGGGACTTTTGCCTTTCCAAAATATGAATGCAAGATGGCGCAAATTATAGAGTACCTAAAGGGTTAAATGCACATTCACCATGTTTCTGTCCCTGACCTGTGAAAACATGCACCTTAATGCAAAGGCAATCTGGTGTATCTTATTTCTTTTGAAATTACACAAAAATAGTGTTTTATTTGCCACTTTTAGTCTTAACTAGTGAAATATGGAAGGAATGCTCCAGAGAACATTGCCTGATTTTTCAATTTTATGGAAAAAGAAGGAAATATCTTTAAATCTCCTTAGGGGATTTAGCTAGTGAGATTGGGCCAAAATATATTGTTGTGTAAACATAGATATGATTGTAGATAGTCTCAGTTGGCATGGAAATATGTTCTAATTATGAAGTGCTGTACTATTTCATATTTATATTTCGACTGTATTAGTGTGTGCAATCATACTCCATTATGGTGTGATACACAAAAGCGCAAGGGAGATTAAAAGAAATATTTAATTTGTAGATTTAATTAACGTGACTAATATGGTTACCGATTACAGAATGAGAGCTGTTTTTACACATCAAAGAACCTTGATTACCTCATGTGATTCTGTTTGGTTATGGGAAAAATAGTCAGTGATTCAATGCAGTCTGACTCTCTAGTAGCTTATGGCCATCTTGAAACCTTAGAACATGGATGATAAGGCATTGGTAACAGGAGGCCAGACACCCTGTGATACCATATTTGTTATGGTGGTTATTATTATTTGCTCAGAAGATGCCATGATCCAGGCCAACATGAATTGATTAGCATTTTTTTTTCAGCATCACATCCCTCTGTTTATACACCTTGAAATTTCAGAGCAATTCAGGTTAGGAACCTGACTAAAAGGTTCAATGGCATTTCCTCACCTGGGAATCAAACGTGTAACTTTTGGGATGACCATCCGGATCCTCAACCACTCTGCCACAGAGACACCTAGGCAGCTTTCTCCTGTGATGCCGTGACAACTATTGTTACCTGTAACATGGGACCGGTCAGTTCAGGAGCTCGTGGACACAAACCTGATCAGGCGGCTGGCAGGAAGACACATCAGCCTCTGGTTTGGACGGCTATTTTTAGCAACTCGTGTAGATTGTTGGCGTGCTCACAAGAGAGATGGCAATGTCATGGGCGTGAGGAAGGAGCAATAATAAACTTTCCTTTAGGGGACCCATGGTGTAAAATAACCAGCAGCTCAGATTGGAGCTGCTGAGCTCCCACAGTCCGGAGAGGTCATTAGAGACCGGAATCTTAATTTGACCGCAGCGTAGCGGGGGCCTACTTGACATTTGGAGGATGAGAATATATCTCCCTTTTTACTAATACAGACTTTGTGTTGCACTTGGGAATGTGGGAGGATGGCTGTGTTTTTGTTACTAACACTTTGTTTTTCCTGGATGACAAAAAAACGCTTTTTTTTGGTGACACTGAACAGTATATAGTGTAAGGTTAAATAAATGTCAGTTTCTTCAGATCAACTGATCAGCTGGATATTGGATTTTTTCTGCTTAATAACATAATGTTATAATTTAACCTCAATAGCATTACACAGAGGAAGGTCATAATGCCCACAAATAATGAATTATATGTGAATTATGAATTAACAAGGAAACACATTTGTTAATACCCTGTGGTTAGCATTTTGTAAACCCACCTCTGGCATGGATTACACTGACAAGATAGTTACTGTGATGTTTCATGAGCTTCTAGCACTTCTGAGAGGGATTTTTTGCCCATTTCTCCAGGCATAATTGAAGTACGGCCTTTGGATTTTTTATTTTTCATTTATGAGCTGCTTCTTTGGGTTTGAATCTTAAATAATTGTTTGGATTAGGGTTGTGGGTATTTTCTCGAAGACAGCTTATGAAGCACAGAATCCTGAATATTCATAAATTTGATGAAAAGTGTGGCCTATTCTCCAAAGAAAATTAGTTCAAATTATTGCAGCAATTGATTGGTTTCCAGTTTAATATAGGCTATGCAGTGATTCAGTGATTGGTTCAAATCAACATGTCACCAATGACACCAATAGCTTCATCCACTTTGGAGTTTATAAAGCCTCACTTTGATCACAAGGTAATACCAGACAGGTTCTCAACTGCATTCCCACCTCCCATTTATTTTTCTATTCAGGTCAAAGCTTGCTGAATACATTTGAAACAAGACACCTGTACACATCTGAAGGAGTAAATAACCTTTTCATCATTCTATTTTCAAAAGAGTAATGTAAAATTTAAACAGATGTACTGGGTTCCTTGTTGAGTTATTTGAGTGGGTGCACTCCGTTCTGATGTCAGGCTAACTGTATGCCCAAACGTATTAAGATAATACTCATATTTTAGATCTGATATATTGCAGATGCTGTCTTTGAAGTTAAGGAAAATAAATGAAATAAAAATGAAATCTCAGTGCACATTTATTCAGTGTACATTTAATATAACGTCATGTCATTTTCTTTCCCAGCTTCTGGATCTTGGGGCCAAAGTCAAAAAAAAAATTCTTTATTTTGTCATATAAATGGATGCGAACCTTGTGTGTGGAGTAATGACTGAAGTGAATTCCCTTCAATCTGGAATTATCAGTTTTAAAGAAAAAGTAATATAACACTAGATGCTCTGTATATGTGAATGAGACAAGTGTTGTCTCTGTTTGCAGAAATGACTTTTGGTCTTTAATGACAGAAAGATACCCAATTTAAAGGAATCTTGGTAATTGTTTAACACTGGTACAATAATGGTAAGAAAAGAGATAGGGAAGACATCATTTTATTCCCTGCTCTGGAAACAAACTTATCCAATACAGAGCAAAAGTGCCAACCTGTTTTTTATCAATATCGGCAATGACACAGGTTCACCATGAAAAAAAAAAAAAAACCTGAAACCTGGTGTCAGAATTTGGCAGCTCAACAGCAGTAATGGAAACAGATAACCTGAAGCCTTCCTCTTGTGACAATCTGAGGTGACAGGATTAGACAGATAGCACAGGCTTTGAAGCAGCTGGTCAGCTGCAGCTGGACGCCCTCGTTAAATCGGCCTTCATGCTTCACTCACAAGATTCTACTCCTGAGGTTCCCAATTTAGTCTTAAGGACACCCTCTCCATTCTGCCAAGCGCCGTCACGACTGAAAAGCGATGTCTTCCCTAGCACGGTGACGGAGTGATAGAACTAAGTATAACATGGCCATGCTGTCACAGATCCCATGGAAGTGCTTGGTTTTCTTCATAAATTGCCATTTATGTCCTCATTGAATCTTGATGAGTGCAGTTCCAAACTGTTCGAGAGACTGTTTTGGCACTGTGTATGGATTGTACAAATCTGGTGTTTGATGATTTTGATGTTTTAACAAGCTAACGTTAAATGGTACTGGACTTGTAACGGTAAAGTTGTAGATCCTAGGTCAACTCCTGTCCTCCTCTTTAGCAAATTGCTTGATGAAAATTGCTTCAATACATATCAAACTAAAATGCCAATAATGTAAAGTGAAAATGCAGTCCTTTTTGTAAATACATCAAAGTAATTGACAAAAAGCAGGTCTGATTTTAAATATTCAGGGGTGCTGGCATTCAAACCATTCTTTACATTTTCTTTCTCAATTTGGATCATTCACATATTTATAATAAATATCTGGTTTGACAACCATGGAGTAAGAGACATCCACTACAAGTACATTTCCAAACTTGTGTTAAATGGCCCTAATTCTGGAGTATTTACATTGTACCTATTACAATTACAAATATACACATATTTCCATAGTAATGAATGTAAAATAAATGTTAAATAGTTAAATGCAGCAGTTATTATACCTATGTACACTACATAGGTAAGCAGTAGTGCCTATGTGCCATGGTATAAATGCATTAAGGCCTTTTTTGATGGTCACTCTCCACTTCATATCCAGTGAAGCCTCACTTTGTTGTCCTCTTCTTTTTCCTTACTCTGCCCTCTCAATTATCTTCATGCCATCTCTTCTCTTGCTATCTCACATATATATATATACAGTGTATATATATATATATATATATATATATATATATATATATATATATATATATATATATATGTTTGACCTGTCTCAAAATATGTTTTTTTGTTTAGTGTCAAAGAATAATGAGGGCTGAGTATTATTCCACAGTGCAAGGTCTTACAGCTGCACAGTACTGTATAAGACTCCCCCACTAGTGTGGAACGAGATAGCTGAGACAGACAGTGTTGTTTCAGTAAATATAAATCAGCCTTTTCTATTGCTTGGAGGAAATGACAGTCCTTCTAAAAATATGCATCACTCACTCAGAAAACAACCTGCCATACAATAAAATACAAATTGCTTTATTCTGCCAAGGAAAGTGCTCTACAGAGAAAGAATCTCGTCAGAGCTCCGAGTTCACTGACAGCACCGCTGTACTAGACGCCAGTGCAGCCAGCTTAAATGAGATCATTTAGGCACAGGACTGATTCTACCAGGGTTATGTATTTCTTTGCTTTTCATGGAAGAGGAGGTATTGATAAAAAAGTTGCCTTCACTTCACCATCTGTTCCATGCTATTCTCTTTAAATGGTTTTAAGAGACATTCTGATTTTTTTTTTTTGAGGCCATTTCTCCATCCTTACTTGAAAAGTCAGTAAATGACAGTAGATCTTTGTCTTGAATTCAGGGGCCTACCTGATATGTGACATGAAGATAAAATTGGAAGTGTGATATGCAACAAGTTGTACTACTGTATAATCTAGTGCACTCCACTAATTCCAAGATGCAGAGCAAAATGAACGTCATACCCCACTTTTTTTAGCTGCTGAAAATAGTTGAATTGGGATGTGTGTGCACCAGATGGTGAAGCAGACTCCCACTATCTGTGTTTTCTGGTACATTTATTAATTTTCTTTTCCCCAGACATAAATTGACATACATTTGTGCCTGCGTTTCATATATATTTTTAACAGAGGCACTTCTTTTCCAAGTGCAGGAATGATATTTATGCTAAGACACTACACTTACACTCTGGATTTGCAAGTGAGAATCTTTAGTAGAAGTTGAAGAAGTGTTGTTGCAACTCCTAATTTGACTCATATCTGTGTCATTATGTCCATCCAGTTCTGCATGCATATTTTATGATTAATACATGATATATAGCACCAAATGAGTAACATGTGACATCATAGAGGCTTTTTAATGTCCATGAAACATGCAAAATCAGACAATTGTGAATAATAGGGACTGCTTTCATTTGGCACACAGTGAATGAGCCAGGGTACCAGGCAATAACATTAATGTAGAAAATGAAGGCTAGTAATCCAGATCAGCAAATACTGCACTTATTTTGCAATTTACAGATGTGAATATTGCTGACTCTATTGTCATGAGTGGTGACCTTTTTCATCAGTCAATCTTTTTTTTTCCAGTTTTATAATATTCATTCTGTCTCCCCTGGCAAGAAGTATTTTTTCATGGGCCATGCTGGTAAACAATTAAAATGTAGAAACTTTTTTTAAAATTTTGAACATTCTGAATTTTGTTTGCCATGTTCACCTTCATCACAATGGTGTACCGGTGTTGTTTGTCCCTCGGCTCGGCAGGTGCCGTCTCCTCCTCCCACACCTCCTTGATCACATCCAGGGCCCTCTGACAGTGTGACTGGCTTGAGGTGCTTCACGATAAGCGAACAGCAGAAATGGCAGCTACACATCCCTTTCTCTCTCACCCTCACTCATGCATCATCTCAGCACAGACTTGAGTGTTTCGTTAAAGTGCTCCACTAACCCATCAGGTTGGGGATGGTAATGCTCCTAATGCCAATAAACTGTGTACTTATTTTAGTATTGTAGATATAAATTTAGTTCCCTGATGTGCAATAATTTCCTTGGGAATTCCTACCCCAGAAATCAGCTGACCCAAACACTATTTAGCCTCATACTACTTAAGGAGAAGGCTTCAGAAAACCTCACAGCATAGTTACTCATAATAAAGGATGAACCTATTTACTGAACTAATGGGGACTACTGGGCCTACCGCATGCATTGTTGTGAAGGATATCTATCACAGCAATGGAGACAATGGGCTTTGCTCAGACAGTCTGATTGTAACTGTGCATTGACACTCTGGACACGTACAGTTTCACCAGACAGACCTGGCCAGTAAAAACGTTAACTAATGCATGCCACAGTTTCCTCTCTGCCATGACTTGCTGTTGGGACTCAAAAGTGTTCCATCCACAAATAAGAGGTAAAACCATTTGATTAATGTCTTTGTGGATTTGGAACCTGTTATTGTTCTCCACTCAAAACTCTCCTGTCTGTACTTTCTCAAAACACTGAGCTTAAGAGGCATCCTATCTCTGTAGCTCCCATACATCAACGGGTAGTATTTTACCCGGAAAGACAGTTTTCACTAACTTTTCCTGCATGCCACAGTGTTTACACGGCCTGCACTCCTGACATTTTTTTTATGTGTTTTAACAGCGGGACTGAAATTCAGTTCACCATGTACAAATGGAATACACAGTTCTGAAGCCTGTGATTGACTGATTGCTCGGTTGCTTAGCTACAGGTGACAACAAAGCTCTGCAAAAGCATGAGTAACATTTCCAACAAGGGAAAATCTACCCTTAAAATAACATTCCATGGCACCTAATCAACATGAGAAAAGCCTTGTACAGTCAGTGCACTTCCACTGTGAAGTAAGCCCTTGCATCCCCATGAAAACACTTAGCTCAATGATCCACTTACACCTAAGTCCAGGTACTGCCCATATCCACCAAATGCAACATGTTTACAAACAACAGTAGCCTTGCAAACATCCTTCTTCATCTGAAAGTCTCTCAGATCGATTGTTGTATCTCGTACGGTGTAACACTAATTGACATTACTTTCACGTGTCATATGCTGAGCAGCCTTATCTGCCTACAAAAGAATGACAAATGACATCCTAACTTCACCTGTTTTTTTTGTTGTCATTAACACTACTAAAATGCGTAGGCGTTAACTCAGGTCTACTTTTTTTTTTGCACTTTGCTACTGTCCCCAAACTTACCGAATTTAGGCAGTGTCTTAACCTTCCCGGCACAGATGTCGGAAGTTTGTCTTGCAACGAGATATGTCTCGGTTAGATGCACAGCCTCTATGGTGTGCCTCAGATCCTTCTTACAGACAAAGTTCCAAATATCAGGCCTCAATATCCATGAACTGTTTGTCTACCACCAGTGCATTGATGACCATCAGGACTGTAAGTGGAATCCACTTCTTTGTCAGGTCCCCTGAATCAAAGTACAGTACATTTAACAGCAGCATCTCATGTGGCTGTTCAAAAACATCTCCAGTAAGTTTGTTGATTGATCTCATACTTTTCCAGAGTTGCTTGTTTCAGCCTGGAAAGGCCACTGAAAGGTCTCAGCCCTCCTCTCAAACATAGCCAGGTATACCCTGATTTTGTCTCTGTCTGTGAGCTTTGGCATCTGAAGAGTGAGAAGTGGGCTGTTGTGTCCAAGACACGTTGTCTTTTCTTACTTGGGCCATGATGCAGTTGCTGCTGCCTTTGCCTTTGCCTACACCAGTGTAGCCTCTATCTCTCCACCTCTGCGCCTGCTTTTCTCCTCTGACCTGTGGTTTGCTTGGATGATCAATACTTTTAATACTTACGTTAACTGCCAAATTGTCTTCAGCTGGAGAGTTAAATTTTAAGACTGCTCCTGGCCACATACCACATATGTATTCCTTTATTTTCATTAAGCAGACTCTCTTATCCAGAGTGACTTATATAGGTTACAGTTTTGGTTTGGGAGATCTGCCTCATGCCACGTTTTTGTTTTCTTCTTAGTTTGTACATTCCTGCAACAATCAATTAGGCCATGTGCTTTTTACAGCCACTGTCCTTTGTTTTTGAGTCAGGGATGTGATATGTCATAACAGAACAAGGGTAAGAACGAAATTGGGTGTTTCCACACTTTTCATGAAACTGTCATGACTTTTTTTGTGCAAACATTTCCCAAAAAAAACACGCTCACTTCTACGAACATTTTGATCAATGAGGCCCAAGATGTTTTAAATGTCAGGAAACCAATAAAAGACTAACACATACAAGCTCCCATGACTAAATATGGTGGAGGCTAATAGGATAATATTGGAACATACTGATATAAAGACATGGCTAATAGGTGGATATTGCAAATGGTTTTGTAAGTGACTGGTTTCAGGGTACCCCTTTAGAATTAGTGCCCCCTACTATTAACAGTTCAATTTAATGAGGAAAATAATAATAACCTACCAAGGATCTTTACAACATAAACATGTTCTCTGGCTGTATCTCCAAAACTGTTGATGTTTGTATTTAATTGTTAACTTTATTGAATTGTAGGACAGTGGTTAAGGAGCATGACTTGCACCTGAAAGGTTGCCCGTTTGAGTCCCCACTTGGTCACTGCTGCTGTACCCTTAGGCAAGGTACTTATCCCACCATTGCCACAGTAAATAGTAAACATAAAAAAAACTAACTGATGTAAGTTGCTCTGGATATAAGTGTCTGCTAAATACCAATAATGTAATGTAATGTTTGTGAAACTGTGGAAATGGGATCCCCATCTAAATCATCAATTCAACTTATGTTTAACAGTTAAACAGCATTTCAAAACAGGTTAATTGTCTTTGTAACTGTCATTGTGTGTTTCTAACTGAATCAGGCCAATCATTGGCTGAAAAGACCTACCTGCCCATTAGATGCTCATTAACGACAGGTGTGTGTGGATGGAGAGAACTGAGCAATTTGTATTGTGACTGAGCTTGAAGCTGGTATTGCTTTTTTGTTTTTCTTTTTAATGTAAATTATTTGATTTTTTACATTTTTCCCTTCCATTTTTATCTGTGCTGTGTCATCCAGTACCGTCACAACAGGAATGAATGCAATCATTAATGCCAGTATTTAATTCAAATAAAAATGTCAGAGGCAGTAGCTTCAAAATGGTGGAATCCAAACCTGGTGGTCATGGTAATTACTACGTATTTGCTCAACAAATTCCATTCACCCAGAAGGCCTGACAGGAGTTTTTGTTTTGTTTTACATATCATTTGTTACAGGATATGTTCTAGAAGCAGTTCAGGTCCTGCAAATTACTGAGGTGGAGAAGCACCTTAAAATTTACCCTGCGATCTTCAGGGTCCAAGTCTGCAGTCTCTGCCATTATGCCATACTGCTGTCCCTTGGATTATCCTGTTAAATTCATAGAGATCACATTAAACAATCGTCACTGCTGTGTCAAAAAAGGAAAAACATTTACTGAGGCTTGATATTTTTAGGCCACACCCAATTAATTCACAATTTGACTAAATGAGCTAATTTCACAGTCTGGTGAACAGTCACAACTCTTAACTGGAAACAAAATTTAAATTGTACAGCAGATGGAGGAAGATGTAAACTAGAATTTCTACAGACTTAAGTTGTTACAGAAGGTCAAATAACTGGTCCTCGTGAGCTAAAATCTATTCAGATTCAGGAATGCAAACAAAACATTTTTTCTTCAGTCTGTTTCTGACAGCTAGATCAAGAAGATTTTGTTTTTGATCTTGCAGATATGCATGTCACCTCCTACAGTATTTCAATGATTTCAGTTGTAACGACCTTAACAAACTGCTATGCAACGTTACATTTGTTTATCAGATGCCCTTATCTAGAGTGATTAACGTAGTTTCATACATTCATACTTCATTCCGTTGTATTCAGTTATGCAGGTGGGTATTTATTGAGGAAATTTGAGTTAAGTACCTTGTCCAAGGGTATAACAGCAGTAGCCCCATGGGAAGGGACTCAGCAACCTTTGGTTGATGAGCCCTGCTCCCTACCACTAATCCACACTGTGGTCAGGGAACCTTTAAAATTTCAGGTTGAACGTGACTTTTATTTATTTATTTAAATTCTTCCTACCCTGTAGGGGAGATTAGGATACCACAGGTTCTTTTCATTCTCTTGCAAGCATGTGATATGTGAGGAAATCCTGTGCTAAGACCTAAGGCTCAAATGTAATTCTTGTCATTCAGCAGCACCACGGCCCTAATTTAGAGATGTGAATCTGCGTGTTTGAAAGTGCGAAAATCATTCTGGAAAACCTAGTACTTTATAATTATGTGTGACTGAGATTGATATTGTTTTAAACTTGAAAGTTCACATAAAGCTAGATGTAATTATCAGCTACATGATAGCATATTATTTCACTATCGTAAAATAATGAAGCACATCTTACATCGCGATGTTTGACTTAAACACCCATCTCTTACCCACACATTACCAAATGAACTCAGTTAGCTGTCTCCCTTAGTCACACATATGCCAATATTTGAACAAATGTTGAACAAAATGTCTGAGTATATAGTTCACTGTTATAACACAAATGCACTTTCATTAATCCTGTAGGAGTTATCAATAATGATGCATGACCTTTGTTATACACTGGCTTGATAGCTTGCAAGGATAACCACAAACTACTTATGTAAATTAGCTGTGTTTGATCCTCAATCTCCTTAAGTTTCATGTAGGAACCAAAAAGCACACACTATATAGGTTACCTGTGTAGCTAACAATGCTGGTATGTTTTGGCAGTTGTGTTATAATCACAATGTGCCATACATGTTGCTAGCTCTATGTTAGGCTTTTTCCAGTTGCCCCCTTAAATGTCAGTGCATAAGGTCTTAGTCTAAACAACAAAGCCATGTCAGAATAATGCAAAATGGCACCCATTATGAAGAGGAGGAAACAGCCAGTTATATCTCCCTGATATGAAAGGTATATGCAAGTACTGAAGATTGCTGAAAGCTTAGTATTCAAACAAGTATGGCCACTGGGAGTTAAATATTATACAGTCTGCATCACAGTCTTTTCCTCACTGTCTAAAGTAACAAGTCGCTGGACAATCTCTTGAGCAGTTGTACTGCTACTTAAAGACTAAGAACTGACTTTCACTCAGGCTTGGCTGCTACCCAAGGAGGCCATAACCAACTCAGACATAATCTAAAGGGTGTTTGGTGGGAGGCATTCAATCTGACCTCCAATGTGCTTTTTTCCTGTTCTTCCAGTAACAATTTTGTGCGGGTATCATTTTTTTCCACTGTGATGCAGCATTGTTGTTAATTGCAGTAACTGCCAAAATTTTCAAATTAATTAGGGATTAAAGTGCCATAACAGTTGGAAAGGAATGCTCTAAGTCTGAGGGATACAACCTTGACGGGGTAGTGTACACATGGTTTACTTTAACTTTATCACTCTCTTTCAAAAGACAAGAGAAGATGAAAGGGTTGTAAATGACTGAGACATATATTGCAATTTGATCTACTTGGGTCTATGTCACAGAGAGATTATCAACAGATCCCTGAGAGATTCGAGCTGAATGTCTTACTCCGATCAACTGCCCATTAACTTCACTAAAATACAATGATTCCATCTGCTCACTTTTCTGAACTTTATTTCCTAGGACATAGTTGTTATTTCCCCAATTTCTTCCGACTATCAGGTGTTGATGTTGGCGCATTATACATTTTTTAGGACTGCTGCATTCTAAAATAGTGCTGCAATGAATTCTGGAGCTAATGGCAAGTATTGTACACTAGATTGAAATATCTTGCCTACACTCTGGATGACAAATTAAAATTCAGTCATGCAGTGATTCTCTTATTATAATTGCCCTCTGGGAAATAAGCTGTTCAGGAAAAAAAAATCAAATTGAGTCTTAACCTCTTAGATAAACTGACAGCAGTAAGGAGCAGAGATTTTTCTCAACAGGATTAACACAAAAGCCACTATACAGTTACTTTCTTTTCTTTTTTTTTAATTGGACAAGGTGAATACGTGCAATCATACAGAATGATTTGAGCACACATGTGGTATACTGACTGAGCACAAAGCCATGAAATGAATAAATAAAGAACAGTGTAGCTGGCCTCATAACTACATATACTGCAGCCAACAAAGTGCAGATTTAAGTTTTTTTCTTCAAATGGGATCCATTTTAATATTATACTGACCTTTGACCCTACATCTTATAGATTAGTCCATTATGAAACAACGCTATCTCTGTATAATTCCTCTTTATGATATCCCTTAGGCAAAAGGGATAAATGATGCTATGTCCAATTAATAATCAAGGAAGGAAGAAATGACTGAATCTGCTTTCATCTCCATCATTTTAGATAGACCCATAAAACGAAGGGAGACAGCCTTATTAGTTATTAATGACATGCATGATAACGCCACAAGTCACATGATCTTTACATCAATTAAGTTTTAAATATTTGATGGCATGCCTAGTTCCTCTTACTTCCATACTTCATTTTAAAAATATTACTTCAATGTGCTTTAATTTAAGATCTTGGTTGGCTGCCTCACAAATACACACACATGCCTGTTGTTTGCTCACTATTTGCACTTTTGTACGTCGCTTTGGATAAAAGCATCTGCCAAATCAATAAATGTAAATGTAAATGTACATGCACACACACACACACACACACACACACACACACACACACACACACACACACACTCATACTCGTGCATGCAAACAAAATGTAGAACCATGAATCAAAAGAAGGTCAGGACCAAAGTGTCACATAGTGTCCTGGAATAAATATCTTGTCAAATTAAAGTCATTGGGAGATTAAATCAGCTTTCTTTTTTGATATAGGCTAGTTCCAATGCTTTAGTCTCAGAGTAGAATGCAGATGGAAATTTAAGGAACTTTGTGAAATAATCTAAAATCACATATTCAATACAAGCTTTCCTGTCAGTCACTATCAGCAGTACTATAAATAGGGGACTGGCTGTATGCCCCTTTGCCAGAACCCCATTGGCAAGGAAGCCCAAGTGACCTGCTGTACACACTTGTATACTATATCAAACATTGCTGGAAGCTCTTTCCTGTTATATCAGCATAATGCTTAGTTACAACAATTACAGACAACACGGGAAAATATGGGTTAAACATAAGGAAGTACATGGAAGCATATGTGTTACCATCTTGTACAACTGCAATAGATGGTTGCCAAATGGTATAGGTTAAGAGTGGTCAACCTTAATTATAGGTCCTCTAAGGATAAGGCTGAAATGGGCAACAGGACAAACATATAGCAGTAAAGCAATCAAAGTTTATTCTGCTGGGGCTATACTTGTGGGGAATGTTGTTATTGGCTGCAAGATGAGCTTATTGAAACATGCAGGAAACCTTAAATTGAGATTTCTATGTTTGCAGGCCAGCCCTACCTGCCACACAGATACACATTTTGCCCAGAGGCATGCTGGGGTTTGTATTTCCCCAAACCTTATTACCATACTTATTTTCCTAGTTTATTAAAAGAGGTAGTTATTCCTGTACTTTAGTATTATGTAAAGGGCGCTGGCTTCAGTTTACCATTCATCGCAATGAAGGACAGGTTTAACATTCAAATGTGAGGCAGACTGAGGTTCCTTGTTAATTATCACAGGGACTGTGAATGATCAGATTAGCATTTAACGACATATAACATACATAATAAATGCAGACTATTTTGTGCTAATTCACACCATTGTATTTGTTACAATTGAGCAATCATAAACAGTGTCCTAATATGAATACTGTGTTCCATGTCTTCCAGCACAGACAGAAAACACTGTCAATGCAACACATTTACCAACAGGAGTACAACATCAGGAAATAGAAGAAAGCAATCAGTCCATATTATGCATAAATCCATATGTATCAATTCTGTTACTCTGGCTGCAAACTGAATCCTGTTTGTGAGAGATCTGTGCGGAATGTTCTGTTCCATTTCAAAGTGTAAATGTTTTTGCCCAAGCAAATTTGTATTAATTTCTTTAATTGATAAAAGGTAGTTTTTAAAGCAAATTTTAAAAGATATCCAAATAAATACATCAAACATCTTACTGAAGTCATTTGAAGTTTTTAAGACCTGAAAACTTCAAATGACTTGAATGGTTATGGTTCAATAAGCAGACATATTCTGTAACAAATGCCACATCTGCAATTAAAAATGTATTCTGTAATTATAAGTTTTTATTAGTCATGTCTGTATACACTTATAATATCATATTTGATATTGCAATAACCATTATACACTGAAAATATATCCTCCACCCCCACCCTGTGCACTTCCATTTTTAGGTTTGTGAAATTGCTGAATAGACCCCCTAGGTCTCCACTTCCTACCTAAAATATTCATAGATCGTTAAAGAAATGGAAAATGTCTCCAGATGCTTTGAATGAGCCTCTTCGCGACAAGACAAACACGGTGACTCCTTCTCATTTGCAAGCGCAAACAATGCCCAAGGGCTCAATTTCAACCAATGTTGCTGTGCACACTCTCACAGCGCTTTGCCATTCAGCTATGTAGTGCAAAGCATTTGCTGGCATTAAACATTCCATGGCCATACCCAGATGTCACATACGGTGTTGTTTTCATAGATCTCTGGTACACAGTCATTACAATTCATATCTACAGGATTTTTTTTTTCTTTTTTTTGCAGTGTTTAATCTCCACTTATATAGCACAAAGCAAAATAATCCAATCTGCCCTTGTATTAAAATTTTTCACGTACAGCTATTTGTGGGTTTTATTGTATTGATTATTTGTTCGTTTCTGTCTAAGCATAGTGTTTACCAATGGATTTGTGTCAGGTTTGCTTTTTTGCTGGGTAGACAGAGGTACCACATAAAGTGTACTTTCTGCTTTGTATTTGATATTGGATCTGGATTTTATTCTTTGCTGAATTTGGCAAACACCAGTCCGGAAGGAAGATTTGCATCTCAGCAAGGTCACTGTCAAGGTCACAATAGTGATAAATATTTCTCCACATCTACTTACAGTAAGAATATTCATGACAAATAAAAAATATTGACATTGAAATGGTGTGTAAATAACAGAAAACATGCTCAAAAACAGTAGTGAACTCCACTAAACAAAGATTTCACAATCAGGAGTGTTAAAGAAGGAGACACTGTCCTATTTAAAGGATATGTGTCTGTTGGTCAGAAACCACATAACTATAATCACAGCTGTCTTTCCCCAAAGTCAATGGTCTCCTTCTGGTTAACTTATCCTCTCTTTTTCACAAAGCTCACTACTGAATTCCAGGGATGTCAGAGTATTCATTCTTGGTAGTATCCTTCTATAATGGAAGAGGAATGTCAATGTCAATGGTTTCTTAGTGTCATTCTTCTTCTCATTCTTATTTATTTATTTATTTATCGGGGGTGGGGGATTAGGTAAATATTGCCAATGGACTTGTCATTAATAACAATCACTATCAACCTCACCATTATTATCATTATTTCACCATCATCACGTTTTACACTTACTTTTATTCATAAGCTAGGAAATAATGAGTTGTGATGTAAAAACAGTGCACTGATTTAAAATGTATTGTATTTCATTTACATTTCATTTATCTTTTTTATTTGTCAAAACTGCAGGTACTCAAATGACAGCACAGCAGACTATTTTTGTAATTTTCCATATTTTACAGGTAGCTACATTATGGTATTGCAGTGCATATATGTAAAAAATAGTTGCTGATATGTGTAGTAGGCAACATTACATTGATAGAATAAAAAGATCACCCCTTCTCTTCCCAACTATTTGTGAACACCAATTGAAAATCAATTTTGAGCACACCACAGTACCTCTACATCTGGCACATGTAAGCCAATTCAAACCCTGGTCATGGAGTTTAGCCTGTAATAGAAAAAAAAAAAACACTTCTACTGCCTGATCCATTTCAGAGCCCCGGCAACATATTATTTTATGTAGTACATTACATTACATTATTGTCATTTAGCAGACGCTCATATCCAGAGCAACTTATATATGTCATAATGTTTGTATGTTATCCATTTCTACAGCTGGATATTTACTGAGGCAATTCTGGGTTAAATGCCTTGCTTAAGGGTATGCCATGCCCCTGCAGGGAAGCGAACCAGCAACCTTTTGGTTACAAGCTTTGTTCCTTACCACTTAGCTACACTGCCCCCATCACCCATTCAGCTTTATATATAAATCTAAATGCATTATTATTATTATTATTCATAGTAGTAATAGTAGTAGTCGTAGTAATACACTACCAGTAGTACTACAGCTATTTTCTCTGATAAGATTGGATTATGTTTCATATACTGCCACATAATATATAATATATGACACAAGAATATGATTTTTTTTTTCCCTTGTGGATGCATGTGGTGTCAGCGCTCTCCCTGACATTTGTCATTTGTCTCAAATAAAAGAAAGGTCAAACACATAGATTGTCTTTATCCAGTAATGAGCTTACAGAATGAAGTGAAAAAGGTCAAACATTTTGATCTGCGCAAAGTCCCTCCTGTGGTCCCTAATTATTCAATCAATGAGGATGACTAGTGTCCGTGAGCAGCTGTTGGCCCACTGCAAGAACCCGCTCTGATCCGCTGACCTTCACCAAGTTCGTTTTGAAGTGAAAATGATATGTTTGCATAGCATTAACGAGCCTTGAGGGCTTACCAATCCTTCTTTTCATTTTCAGGGGGCTGGGACGGTAATCGCAGTACAGCCTTACAAACTGTTTGCAATTTACAATTCTGTCACAAACATTCCCCAGTCTCCGCTACGCTGCAGGGCACATGGCAGTATACTAAGGGCCCTATTACAAATGCATGATTAAGTGATTAGCGGTTCATCAGTACACTGAGAATAGCAAAATTTTGAAAATAGAACAAGGGGCCTTTTAAAAAAAGCAACATCTCAATCATATTCCCCCAGGTACATTTAAGAAAGGCTTGCGTTAAAAAAAGGCTGGTGTCTGTATATGTGGAAAATAAACAGATAAATTAAAGACTAGAGATAATTCTGAAAATGAATCAGAGATGTAAACAGTAAACATGGTTATTGACCTGGCGCCTTGTTTGGGTCCGCTGTACTTTGTCGCTCTCCGCTGCCTCTGATAGAAAAGGCTTTTTCCTCCCCGAGATGCCCATTTGTCTTCATCTAGGGTGACCTACATCCCAGACGTCTTCAGCTGCAGCATCTGCTCCTTTAAAGGAGCCTCATGCTGGATCCTGATTTCCAGCACCTGTCTCTAAACTGTAATTGATCACTGTGACCTTTAAATCATCCCACATATTCAGTGATTCAGTAAAACAGCGGTTCACGCTGCTGGAGATGAAGAAATATATTATGATGTAAGAAAAATGTGCAACGTAATGTTGAAATTAAATGTGAAATGGGAAAAAGGTTAATGCTCATAGAACATATTATTATCATTATTGTTATAAAACTTTCTACGGATCTCCTTAGCGAACATGGAATTTTTAAAAATGCCTTTGTAATGCTTACCCTCAAATTAACAAACTATTTAGTAATTCATACCCCTAATTTATGAATCCGTACCCATATTTAGCAAATTTGTACCCTCAATTCATCAATCCACACCCACAGTTTAGTAATTCATACCCCAATTCTTTGTAAGGCAGACTCAATGTAAACTTTCTGGCAACCGTGTGGTTGACAACAGATGTTACCCATGCTGATCACATACAGTTGATGTATTCATATTTCATACCTACATTAAAATGAATGAAATCTCTGCTTTTGTCCAACATCCTCATAGACACCTCCCATAGAGCGATCCAACAGGTGTGTTTGCATTGATAAATACATGGTACAATTTACTAAATCATGGGTATGCTTTGGGAATATATGGGTTTGGAGGGAATGACAACACACTTTGTTGTTGCAGAAACACAGACTTTGTTGACAGCTCCAAGCAGGAGCCCATAAACGCTGATTTAGGATAAGACCTGCTGTTTAGATAAAAAAGTAGTGAAGGTTTGAATTGTAATTGGGGAATCTTGACTTGATCAGCATTCATGGGGAGCTTCTATTGGCAACAACACTGTTACTAACTATCTTGTTTCGAGTCTCCCTTACACAGAATTCCTGTTAATTTGAGGGTACGATTGACTAAATAAAGGGTTGGTATTAGTAAATTGAGGGTACGAATTACTAACCCATGGGTAAGCATTGAGAAATTGAGGGCACAAATTACTAAATGGTGAGTACAGATTGGAAAATAGAGGGTACAAATTACTAGAGGGAATAATTATTCATTTTACGACCACATCCTCTAGGGGGCTCTGTACATTTCCATTATCCCGCTAACCCTTAATATCAGCATCCCATTGTAAATATGTAGGAACCCACTGTGACTCCTAAGTATTGTTTATTTCAATTAACTTCCCATTTTTTTTTTAACCTACTTAGGATATTTTTCAGCATAGGCATTTTATTGATGCAAAAGAGTGATCATTGTCACTGTGTTCTCAAAAGCATATGGGGTTGAACATTTTGAACCACATGCACTATAATGCGAGAGGAGTCTACAAAGACATCTGATAACATTCCATGCACATATAATTAGCTGGCCTAACTGACTTGCATATGAAACATGCCATGAATGTTGTTATCTGTCAGGATTACTTACTTACTAATTTTTATAGTGCGTTCCTAGAAAAATAAATAAATAAACACTATTTTCTCCTACAACTTTGAGGCTACAAATGCGTTTGTTTTTAAACTGAACTGCAGCACCTTGAGTTATAATGTTTTAATATGGAAAATTTCCACATTTTGTAAGATTAGCATTATTCTGAAGAGGAACATTTCTGCACCATTGCCTGCCCAATAAAATGGATAGTTGTTCTGAAAGGGGCCCTCTTTAGCATTCTCCCAGAAAACTTGTTACCTTGAATTTTTTAAAACGCTGCATAGCATGGCTTGCTTGCAATCTACTGTAATTGTTGTGATTTTGCATTTCACTCCCAAATTATTCTATCTAAAATTATCTAAGGCACTGAACCGTTACACTACTTACCTACCAATACAGCTAGGTGGCATGGTGGCGGAGCTTTTAGTACCAGACATCAAGGACAAGGATTGATGAGTAATTAGGAGGGGGCCGACACGGCCTGCTATCTAAGGAAGACACTATAATAGCTTCATCAGCTGCAGGTCATTATGAAATGTGGCTCAGCTGCTACAGCTAGCCTCACGATGAAAATTGAGCAAACTTGTAACAGGTCAGATAAGGTGTCACAGCCCCATGGCAGACTTTCCTAACTTCCCCTCCGCTTCCGATAACACGAGGCTAGCTGCTGACTGACTGAGTGACAGAAGCCTGTGGCAGGCACAAACTCTGACCCATCTCCCCAGCACAGTAGCTAATATTGGAAATACTGGAAACTCAACCTGAGTAAACACCTGCTAGTCCTTCCCCTACACTGCTACTGGTAATTAGCTGTTGGTGCTTCCTCTGAAGTAGTCCATTGATTTGCTCCTGCCTTCTCATCCTGCCTCACCTTCTGGGAGCCAAACACCACTTCATTACCGAGCCCCAATTTAGTCTCACATATGACAGCTATAGTCTGTCAGTGGCGATTGGCACCATGGCTTTCAAGCCATTCTGTTTTCCCAACAACATCACTTCTCTCATTTCCCTCACTTGCAAGTAGTTGTGCAGTATAGTTTGCATAGCAACCTAATTAGCTAAACCAAGCAGTGGCATATTATTTCTTTTGGATTTAGCTGGATAGCAATTTTAACACATTAAAATAGATTGTGTAAGACAAGTAGTTATTAAAATGTCTTACCTTGGAGGAAAACATAGCTTAGTCTCACTGTACAGTTAATATATGGATAGCTACAGTGGTAGCTACAGTGTCAATGCTTGTGCCCCCTCCACTCACTCACTTAATATGATATTGTTATGAAATCATACTGAATAAATCATAAGTACAGTTCTAGAGATTTGCAAAATGCCAGCAGAAAGACAAAATGTCACTGAAATGATGTGGCTGGTGGAAATGCAAAAATTAGACTATAATTGTAAGCATATGCTACATCACATGCTCTCACATGAAGACCCCTGAAAATATTACACCTCTGGCCTTTCTGTACTATTACATGAAAACCTATCTGTACCAGGGGAAGTGTGAGAAATCATGCTAACTCTCTTTGGTTCAAAGTGGAGATCGAAAGTCAGTCAGGAGGCAGATGTGTCCAAATTCTAAGGACAGAATATAATTTCTTTTTTTACAGTTTTCAATCCATGGAAAGAGATTAACAAAAAAGGTGAACAATGCAAGCTCCTCTCATAAAGAAGCGGTATTTAAGTCGTTTTGTGTATCGGCTCCCCAAATGAATGGTCAGATTCCAGGCCTGAACCTGTCTCAAGCAGATTGGAAGACACGCTTGAGCTCAGATATGGAGAGCACCGTCCAGCCTTGTCATTCTCGAGCTGGGATATGAAGCACACCGTCCAGACTTGTCAGCCATGACACAAAGCCTCTGGAAGCTCTTTACATCTGTCACATCCGGGCAAAGCATGGAGGCTGAGGAATCAAAATCCATCATTTCATCCAGGAGAGGGAAGGCAGAGCTCCTGCCGCAAATTTAGAAGGGCAGGGGGGACAAGAGGGTGACAGCACAGATGGTGCTCACAGCCTTTGGCATGGAGCGCCCAAGGACTGGAGGGCTGAACCACGACATCTGAGAGGAAGTGCCAGGAAGGAATGCTGCCTGATGTGGGCAAGAAGAGACGGACTCCAAATCCATGGCAACCCAGACCTGTCAGAGATTAATGCGGCTGAGCTAGGGGTTTCTGTGGACAGCCAGCACAGGTCTGGAGTGGAAGGAGGCAATGCAAAGAGAAGCTGTGCGTCGTGACTGGTTTGCTTGAAACCCTGACTGGAGAAGGGATGTCATTGATTAAGGACCAGATCAGACACTGAGACCTCTGGGGCCTGACAACCTATACGGTATAGTTCTGCACAGAGGCACACAGATTAAGTCTGGGACTTGTAATTTTCAGCACAGCCAAGGAAAAAAAAATAAAATAAAAACAAGCCCTATTTTATGACAGGCATGGATGAGAATATCCCTCATGCATGTAAATTATTCATGTTGGTTCTTGCAACTAAATTCTATTTATTGTTTGCATCATAATCTCAATTTACAATACACAGCTCAATGGTTCTTATAATTAATCAAGCAAATTAATTGTATGAATGAATAAAAACAGCATCTTCTGTGTTATCATAGAATGTATTATGTATTTAAAATGAAACTGAGGTAGTGTACCTTTCGGTCCTAAAATTATGTTTTCATTCAATCTCCATTTTTGTGTTTAAAGCAATCTATTGGACTAGATTGCAAAGTGGGCCTTCAGATATTACTGTAAGAGGAAATACTGAAAGTATTTTATAGGGATTAAGATCAGTCTGGTTAAAACCTCAACATATTCAAAGTTCAAAGTTTGAAAGTTTACAGAGGTAAGTTCTGCATCTTTTAAGTGTTTTGACAAGTGAATCACTTTAGTAACTCTAATAGCATTACTCTACTGTGGCGGTAGCATTAAAATCACCCAGGCAGTCCTTTGAACTTAGTCACCATCAGTTTAGGTAAACATGGTTTTCTTTTCATTATTTATCAGTAAAGCTCTATTTCTTTCTTCATTGTAGCAGTGTATTCTCTTCAATAGTAGTCTCTTCATTGTAAAAGTAAGTATAGTCACTTACAAATGTTGTGTGAATGTGCATGTAGATGTAGCTAGGATAAATACCAAACAGTGGTATTTGAAAGTTCCTTAATGTATGTGGCTGTTATTTGAGAGCATCAAAGGTCTTTCTGTACTCCTCATTTTCTACTGTGGTGCACCATTGTGCATGCACCGATGAACAGCACACAGACCAGTAAGACATAGAACAAAGTCTATTACTACAGAATATTTAAATACATACTATATAAATACTAGCTATGTTCATTGATGCATGTTTTGGAAATATTGTAGCTGCTTGAATTAATCAATATTAGCTATGCGTGGTTATACTGAAAACGAGCTCAATCTCATGTATATATTTTTTTCAAATGTGTTTATATTAATTTACATTGACATTGCTACCCATATTCAGATGTAAATACTTGTTTCAGTTTTGAATGAAATTTTGTGTGCTTGAATAAAACACTCTCCTCGACATATTGAATAGAAAATGGAATGGAGATTGATATGGTAGGGTAGGGCTGAATATGTTATATAAATTTGTTCTTTTTATGACACATTTAGCTCCATTAATAATCACTTTCTTGAACAGCAGAGTTTCTGAAATGCTGAGGTCTATTAGAATATCACTTAATATATTTTTCTTATATAACAATTCCTACTGAGCTTTTTGGAAATGTATTTCTATTAGAGTTATATAAATACACTCAAATAGAGATATGCTGTCGCAATGGAGGAGAAAATAATGGCAAGCTTTATGTACAGTCATTCAGTAAGCGTCCCAATAAAATGAAACATCAAAGACAGCCAGTACTGCTTCTAATGGGTATTTGGGTCCTCCCTCAACACAGTCGAAGAAAACACCTCTTGGCATAAGTAGCACAGTGAACTAATGGTTCCTTCAATTCTCAGCAGAGCTGCACTAACTATAGCTTGATCACTGTCACTGGCATTGTCACAGTGCAGCTTGCTCTTGCCAAATAGGAACCGGAGCCAATGCATGTTCCACACGGCAAGTTACTAGCATTTGCATCAAGCGTGTATCCATTTATAAATTCTGACCGACAGTGTTTTCAGTGCTGAGAGAAATGTGGTGGAGGGCGATGACTCTCTGTTTGCAGGCTACTATTTAAAGCTACAGATAACTCTGCAAGAATCTGACAGATGGTGATTTTTCTACACTTCCCCCACCCCATGCCACAGGTGATAAGATCCCTGTATGGGTTCTGTGATATATTACCTTGAAAACGGATTTCCTGCTCTTAGTGACAGTATACAGAGACAATGGAAAACAGAGGTGAAAAGAAAGTTGTCCTTATTAGATTCTTGCTTAGCTGCAAGACAGGCACTGCAGCAGCAGCAAATGTTATCTCCTGATGCATACCGTACATCATTTGAAGACTGCAGAGAATTAGCCAGCTTTTAATGGTCACTTTCAAAATGCTTTCTCCAGTAAAGATGCTTGTCAATGCCAATCTATCAGAGCCACTACCTTCTGAGTGATACTCATGAATTTGATCAGTAACAGATTTTAACCTAATCTATGGACAACAGGAAGCTACACTGACTAAGGCTTCATTCAGGGACTGCAAACAGAGCCATGAGAATCAGAACCAAGGACAGCTCCCCAATCAGTGACCACAATGTGCACCTGAACCAGGTTTCTCAAGCAGCTACAGAAACCATTGCCTAGCACCAAACCCAGCACTCCCCCCCACCATCCACCACCCACGCACACACACACACACACACACACACACACACACACACACACACACACACACACACACACACACACACACACTTACACCCTACTCCTTACTAAGTCATAAGCAGAGACAAGCCCAGTCCCACTTTGCATTTGGAGGAGAAGTATTTTAATGTGATTTAACTTAATTGGTTTAATTAGTCATTTTAATGGTTAGAAACGTGTTTGTAAATTCAATACAGATTCAATATAAATTCAGTAAAGAGAAATTCAGCAGTAACTTGGAGCTAACTGTACTTGTAAAATTAAAGTCAAGCGGCTCTATAGGATGCTCAAAAGAGATCCTCCTCAGTCCTGCTAAAACACCTGGAAGGTTTAAGAAAAGAACTGTTGGAGGACTGGGCAGCGGCTGTAAAACATGCTCTTCAGTGCTCCGTCACTGTGAGGGATGTGACACGAGGAAGTCCTGGAGCTCCGTGTCGCTTTTTAGCCCTCTGATCTGCATTAAGTCCTGGTCACTCATGCAGCGGGTTCAAACCTTCACATCTGCCACAGAGGCAGATGACTGGAGGGTCAGCAAAAAGACCAGCCTCACCTGCCTGTAAGGACAGGTGGGAGGAGCTGGCATTGAGCTGCAAGGATATCTCTTTGAGATGGGACGAATGCCACAGAACTACTGCATACCGCTTTCAAAGGCGAGAGGGACAACGCGAAGGGGCTGAGAATTGCATGGGCAGGGAGAGCCAACTAGTGGCCCATGGCCCAGACTGTTACACGCTGGCAGTGAGTAGAATAGTTTAAATGGACAGCAAATGATAAAGAGAGTGACACACTGTCAAATACGACTGTAGCTTTTCAATACGGCCCGGGAAGCAAATTTGAAGAGAATTTTGATGAGGTACTTAATTCTGACACGTTATGACAAGTGCATTTAACACATCCTATTTTTTGCTCTACAGTCACATGAGTGTGTGTGCGTGTGTGTGTTTCTCACATTACCAAAACCACCTCTTTTTCACCTTCACCTTTTTGTCATGTTTTTATTCATGAAATAACACTACACTATGAGGTGTAAAGAGCATCATATTTAAAAACAGTAATGAGGGCATGTTTAAGTTTTTTTTTGTGTGTGTCTGTGTGTGCATAGTGCAGTTGTCACATTTACTTTGCTTTTCACGTGACTAAATGTGGGTGTTTTGAAAGGTTTTGCAGAAATGCAAATCATGACATTTGCTCTAGGCATTTAATTTTGCGCATATGAGAGAACTAACCTGTGATACTTATAGTACTTACTTATGATTATTATGTAAGCCTGTGTTGATAAATATTTGTAATTATATTAAATGTTGAGTGTTTCCTATACAACAAGTACTGGGTAATGGTGTTCACTTGATACTTATTTAGTCTTCAGTAACTACACAAGTAGTTCAAAGTCAAAAGTCATAGTAATACAAAGTGGAACCACTGACACAATTTTAGTGATAATATTTTGGAAGACGTCTCATTTTTCTTTTTCAGTGACAGTCATCTACATGTATTCAGAATTACATTTTACACAGGTAAACTCAGGCAGAGCACCAGCACAATCTGTTGTTTCTGTTGTATTTAGTAAACTGTCAATCACTTTTGTGTATTTTTCTTAATCATTTTCAAATTGATTAAGAATAACAGCTGCAAAAAAGTGTATTATGTAGGAATCTGAATAAAAACCTCAAATTACTTCATTGGAGGGATGTACTGTACATGTTTGTTTGTTTGAAGGGTGCAATTGTTGTATTTAGTGTATGATAAAATATTTATGAAGTTAACATTTTTGCTTGCCCTGCAGTCTTTTCCTCCAGCCCCAAACAGGCTCAGGCTAATGGTGCTGGAATCCTGAGACCTCATTCTCTAGAATTCATCCACCAAATTGCACAAAAGTTTCATGTAAGGTTGATGGTTGTGTAAATAGGTAAATGCTGCTGATAACAACTATACTTTCTTTCTTTATGCTTTTTCCCCTGTTTGTACTCTGCAATTGTACATTAGGTTTGTCTCATCACATCTCAATCTCTGCAGTCATGCAGCAGCACTGAAGCAAGGTTATTGTAATTCTCCATTTCACTCACACACAGCCTCACAATGAAGTGGGTGACAATTAGAGGATAGACTTTTGTCCAATTTCGACCGCAGATGTAATCCAAGCAACTCACAGGTGCCTGTAAAATGACAGAATGCCTGAGAGTGGTGCAACAGGCCCAGCCAACCTCCCCACCCTAGTTTTCTCTAAAAACAATGCCAATTTGTTCCACCACTGTGGGCCCCTGGTCATTGTCGGCTGATGACGTGACTGGCATCAAACGCAAGCCATGGCGCTCAGACTGAGCTCAATACAAGCACCTTTCTGACTCAGCCACTCAGGAGCCTCCATCTAGGTCTCCTTGATGCATGCAGGACTCCATGGGCACCCGCCCATTAGCAACTGCTAATTCCCCAGCAGTTCCTTTTTATTTCTCATTGACCCCTGATCAGTCTTCAGTTCATAACGGGAAGTGTTACTGATCTCTGTTCTGTATGTCACTGATCTCTGACCAGTGCTTGGCTTGTGACAGGAAGAGGCCAATGTAGGTGATGTGGTCACACTGCATGAAGTAGAAAATAAAGCAGCAGCATGCCATGATATAAAGGCATTGAATCACTACAAAGTTGAAAAAAAAGTCTTAAATGTCCTTTTTATAACTGTCCATTTTTGGCTTGAGAAATTTTTGGCAACCCTGCCATGGTGACACTGCCCTTGGAGCTCCTCCACAGAGCAGGCTGAATTGATGAGTATTAAGAACGTGCAGGAAGAGAGGGCGCCTGAAACACCCTCCATGTAGCTTCTCCTCCTGGGCTTGAAAACGAGAGCACGTGTCAATCCGGCTGCGAAGCCCCTCTCCAGGCAATTACCGAAGGACCACGAAATGTACCTGAATGGGATGTACCAGAATATCACTAGGGTGAGCCGAACACATGCTCAAATGTCACCGATTGTCATATAAATTGAGTAGTCAGGAGAGCTCTGCGATACCCACCCACATTCGTGAAAGATTGTGACACCAACTGCTCCTCACTTTCAGTCCACTTTTCACACCATGCTGGCAAAAAAAAAAAGACAAGAGGATTAAAAGACATTGGGGCATTACTCATCCAAGAAGCCAGATTAGCTGTAATGAGACAAAGTGCATAGTGTCTCTCTTTAAGGACACACACAAGGCATTTCCGGCACTCAGGAAGATTGATGCTAGGTTTCCCGATGACCTTGTCGTATTGTGGGAAGCAGGTTTTGTGCGCAAGGTCTCTCCTGAAAGATAATGCCGCATCGCCTGCGTGTAGCCCTTCCCTCAAATTATTCAATCAATCAATCATATTTTATTTTATGTTGTGCTTTTGGCAATAACTTGACAGGGCACCGAGAATTATGAGAGAACAAAAAGGTCATATTACATTGAATTTATATTAGGTAATTAGTCCAATAAATCTGACGACTCTGGTAAGATTAAATTAGTCCAATTAGATTACATTTGATAGACCATGATCAAGGAGATGGGTTCAGGTGTTGTAAGACACACATGAAGTGCTATTTGGATTGCCTCAGGGTTGTAGAGGAGATGAAAATCTTTCAGGATTCCTCCTTCGGGAGTTTTAAACCTCTTGGGATAAAGTCCATTTTGGTGTACCTTCCCACTATGAGAAAAGACCTACTGCTAGTTCACAGGTATATGTTTAGAGCAGGCTTTGTGCAAATACACTTATCTTTACATTATATATTATACTTACTTAGCTTACTTAGATACTGTTTTCCAGAGCAACTTACATGGTGTACAAATTATGCATTTACACAGCTGGGTATTTACAGAGGCAGTTTAGGTTGAGTACATTGCCTAAGGGTAAAACAGCAGTACTCCAACTGGGAACTGAACCATCAACCATGGGCTTGCTCCTCACCACTATGCCTCACTGCTCCTTTATATTATATTAGGTCAGAGGATCCGTGCAACACCTGCTCTGATCTGATGCTTGTGAAAAAAGCAGTTCATTTAGAGTACCCATCCATTCTATCCCGGTTAGGTTTTGGAGTTGCATTAGGCCATCAGGCATAGAAAATTAGAGCCTTCGTGTGTACGAAAACACAACATTTGTGTATAAAAACAGGACAAGATATCCTGTTTCCTTTCAGCAGTTGTCACAAATGAGAAGATCCATTCACTCTCTTGTTAGGCTGCAGTGATTTGGACCTCCCTCCTGCCGGTGATTGCCATGAGAGAATTTGTAAACAAACAATCAGGTGAAGTAGACCGTCTCTGCAGGGGGAAGAATAAGGAGTCTCTCCAGTGTTGTTCCTGGAAAGAGATCTGAGGTGACATGACTGCCATCATAACCACCCTGCCAATGCTCCAGTCTTTAACATGCGAGTCGAAGTTTATTGCCTAAAAAAGGAAAAAAATCAATAACAAATTGAAAAATGTAAAATATATGTGCCCTCTGTTGAAAATGCTGCCAAGTGTCAAATGAAAAGGTCTTTGTGTGGTCTGTTTTATTTACCAAAATCACACCATAAGAGAATGTTTGCAGTACAGTAAAAATATCAGCATCAACCATCTTCAATACTGAGGATTATAGAGCTATTTTTGCTTCTTCCACCAATGTAAAAATAATATACTGATGCATTTTATGTAGTCATAGTTTACTCAGTTTACTTTGATGAGGTGATTCAAGACTGTTTTGAAGTGCCTGGCATCAAAGCTTCTGTGGGTGTTAACCAAACCCCTCAAACACCTCAGTAATTAATACCTCTTACCACGCAGAGGTTTAATTTCAAAATTGAAAAAAGTTTTGATATATCATGCTTCCCTTAGTGATTGCATTACTATTGTCAGTATTTATTTGGGAATATATTGTTAACAAAAACATGCAGTCACATTGTGTGTTGTGGTGGGCACAAATACAACCATCACTGCTTCCTTGGTAGATCTGATATACTGTAGAACAACTGAGCAGTATCCAGATACTGTGAGTAATGTCTTGGTTGTTAATCACGGACTGTACTTTTATTGCTGGATCATTTTACTGACATTTCTGTATGAAGAAAAAGTTAAACGCAGAAGCTCACAGTCATTATATATATGCATTCCATTAGTATTGTGTTCTCATGGACAAACCCACTAAAGAAGAAGACTTTATGAAAACAAAATAGAGGGTATTATCATGCCAGTTTACACTGATTTAAGATGTCTGGTGCCTAACAACAGTCTCACACACTATGTTAGGCTATCATGACATATTTGGAGCATCTATCAAAAGTAAGCACAGCTTAATGGGCCTGATATAATGGAAATATTGAAATTCCTGTTCACACAATACATAAGTAAAAAATGAACACAAATTCTGTGGTTGTGAAAAAATACCTTCCTAGCTTGTGTCAAAACCAAAGGACCTTGTTTTTTGTACATTTCCCTTATTTTATGTTTGAATGGCTGAAAGGAGGGTGACCTCTGAAATTCTTGAGGACAGACTATGATTTATGTCACAGCTGAGAGTGTCTGTTTGCAGGCCTGACGGACAGATAATCCTCTGGTTAAAACTTAGCAAATATTGATCTTGTGACCCTTGGTGGCTCTTCTCAAGATTGGGAATAGAGGGGAATGGATTACTAGAAGGGGGCAAAAAGAGGAAGGAGGGAAAATATACCATCTTGACAGAGGAAAGAGATAACATTGTCTGAGAGGTAACATGGGTTCTGTTCTGCCTGCTCGTTTAGAAGGGAAGGAATCTTTTGTCTGTGCCTTTCACCTTGCGCAAGGTTGATGAAGCCGATGTCTTTTCACTGCAAGAACCTTCATCGTGAATACCTGAGGTCAGTTTTTTTCAGCCTTAAGGAACTTGTAGATGTTTGACTTGTCACTAGAGAAAAATGAAATGGAACAATGAAGAGAGACCTTGCAGCTACAGGTACTTGATTATATCAGGAGCTGTATGATATTAAGATTGTGCATGTGATTGGAAGAGGGAAGTGTAACAATATAATAGTCTGACATTTTATTACCCTGGTATGGACAATCAAGTAAGGTGAATTATTTCACCAACCAAATATTTGTTGTAATTGACAGAGAGTCAGAGACACCCTAAAGCTAAGGTCAGAAAAAGCACTGAGCCTGAGTCCATTGTATTAATAAAGAACATTGCAGTGAAACAAAAAAGAATCCCTCCTTTCCCCACAACCAATTGTGCAGATCTTTTCGAGTTTCAATTATTTAAAGCTATACACTCAATGGAATGTTATGTGAATAAAGGGATTGTATCAGACCAGCAAGATATGGAAATAATGGAAAAGGGTTCTACTTCATACTCTATAGTTTGAAGGCACTTCTACAGTGCGCACCCCTCCAGCACAGACTTTCTTATATTCACACCCAAGCGTGCACAGATGCACACACAAATGCTGCTGGGAGACCAGTGAAAACTGAAATTGTTCAAATCTGAAAAATAGGTTTTGCTTCAATCTGTAGTCTTGAATGAAGCAAAGCAAAATCTTCCTAAATCACAGTATCCCTGTTCCTACAAAACAACTCTTGATCATGCAGCATAATGGATCAATATGTTTTACAAATCTGCCCAATAATTTGAAATTTTCAAAATGGTCAAAATTCTTATCTATTATTGATACTACCTCTCCTTTGAAATAATGTAATACTGTAGCTGCCTCCCAGCTTGACAGACAAGCACTATTTTTTAAGTGTGTTATTAGAGTAATGAATTCCACATTTTGTTTATAGTTACAGCTACAGCTGTATTCCATTCAATTGCACCATGGCCCTGTAAAAAGCAGAGGCCTGCCCTGTATGCACAAAACAGTTCCTCTTTAATGCTAACAATGTCAGCACAGCTTTACAGCTTGGTGCTCACTGACTGAGACCTAAATAAAACTGTATTCAAAAAAGACAAGGCTTACATGCAGGTTACCTGACCTTTTGTGATCAACACACACAACCGCAAGGCAGTGGACCTAATTGATTGTACAGCCTCATTCTACAAAACTGGCTCTGGAACCAAGAAGTGACCAATTAAGGTTTGCCTTCCCCCATTTTGGTCTGTCTCTTGTGAATGCCTAGCGCGAATATGGTCAGAATAGTGAGCCCCTAGGTCTTGTGAAAATAACTGTGGATTTGATGGGCTTTTGTCTTTATGTAGGAAAGAGTTTGATGTTTGTCTGAGGTCAGAGGATGAACACTTCTGAGTCAACATTGCCTCGTAAATTGAATTGTTTTGCCTTGAGCCAAACCCCAGGTTTATCGAATACTGTATGAACACATGGCTTATGAAGGGAAAGCTGATTTTATGTATATTTACTGAAACATCAATTCATTTTGAGTGCTCTTTGTTCCGAGGGAGGTGTTTATATTCTGAAAACATCAGTATGTCTGGCCTTGTTTCAGCATTTGGGCTTTAATTTAAAGTGTATCTAATTCAGCACATTCCTCATGACTGAGACAAAAATTCAGGCATAATTGGTTGAAGTTTAAAAAAAAAAAAAAAAAAACACCAACAACATAAACAACATAAAACAGGGGCTATTTATCAAAACTGGTGTTGGTAAATTCAAAAGGGACTTGTCATGGTCAGATCCTATCAGAAAAAAACAAACTTTTTATGTGAGCAAAACAAAAAAAAAGATAAAAATGCTCTGAATGAAAAATGTATAATATCCAGAAATATCCATTGTTTGACTGCTTTTTAGAAAATGTCCTGCTCAAGTCAACAGTCTACAACCATTTCTTTGGTTTTGCTTGTATTTAAAACTACAAAATCACTGTTTTATATGTCTGAATCTTTGAAATTTTTTTGCAATTGCCATCCTCTGAATTCTGTCATCAGACTTTCTCTGTGCTGCAACTCTATATCTGCCTCTTCATATTCCAGAGGGAAAGGGGGGAATCATGACTAAAGATGTGAGCTTTTCAAGTTTTGTGACTCCCATACAAATAATCTACCCAGCTAGAAAAACAAAACCCGCTTCACGCTTGTTCCAACAGTTGCAAAGAGTTGTAAAGCAAGTAAAAATCAAATATATGACAGAGAAAGCCCTTATACTGAAATTCATATCTCAGCCGGGCAGAAATTGATTCTGTTCATAGTATCTGAAGCAGGACTTGAGTGAGTTGTAAGAAAAAGAAAAAAAAAATATTCCTTAACACAGCTCAAAGGCAAGCATTCTCTTCTACTGTGTTAAGCTTTGAAGTCATATTATTTCCCTTTATAATAGCAGCTCATTTCTGTCAATCTATTGTGTTTGAAGACAGGTTTGGATATCTAGCCTTGTGCATATGGTACCCTTGTTCATCCTCTGGGCATATTTTATTTAGCTATTGACTTAGTCTGTATTTTGCCATTTGGCATTCAGTAAAAAAAAAAATAACTAAATAAAAAATACTACGACTACTACTACTACCAATACTACTACAACTACTACTACTACTACTACTACTAATAATAATAATAATTATAAACACATAAATAAATAAAACACCTTATTCCTATAGTCTAAACCAGACAGCACTAATCTGCATCAATTAACAAAAAAAAACAACTAAATGTCAGACTGATGAAATTACTAGGTAATTTAAATGGCCAGAGGATGCTTTTATCCAGAGTCACATACATAGCTGGCATTTTACACATCTGTATATTCAGCTGAATATTTACTGAAATAATTCGGGTTATCAGGGTACAACAGAAGTTCTCCCTCTGCAAATCAACACAACAACAATACAACCCTCTGGTAAAAAGGTGAGACACTCAAACACAACACCACCTTGCTGTCCGATACTAATGCATTCCCTTTAGGGATGTTTAACAAGCCAGCTGGCGTTAAAAAAGAGATTTAGGGCAGGAGAGATGTGAAAGAAATAAAGTCACACATCTAGCACCTCTTGTGCTGCTATGATGCTCTTTACTCTAGTGGAACTGAGCCGGCCCCACTTCTTGCTCTTCCCCTCGTGAGATCCTCACTCAGCTATGTTCAAATGTGATCAGGGTGAGTGCTGCTGAGATCAAGCACCTCAAAAGTTTGAAAAGCAACACGACTGCAAATTACACCCTTTTTTTTTCCCTGAAATGAAAGTGCGTTCTTGCTTACAGCACACCTAATTCAGCACTCAGGCTGTCTCTGCAGAAGGCACAGTTCTTTCTAATGATCCTCTAGATGCAGCAGGCTATATTATGATGTTTGAAATGAATTAACCACCTACAGCATAGTGGAAAGCAAAGTACTAATGTAAAGGTGAGGTTTACTTAATTGAGATTATTCTTTCCCATGAACATTAAAAGAATGCATTTGCAGCAAAATGTTGCAACATCATTGTCATAAGGTAGTGGGACACACATGGCCAAGGGAGGTGACAGGGAAACATAGTCCAAAATACAGTGCAAGGCGGGTGTTTATTACAGCAAGGTGCAGGTGTAGAGGTGAAACATATATGCACTGGAAGGCAAAAAAAATATATGTACAAAAAGGAAATATTTACAAACTGATACTCAGTGTTAAACCACAAATGAAAAAATGAACCACTCACATGACCGAGCAGACTTACAGACCAGACTTATTGCAGTCTCTGCCTCCAATTATCTCCCCCAGGCCTTGCAAAGAGAATGGCTTATATATCATTTGCCTCACAGGTTACCCCTGACTGGAGCATACCAACTTGCAAAAAGATAAGTTTCTGTCCAGACATCACATATTTGAAACCATGCAATTTGCAACATCACAGCAATACCTTCCAGAACACATAAAAAATACAGACAGTCTCATTCAAATCAACGCAGATGTAGCATGGCATTAAACACTGTTTAATGTGCATTGAACACTCCCCGTAAGGTGCATGGTTGGTTGTCTCACCCAATGTCTACAAGGGGGGTATGCGCACAAGTGCTTGCCTTTTCCTAACCTGTAACCGAACCTTATACGCAACTGTGTACACTGCGAGGTAAGTTACCTGCTCACATTTTTAATGTCTAAATGCAATATAATTAATCCAGCTACACAACATGTGCATTGTAAAAGTCATTACAAAGTCCAGATTCACGTTCCTAATGGCGGATTGCAGGAACCAACGCAATGCAAAGGGGCGCAAACTTTTCCCTTTACATGCGCGAAAGCCGGCATTTCAAGTTTATATAGAAAGTGTCCACATGGATTCCGCAACGGTCTGCAAGAATGTACAATAGTGCTGTTCACTGGAACACAACAAAAATTATCGGACCATTTATGTTCTTTTTCCCACATGTTGTCAAAGTGAACATTTCGGTCCGTATGACTTGAAATAAAATGCGGCACGAAAGTGCAATGCCAGCTGCATCGTCACAATCATATATGCTATTTGCCCGTTCAATATCACAACCTGTTTGACATGTACGTTTTTTCTTCTGTAAAAAATAATCATATTACTGTCCATACATGTAAGAGTACTATACACCTACCCTGGTACTTTGTGAATAAAAGTTTATAATTTCACTGATAGAATGACTGGGTGGAATACAGGAAAAAAGGATGCTTTTTAGTTAACTGCAGCCTTTATTGGTTTTAATGGTATTAGTAGTAGATTGCTTAAGAGGCTAAATTGGGTTTAATCTAACATAGCTCACAGACAATGTGTACAGTTACTCTTACAGTCTCCCTACAATGAGTCACTCTTCCCTCCAAAACGACTTTGTGTACCTGTCACTTTCCCTAGCAAGGCACTAACAAGGGAAAAACTTGATGACTGGACTCACCTATTGCATTACTTTTTTAACCTTTTGTTGATGTATGTCTTTACTGTGTGGCATGCAGACATTCGCTGCAGGCAATACTGATCAGCGATGCTGATTGTGGGATTTCTGAGTGAACATTCATTAGAGGTTATCATTCACTTGTTGCCCTATCACATTCAGAAACGCAAAAGCAATTTAAAATTTGCGACTCGCAATTTGCTGCAGGAACGGAGAAAGTGAAATTGTATGTTTAATAAGGTGGGTTGTGCTCTGGCTTTTAACCAATGGATGATGCGTCAGAAAAAAAAAAAAAAAAAAGGAAAACCATCTCATGTTTCATGACAGACAGATGTGTGGAGATGCACAATGCTGTTTGAGCTTGTATTCATAATGGAATCCTGCTTACCTCTGGCTGTCCATTATGCTCAGTGTAGTTTGATCCTCATCCCCTTATGGTGATGCGCATTGTCTTATAAGTAGACACATTAAGCAATGTTCTGTAGAACCAATTTCATTTGACAGTGAATTATGTTTGTGTTTGTGTACACACTGAAATGCAAATGGTTTTTATACCAAAAGGTGACCCAGTATTTTTTTTCAAATAACCATTCAGATTTTCCCTAAACAGACTTCTTAACAGACTTTTGTTTGTATTTGATTTGTCCCCCAGAGTCCATCCACTGCCTCAAGTTTCTGATTCACTCTTGTAGCTCACCTGTGCTTCTCTTCTCCGGAGTGTAGATAACTGTATGACTGGGAGAGTCTCTTTGTAGTGCTTACATGTTCAGTAAAAAAGACCTAATGAAATTTTTGAATCTGATCTGAGGAAAGTGCTTACAGCTTGCTTTTTATGCAGGTCCTCTGGGTCAAATTACACATTAATTCACTTAAAGTAAAATACGAAGCAACACCATACAGGCAAATATGTGGGTGGAGGACTTCCTCATGTATTATACATAACACTAATAGCTTGTAATTATCTTAAGCCTGCAGAGATAATTAATGACATGAATTAAAACAACTGACAGAAAAATTACACTGGGACCTTGTTAAAAGTATGTTCAGTTGTATGCACCTTAGTAAAGCTAGCCATTTTGTTGCTGGTGCGAATGAATAGCAGAGATCGCAACTACAATTTATGTAACCTGGAATTATCCTTGTCCTGCCAGTATAAATTTGAACTTCAGCAAAAAACAAAATAAATTCAGGGTGTATTTTCTGTTCTGCCAAAAAGAATCAGAATTAAGAGGGAATATTAGACCCTTTTACCTACACCAATGAGTTATTACTTAAATTACCCACATGTTATTATTATTACTATTATGTCTCAATGGCTATGTTACATTTATGGCTTATTACTTAGCTATGGGTTGTAGGTAAGTGTTTTAAAATATCCACAAAGCCTTGAATTCACAGCTTTGCATCCATTACCTTGAACATTGTATGTGGATTTTTATTCTCTCTCTGTAAGGCTCAACCAATAAAACTTTCTGTGTTACAAGCAACTACTTCAAACGTATCCTTCTAACTCCCTTAAGCCTCTCTGTGAGACAACTTTGTTCACCATAAACAGTTTTCTTCAGCCCAACTTTTTCCCCAGCTGTATAATTATTTAGTTTCTTAATAACCAATAATAATAATAATAAAAAAGGAAACGTAACTTGGAAAGTCAAATGTTTATGTTCAGCAACAAATGAGTCCTATCTTAACAGGATTATCATAATAAAGTGTCATCAGAGAAATTAAAATTATCTGCTTTAATTACAAGATTATAACCCTATTAACTCAACTGCATGACAAGAGAGGATTAGGGAATAGGAGAATAGAAGCCAAGCACAGCTCTTAGAAAAAAAAAAAAAAAGTTCTCAGCAAATTAAAGTGAGGAAATGGCACAGTCACCTCTTCCCCGTCATATGTACATCTGTATTCTCTGGAAATCAATAGCTTCTCTAATGAAATGTCTTTTTTCAGTTTTATGTAAAATGCTCAGCCTGGTTCCTGTTTCATCACAATGCAAAGTGTTCCTCTAAGAAGATATAAACATCTTGCAACTCCCTGCCACCAAAATCGCAAAATAAATACATAAATAAATAAGGATGAACAGGATTGGTAATTATACCATGCAGGCGTGTTGGACAGCAGTGTCGCTAATCCATTATTTACTCTGAAAAGTTGTGAAACTGGCCACATGAAAAGTGCCAATGCATATGATATTAACACTGATAAAGGAAGGAATTGCACTGAGCACAATCCAGGCAAGGAGCCCATGAATATTGCATGTTAATGATTTTGTTGATGTTTTTGTGTACATAGCACAGAAGTGTAATATTCATAACTATACAGTACTTATATTTTTTGTTGCTTTTCTTCAAAGTGAGAACTTGTTTTACAATGTAGGACAGAGCTTCAGCAGCTTAACATGATAATATGAAGAAAAAGAATGCTGCACATTGCTTGAAGATAATATTCTTAAGGAATAAAACTAACACGACCATTGAATGCACATTCATTAACAGTCCACATGTCACATGAAATCAGGATGTGTTGTAGTATCAAAGGTATGTTGCAGTAACAAAACCTCAGCCAGGAAACGAGATCACAACTAGAAGTCTAAAATGTGCGAATGTTTAGCTTGCACAGCAGATAAGATTTGTCACTCAAAGTTACAGGTAAAGCTCCATAATGATTAGGCTAAGGGCTGCTCTAGGTTTTACTGCATGTCATCAGGATTCATGAGCTAAGAGATTCTGGTTTTGACTCCTTTCTGAGACCGGTTCCCTATAATTATGAAATAAGCTGTACCTGCACAGCATGGGCTAGTGAGAGCCTTCAGTGAGCCACATAGATAAATCCTGGCCCTTTACCTCAGTTCCAGAATCCTCCATGTGCTTGACCAAGCAAAATAAGTCAAGTCACTCAAGGAGTTTTTCAGACAGATTACTTATAGCACTTAATATAGAGTGACTATCATCATTAACTGCTTAATATGGACTTACAGATGAGAAAATATTAACACCGTTCTGTTGTAGTACTTTTTCTGGAGAATGTCAACCGAGCATCAAATGTTCAGCAAGGGCTTTAGCTTCCATTTAATATCCAAGATAAATACAGTAGATGTGTCCAGGTCAGTAAAAAGCATTCCTGTACCAAACAGACACATTGGACATGAGGGTCAGACTTCACAGTGCAGTAACCATTAAAAAGAGTTGCAGTGCTTACAGGTGAGACATCTTAAACTTTTATTCTAATGAAGAGGGGCAACAGTTTACCATAAATATCATATTCATTACCCCAAAACATATGCTGAAAGGCAATACTTAAATGATTCAGAGCCACTGTCACCATTTTCTAGGTTAGGATAGGTGCACATAATGTAACAGTTACAATATATTCAGAACAAATGATCCTGGTTAATATCACATTGATTAATACTCCAGCACTCTCTTAAAAAAGCTTGCCTGTCACCATTTGATTTAATGTTAAATTTACTCTTTTGATGTCAATGGGAAACCCATTTATTGTCCTCTGTAGAGTAGCCAACATTACAATCTGCATATTGTCAACTGTTCAGGCTGCGTTCTGCATCATCATTTTGTTCTTCATTTTTAATACTCCTGCTTTTGGTGATGGTCTCAGCAGTATTCTCATACACCCTTTGTCTGTTTCCCTGAAAGATGGTGTTAATTTTCCACTAATAGAGGTGCTGTGTAAAATGCAGCTTATGCAATCACAGACATAAGAGTTTCCAGTAACTGATGAATGTGGGTCCAATTCAGACTGTGCATGTGGATTTCAGTTTTTAGTATTCAGAATTTATGCAGTTGTGTGTATGTCTTAAATGGGTTATTCTGTTATTCTGGTGGTACACATATTGTTCCATGACAGCCATGTGTCTTCATTACAGAACACAAGAGCAAAGCACTTGCAATTTTAAACATGAAAACAGCACATATTTCTGAGGAATTCAAGTAATTTTAGAAACAAGATGAGCAATGTTTTCAATGTTTCTACGAAAATGTCAAAATCAAACTGATTCATCTTAATTTTACAAAAGAATGAATCATCCTCTCAATTTAGTTATATGGTATATAATTAACTCAGCAAAAGCAAGAGAAAATATGGAAGTTTGTACAACCGTAACAACAACATAAACTATATCTGAACATACTGTTGAATCCTACATGAAAGGGTCCATTTAAAATTGAAGACACAGCATCCCACATAAGAACTGATTGAAACACCTGGACTGTAAAGAGAGGGGCTTATAATAGTTTGCAGTGTACATCATAATTGACAACCTGACTTGTATACATGTGTAAAAGCACATATGGCCAGTCAGCCAAACTTATTTGATCAGTCAGTTCAAGATCATTGTGGGATGAATTCATACCTATAATCCAATATTTGTCAAATAAAAGTACAATTTTATAAGATTCTCTGAGCTAAGGAATGCAGCACAATATATAGTGAATGTAATGAATGATATAACATCATATTTCCATTCACACTCAAAAATAAAGGACATCTCAATCCCTGACACTTTCCACTTCACCTATCCAAGTATGCATTTGTTGTTGTATTGATAATAGAGACTGAGCCTCAATGAATTGGACTGGGAGCTATTCCATTGGGAGAGAGAAGGTCAGAAGATCAGGTACACAGTAAGCAGTAGGGTAGCTGCAGGTTGCACATCACTTGACTTGGGTAACAAAACCTATCGATTTAATAAACCACAGACCCACAACCACAAGCCAATTTTCAAATAGATTTTCCACTCTGAATGAGCTGTTGAAGAAACTCTTGTAGATGTGTTTTTTTTTTTTTTTTTTTTTTTAATCACACACTGAATACTGAATACTGAATATTATCTTCTTTTTGTGTAATTGTATATTTTATTCTGATTTGTCTAAACTCCAAAGGTGTATCTTTTCTTGTCAATGACAAATATGAAAATACACATATCATTTAAATTATTTTAACCAGGCTGGTGCCAAAAGTCCAAGCTGTAGTATCCACATATGCCCATTTTTGTGTCCTTCTCTTGGTGTACAACACAGTGAGCGGGACATGCGATGAAACAAATGAAAACTGTGCATGAAATGACATCACGCAGTGACACATGCAGGAAATTCAATGTCCAGCGTGGGATCGTGGAGCTTAAAGAGATTTCATACAGTGCGAGGTTGTGCTCCATATTTCCTCTTGTTTCAAAGATTCCCACCCAAGTCACTAGGCCCCATCCATCAAAGGTGCATCAAGAGGTGTCAGGCAGGGGCCGTGCTGCTCTGACCTCCATCATCTCAGACAGAAACTTTGTTGTCAGCACTAGGGCCACGTTTCTTTTAAATTTCACTACATCTCCCCTATTAACACCTTTCAGCTCTGAACAGGACAATTATTTCTGTCTTGCTTTTTTCCTGCACTTTCTCACCCAGCATTAGTAGTTGCAAACTGTACAGTGAGCTCAAATCTCGGCAATGACAATTGCCAAACTCATGCAGGAACACGGGCCAAGAAGAATGTAATCCTCCAATTCATACACAAGCATACCATAAGTATTTTTCACATTTTGAGTCTTGAAGTACAACAAGCAGCAAACGCTGTCATTGGATAGATGCATCCCAGTGGTGCTATGTGAGTAACCCACAGGCATCACACCCTTCAAGTCAGTACTTTTACATTAGGCTACACCACTTGTAAGTGAGCAAGTGTATGGTTATGCACATAGACATACTCTCTGACATACTCTCTGAGTAAACACATCCAATAAGCAGAGGCAAAGTAATGTAATATCAAATAGAGTAATAAGCTGAAAGTAAACAGTATCAATAAAAGACAGTTTTAGTGATAGTAATAACTATAGTTAAAGCTATACAAATGGATATATATATTTTTTTAATTGCCTTGGATGTGGGTGCCTGCTAAACAGATAATGTTATGCCAATGAGTTGAACAACAGTCACAATTTTTCATTCAAACTCCCAGAACTCCCAGAAATGCCATCAATAGGTGTGAGATTGCCTGTCTTTCCATTCTCACAGCCACTCACAGAGATGACCTTGTACCAAGGTCACAAGTGTCAAATAATTCCTTTTCAGCACCTCCCTCTCCCGCAGTTCAGTTCATTCCCCAGGCTTCTGTTACCAGCAACAAATATCTCTTTGATGAAACAGACCATAATTGCAGCTCACTGAGTTTAGATCAATGTCATGTCATATAACATTAAGTAAATTCAGCAGCATTCAGTTAACCTGAATGCTGCTTTAAAAATACTAACTCATGCTCCATACTTTTGTCTCCACCACTCTGTGAATCTGCAATCTTCTCATTCAGAAGCCTTACCGCATCAGACTTACAACCGCAGCCGTTCCAGAGCTTAGCTGTGAATGATCTAATGAGAATTAAACATTCTCTCTGTGTCGCACCTGTCTTTGACGCACCTCCACCAGCTGCCAGGACCTCATCTTGTTGTTTGGCTGAGATTATTTTCCCTTTCCGGGAGACAGCTCGCTGTGATGATCCATGTCCGCACAGCGTTGACACTCTTCTGGTGAACATTCAAAGTGGTTTGAAGTGCTGTTGAGAAGCAATCAATGTCCGTTATGTGAGGTGATAGCAGGTTAATCACACATTCAGTCCAAAAAGTAAATTTAATTAAATTGAGATTCTAATTGATCAGAACTTCGAGTAATTGTCGTTAGTAATGTGAAGAAAGGAGCAGGTAATGGGTTTACTGCATTATTGTATGATTGGGCGCCTCTTGTGTTATGTCATTGACAACACTTAATAATAAAAAAAATCCATGCAAGTTATTTCTCTTCCTTATGTTCTGATCTTTTCCTTATACAGCACATGTGTGTCTTCAATGGTGAGCTTGGGTGTGAACAAGAGAAGGAGGATATAAGGCATCAGTTATTTACAATACCAATAGTCTGCATGCAACTCAGAGGGAGTTATTGAATATAATAGAATTAAGTATTTAATATATCACAAACCGTTCCTGCCACCCAAAGCTGGAGTGTAGCTCTCCCTCTTTTGGAGGGTTCCGAAGCAGAAGCTTCATCTGTCCATCAGTCATAATATATCAAAGGTGAGCGTTTGCACATTGCATATTGCTAACATGCTGAGCAAGTGATTGCTTGCATGGAAAAAAAAGATGCAAGGCCTGCACATTCTTTGTTGTTAAAAACTTCTTTAGACTTTGATGAAAAGGGCAACGTGCTGTATCCTTGGCTTCTTTGTGTGTCCACCAGTTGACATCATGGAGGCAGAACAGAGGAGCAGGCTTTGACACTGTGCCTCAGCTTGGGGGGCTTGGGGGTTTGGGGCCCTGGGAGGTTGGGGGTAGGGGGTGGTAGGGAGGGGAACACGAGGACGAACTAGGGGCAGCCAGCAGTTCCTGACCCATAAAACTGGCCTCACGGACACCTCCAGATGCCTCGGATCTTAACTTTGTCCCACTTCTGAGCCTGAGCTTTAGGGAGTCCCTGGAGGTCCCCGGCCTTGCCCTGCACGAAGGCACCGTGCTCATCCTGCTACTAAGTAGGTCTTGTAGCAATTTTCTGTAAAGGATTCACTGCAGTATAGGGCGGTCCTGACCCAGAAAGCTGTTCACCTTTGTGCCTCTCTGAGAAACACCCCTGAGCCAACCCCTTGGTCCTAGCCTTGCTGCCCCTCACATATTTCTGAAATTCTGTTAAACAAGATGCACAATTACCTTTTTGAAAGGGTACGCATTGTATATATATATATACACAGATATAGATCTTTACTTGATCTTTTTACTTCATCTCCTCTAAATAAAAAAAAAAGTTAATTGAAAATCCTTTCCAGGTGTAATCAATTAGAGTTTACTAAATATATCACAGTTCACAATGTTATTGTAAAAGGATGCAGACTACATTCAATGGCATTTAAATAATTGATATGCAGTAACAGGTCATTACTTGTTACCAAAGATATAATAACAAATGATTATGATCTAAAGCAGACAAAGGGGTATAAAAGGGATGTGATTAAAAGAACACCACAAAGTGCATTCAAATCAAAACAAACAATGCATCACTGCATTAGAGGATTTAAAATTCTGCATCTAAATGTATTACAGTACACATTATTACTCCTTCCAAAAATGAAAAATATGAAGACAGGACGCAACTGACAGAAAGCTGAGAGATCATGCAAGGATCTCTTTTTAAAGTGACAGTTACAGTTGAATTGTTGGAACAAGAATAAGAAGACCGTGTAGGTAAGAAAGCCCTTTGAGGACAAAACCTTAGTCATTCTGACTGAACAAGCCAGAGATGACAGAATAAACTCCCTGAGGGGAACAAAAGTGAGGGGTAGTGAGTTGGAATGAGTCTAATCGTTCCTCTCTGGCCAACAGTTGATGTTAGACACAGATCCTTTTCCTCCCAATAAGGACAGGTCAATATTTAAATGAAATCACCCTTTGGGCGGTCTCTGGCTCACGAGTACAATGAAACTGGATAATGGCCGCACGACATTCACGCTTTCCTAGATGGAGGTTTCAACTGGACGTGCAACCTAAGATGGGTCTTTCATTATACCTAAGCCACTTTACTCAAATTATGGGAAAGTGAGGCTTGAAAAACCTTGTGTTGAGTGGAGTTACCATGCGCTGCCAAGCATTGACTCATTTAAGTAAATTAAGACACTGATTGATTCAAGTCAGTGAGTCTCTGACAACATGTTAGCCCCGCCTATTTTGAAGTTCATGAAACCTCAGTCGTAGCTCAGCCACTTAATGGGTGAATATGGGAGTATGGAGAAATGAGATGGCATGGGAGGGGAGGTGTGTGTCAAAAATCAACAGAAGATTCTTGTGAATGTTATGTCATAGAACACATCATGTTAGCCATCTGAAAACAAAGACAGGCCTTACAACCCTGTGGTAGCTTACAGATGGAAGAATGGTAGCGAGCAGTTCCTTTTCAATGGAAGAACTGTTCAGGGTCAGTAGGTAGTGGGACATCTTAAAGATGTGTCAGGGCAAACCTCTTGTGTTATATTTTGGTTAACTAGCGTGTTGATGCTGAAAATTGTTAAATGATCTTAATTACATTCAGGGTTCACGCTGCAGGGCTGTGTATCAGTATAATTGTGGTTAAGGTTTGATTGGTGGAATTAACAGTATTACGGTAAGACAATGTTGACATTACAAACATGGGATCAAAATTTGTGCAATGGAGGCATGATATGGCTAATTTACGTGGCTTCACAAATAGCTTCATAAAAAGCTTATGTATGCATCACTGTCTGACACAGTTAACGATTGAAAAACTGTAAATATCAGTGTAAATATCATACTTTATATGTTTTACACTACTTTGATAAAATTATGGGCAGCTGTGCCCCATGTTGCTGATGTGTGGCTCTTTATAGGAATCAAGGGATATTAGAAAGGCCATCAAGGATGGTCATCCCCGTGCAGGCACCCCACATGTCTCCAAGAGTAAAGAAACAGTAAAACTAAGACATCTGAGTTTTATGCAATGTGCCTTCCACACCAGAATTGTGTAGTGAACATAATTTTGGGGAAGGTCCTTGCATTGGTCTGAAGCTAAATGGATTCCCACCTTGGTAGGGTAGAAATTAGCAAATGACAGGACAGAAACCACACCAATTTTATTTTTCAACATTACAAATTAAGTGAATGACACCCTATTATGTACCGGACTTTCAGAGAATAGTGGTTTTGAGCAAAATGCCTCTGAAGTCCACAGTTAAACTCTTGTGCCTTCTTTAATTCATGGACATGATCTTGACTGACCTAATGTTGCTGTCCTGCTGTTAAAGTATATAGCCAGAGAAACTTTGTCTTCCTGTGACATTTCTGGTAAGCTACTAACTAACTAGCTAGCAACTTCATTTACCTCTCACATAAGAAATGTGAAACCGGTCAAAAGGAAAGGGATCATAGTATCTGTTTGGTGTCATCACATTGGCAGCAGGTTGACACAAATTGATTATTAAAATAAAATTATCCATGTACTCTTTTGTTTTGTTTTGTTTTAAATTGGACAAGCATTGTGTGTAATAAGCATTGTGTGTAGTAATTTGATCAGGTAAGCTACTTGTATGTGGTGTATGTTCACATGAAGAGTGCCTTCTGTCTGTGAAGTTAAATATTGTCTTTACATTTACATTTACATTTACATTTATTCATTTGGCAGACGCTTTTATCCAAAGCGACATACAAAAGTGCAAATAGTGGGCAAACAACAGGCACAAGAGCAAGATGTGTACAGGTCATACAATGCAGATAGTGCTGAAGCTGAGCGCAAGATCAGTGTCACGAGCCAATTAATCTGAACTAGGATTACATATCAAATACAATCACAGGGACAATAAAGTACCGCTATACTACCTAGGTAAGAGAGCTACAAGTACAAGACAGGAGTCAGATTTACAAGGTCAAAGTTACAAGGTCAAAGTGGCAGAGGTATCAGTCCAGGTAGAATCTGGAGAGGTGTGTCTTCAGCGCACGTCTGAAGGGTTGGATTCTTAAAAGAGAAATAAATGCTGCTTTCGAGTTCTTTCCCAAATTAAGCAGAGGAGACATATTTGCAGCAAGCATGCACAGGCCAAAGAAACAGTTTTACATTCCTAGTTAGCAAAAAAGTAATACAGTAAGCGGACACTTTTTAACCTTATGCATCAACGTGATTTGAAGCTGCATATCCACACGTCTTGCCAAGGTCCTTGTATTTATCCTTGTCTGTTAATATCTACTGAGGCTAAGCAGTAAGATCATTTAATCCCTGAGAGGCATGTGGTACTGTGGATCCAGAAAAAAAAGAATATGTTCTGAAATATGGCTACTTGTTTGGCAGTGGAGGATCTTGACCTTAATCCATTTAAAGAAGTCAGCTTTTTCTGGCCACAACTTTAAATAAGTCAACAACATGTTTACTGCGCTAACTTCTCAAGAACATGCAGAGTTGTCTAATTAAAATATATATTAAATGCAGTAAAAAGGAGGGATTAACATCCTCTAACAATACTAAGCTCTTAAAATATTTTGCTGTGGAATCACTTGAGATTTGGTTGAAACAGATTTCCTCAGTGATGACATTAATACCATAAGCATAAATGGTTGTCACTGTTAGTGGTGCCGGTATAAGGAAAGAGTGTTTTTCATTTTTTAAATTTATTTATTTTTAAAGTAGTCATACTGCGCATAGAAGAAACTGCATACTGTGCATAAAGCAGAGTATAAAGTCTGAACTTTTTTTTTTAAGTTGGTGCACCCTTCTAACCTGCTTTCATCCACGCACCAACTGCCTTTACCCCAGTGGGAAGAATAAAATTCCCCCTGGACAATACATTGCTGTCCTTTGCGTTAATTTCATTCAAATTATGTCTCCGCATGATAGTTACACCTGTCACCATGGCATGGCGTTCTTTTAATCAGGCGACCAAGGTTTCATTACACTACATCACATGATGCTCCAGGATTTGATAGATTTTAAATTGTGAGTAACAAATCCACCCCATCATTTTCAGCGTCTTTAATCGTCCAGACATGCCCTTAAAATGCAACTGCTTTCTAATCACGGTGATGTTGTGCAATTCCATTAGATCTTCACTCACCTATAACCCTGCAGATAATGTCTGAAGTATGCTGCATTGCAGAGCCCTCCTAATTGTTTCAAATGAGGCATCTGCACAGCTGGACTCATTTGGATGGCCCTCAGTTAGGTTTATGAGGGTCGATCAAACCCCTGTCAAAGCATTCTAGATGCAAATAATAAAGTGACATCAGATTTAATTAACTGGATTAAAACACTGGATTAAAAATATTTGTCCTTATTTTTCCTTATATTTGTCCTTATTTTATCTATTAATGAAGAGCTTTTTGATATAAAGTCAATTTCTGAACTTTTTTTATGTTGAACTCTTTGTGGAGAAGTTAATTTAATTGTTCAATCAAACACACAATTAATTGTCAATCAACACTAAGTACAATATTGATTGATTTCACAATAATGTGAAATCAATCAATATATTTTTTTTCTATTTTCACATTTCCAGCCATTTACCACATTAACAGCCTCTACATGAATGGTACGCAATGGATCGTCACAAACATTACATTATTACATTAAGCAGATGTTCTTATCCAGAGCGACTTATATCAGTTACAGTTTTTTTTTTTTTCTACAATGTTATCTGTCTATACAGCTGGATGTTTACTGAGGTGATAGCAGGTTAAGTACCTTGCCCAAGGGTGCAGTAGCAGTGTCCCAGCAGGGGATCAAACCAGCAACCTTTAGGTTACAAGTCTTGCTCCTTAACCACTATGCTACATTACCACCCAAACAAGTAAAAGTAAACAAAAAGAGTAAACCCAGGGCTTTACAGTGTAAATAACATAGGTAAAATAGGCAGCTACATTCTCCTGATTAATGTTATAAATCTGTTCTGACACTGTCCTGACTGGTACATTTACACAGGATTGCACATCAAAGAGGGTCAAAAATTTGTGCATGCTTGAGGGCCATCAGCAAAGAAGGTCTAGTGTAGGTGGTACTTTAATCTGACATGTTCTGCTCCATGTCTTCTCTCTGGAATCTCAAATCATGTTCAGCACATTCCTTTAGGTTTCTTCTGTATCTCTGATGTTCTTCCATTTTCTCTTGTGTGATCTCTCACCTTTCCAGAGATACACTGTAATGTATTTATAATGTTCCTTTCACTTTTCTCTGTATGAGAGACATGCCATCATTCAGGGTGCCTCATGTCACTCATTTTGTTGGGAACACTGCTGTCAATCTAAGTGAGTTCCTGACCCCACAGTAAACACAAGGTAAGTCTTTACCATTTGAAAACTTTTTTGTTACTAAAATATGGTAATACTTTTTATAGATAGATGCTTTTAACAGCATGTCTTTTGTGATGCGTTCTTAATGTTAGCTGCCTAATGATACCTTACTAGCTAACTAGAAAATATTAAGGTATTAGGTAGCTAGGTAGAGTTATTGACAATGTTTGGAATTCAGGCTGTACCAAAATAATAACTAGGTTCCAAGTTCCAGAGTAAATAAATTATTCAGCTTTTGAAACTTTAATTGAAGAATTGACTGTATGTGATAAATACTGACTATGACTTTAAGGAATCAAAGCCCGCAAGTGGGCTAAAGCAGGATTGTTAAGAGATGACTGACGTCACAAGGGACTCGGGCTGCGTCTCAAACTGCATAATCTCCCATGGCTTCAGTTCAGTGAGATCTCTCACAGGTGAGACCTGGGGTGCACACCACGCTGCATGCTGAACACTGACCTGAGATTGTGGAATAGTAAGGTAATGACTGACTTTGTTACGTTCGACAGCCTCACAGTAATCATCTGTCTGAGGACTGATAGACCAAGCAACTAATCATCTCCAGCCTGAATAAATAATAGCTACTTTCACATTATACAATATCATCTTTTGTGACTATTGTTGTAAACAAAGACATGACTGGTTCATGTTTATTTAATACAGGTTGTAAAGAAAATATGAAAAGGAAGATGCGAATGATTCTCCATACAAAACTGTATACAAAGGTGCTTTTAGAATACACTTGAAATATGGTTCTGACCTTTTTTCCATTTTAATGCACTAAAGTTCTCATCATTTATTTATTTATTTCAGCGAACAAGATTTATTTTTGGTTGGGTTGCCACAGTATGCGACATAGGAGATGACAGTTTGTCAGGGATGAGTAATATTATCGGAAGGGTTAATGCAGGAGTCCTGAAAAGTACTCATAATTGATAAATGGATGTATTGCCCTGAGAAGTACTCAGGGTTATTGGCTGCAATAAGCCAAAAAGGAGCTCTCTCTTTTTAAATTATTAATGGGCACTTATTTCCCCTCTCCCTGGTTATATTATGATAGCCATTAAGAGCTAAAATGACCCACAAGCACCGAAATGCCCAAATCTTGACAGCCAGCTTCGGGGCCAGTAGATTGAGGGAGATAGTTTCACCCTCAGAGCAAATTCATGGGAAAAACAACAACAACAACAGAGAAACAAATTTAAAATTTGTTTTCATAAGGGCACCAATTTAACATGTTAATGGTGAGATCAAAGTAGCAGATACCCATACTGTATATATCCTGGAATACTATGTGAGAGACAAATTATCCAGCCCTGAGATTCAGAAAATTAACACTCTCACTGCAAGCACCCATTTGTATGACTCCAAAATCTAACAGGCCTACCCTTTAAACTCCTGAGGTCAATTTCAAAACACGTATTTACACAGGAATTACACAGTAATTCTTATATATAATTTTAAGTGTGACGAAAATTCAGTGTACACTAAAACCTGTACCACAGGTACCTAATAATGAATCTCACAATGTCCCCCCACTATTACCACCACCATTGACATGACCGCACCATTATGTCTACATACATAGACTGGATAAATATACAGTACATGTATGCATAAATGTGTAAGGTGTGCAAGCCTAAGTACTTTTTTTAGAACTACAACTAAATTGAACATGGAGTCTGACAGAAAATGAAAGATAAAAACAAATTTCATTTATTGACCTATAAACAACATTACTCTCTTCTCCAACATAACTTTTTTTTTTGTTTCCCTCACTGGACAGATATGTACTTTTAGATGCTATGGGACATCTCTCTCCCTCTCTCTCTCTCTCTCTCTCTCTCTCTCTCTCTCTCTCTCTCAGTAGCTCTCACATCACTGTTTTGTATCTTTTATCTTATCTTCATCACAAACTGAGTTGGCTAGCTCACATGATGATGACATTCAGTGGCACTATGCTCATATAATGAAAGCATGAGATACTCGGCTTTTAGCATGTGAAAATTAACATGCAACGGTGTAAACATAGAGGGTGTGTTATTTGTTGCATATATTGTTGTATTCATGTTGTTAAAAGCTCTATCCACTGCCCAAATTTGAGATATGCAAAGCAAGGTGCACATGTGACTGAATGCATCTTGCCATAGACAGAATACCATTTTTGTTGTGATTAATGTGCACTGATGTTAATGATAACACTAGTTCAAAGCTTACCCAATAATATTCCAGTTCCACAAAATGTTGCTGCACTCTTCTAATAGAGCAATAAGACACAAGAGAATGTGTGGGCTGAGTAGCATGGCTGTGGTCAGATTGGTTCTTGGTTCACACAGACATTTAAAACCATGAATACATGTTTCACAATACAGCAATCTGAGCCAAGTATTGCCTGGTATGGTTTAGATTTCTAGCTTGTATAATCTTGCTGTAGGCCTTACATTGTACAAGTAAACAAATTGCTTCGATGACTACCAGTGTGTACAAATTAAACTTTATAAAAAGGTAGCAAAGGCATTTTGATTCACTAGAATACATTGGTTGCATTGCAACGTAACCACATTCAATTGAGAATTTGAATGGTGAGAATGTTCTTTGTAGTACAGTATGTGGAAAGGGTCACCTTTGTATTATAGGCTACAACACAACACATTTAGATCAATCCAACTTGATTGATCTTTTTAAGGAATTTTATCATTATTTTTAATACATCAATAGCTATAATAATAGCTAGGGACACAGGGGTATATTGCTTAGAATTGAACCTGGATCCCAATCTTAGAGATCAGAGGATGTACACGTTTGATTGTATGTACAGGTATTTTGTATATTCCAGGACACTGAGGATAAATCCATTCGTATTCTTATCCTTTTGAGAGAGTTTATGTCTCAGATCACTACACACCTCTATTTATCTGGACCCTACTTTCTTTCATACTCTTTTTCCCCCAGTGTAGATTCTTGTCATTTCCAATAAAAGCAGAAGAAAAATGTCTCATGAGGGCTCATGCCCCTGTTGTATGACAGTATTTACACATGTAAACATAATGGTATCAGAAATGAAAAATCCCTGAACAATTAAATTATATATTCCATGAAAGGCTGGGGACGTGCTGTATCACATCTCAAAAGAAAACAGATGTAAAAGAAACAAAAAAGTGGAAATAACATCCTAGATTTGATTCCTGGGAATATAAATGATAATACTTGGTCAAAATATGCCACTCTACATTTTTGTTACAATAAGCTGGGGAAAATCATTAAAGGTTTTTTTTGCCTGTGGAGACCTTAATTAATTGAACACGTAGTTTCATTTTAAAACAGTCAATGCCACTGAGAATGGCCTCATTTGCAGTTTAATGTTTTAGAAGGCTTGCCTAACAAGAACAATGAAAATAGAAAAAATAGAAAATGAATTAATAACAACAACAAGAAAACAGAAACACACCAGCTGTATGTAAATAATATGCAACTAAATGAAACTGTCATACTTCATTATGCTTTTGATATCCCAAGTGAGTTTAAGATTAATTGTTGTTCAGTTGGATACAACTAATTAAAAGCTCAACTGTTTGTTTTAATTACGTCAAGCATTAGGCATATCAACCAAGGTTATTTTTTTTCTCCTTCATATCATAACAATTTTGTGCTTGTATGGGAACGGGGGTACTGTATACAGATCATCAACATTAAATATCCTCTCCACTACCAGCTGTGAGTCAGATCTGAAAACAAACATGGTGACAATCGCATTTGTGACCAAATGAATGTATGCACAAAGACCGAGCTATCAAAACCAGCCAGTGACAGGCCCACTCAATCAGTGTGCAGTAGGCGTTTCTCATAACATAAGGGATGAGTGGGGCAACAAGCAATGCACCTCCCTGAAGTTAGTGGTGGTCTATGCATACTTACCTCAGTTAAGTGCACGGTTGTCCCCAGGCCTGCCAGGCTTGCTGAATAAGGCATATGTTAAATAAAGTATAAGGAGATTTGATTTCCTGGCTCTTGTCAGCCACTGAAGGGCTACATGGTCAGCCTTCCAGATTTTGCCTGGGGAGCTGTCTATCTTTGAGAGCATTCTCAGATATTCATACAGGATGCATCTTTGGCTATATCACTTAAAACCCCATGCCTTTGTCTGATACAACATAAAGTCATGTAGTGTATCAACATTTTTTTTAACCTCTTATGTGAACATCTAAACATGGTATATGGAGGGAAGGTGAGGCAAAACAAGCACGATCACAACTGAAAATCACTGCTTGGAACCGCAGCTGTTAATTCCACTGACAACCAGTTTGATTGATTTATGGTTACAACAAAGGTCATATACCGTTTAACACTGACTCGCTCATTGTGCAAGGGACTGAAATCGGTCATTTAGAGGTTTATTTCTAGTCGATGCTGGAATATAGAAACACATTCTGGTACTTGCTGTTCCAGGAGCCACTGTCGTAGTGGAGAGAAAAGTGAGCTATTCTTCTTTCCTCACAGGGCTTTTTGCAATGCAGTAAAATCACATGTGTGATTAGACATAGATCCAAAAGTATCATTAAAGTGCTACTGAGTACCATCCTTTAGCAAGAGACAGAAAAAAAAAAATGAAGCATGGTCATTTCAAATAGTAATAAAAAAACCTTGAATTGAAAACTCCTCTTTCCTATTCTTTATTTATCTGCTCTTGGCACACAGCAAAGCAAATTGTGGTGATTAATAAGCCATGGTGTAAATGATGTAAGCCATTTGGGTTTACTGGAATATACCACACCTGGATTAGGTAGCTATAGTCGATAGTTAGCTATAGTAAATCTTGTATTTCCATAGACACATGCTTAATTTTATCTATCCTCAAACTGGCTCCAAGGCACCAAGAAATTAGAGACCAAAGGGAAAAAAGAAAAACAAACAGAATGGTTAACACAGTAGTAAGAAAGAACAGATTTTGATGCAAATGTATTCACCAGTTATGACTCAATGGTGATTCACGAAGAGTTCACTCAAGAGAGAAATATGTTGAGTGAGAAACTGGAGGAGTGGGCTCCAGACTTTTATCAGAAGCGGAAGGAGTGAATTTTAGGAAACAAGACCGCTTTGGGAAAAAAGAAGGCAAACATGTTGGGAATGCATCCAGAAGAAGATATGACATTGTTACACTGCAGTCTAAGGATTATGTGAACATAAGATGTAACTGTATATGAATACAACATTGAGGTTATGAGGTTTACTTCAGTGGGTAAAGGCAGATGTACCTGTGCAAATATTTACACAAGTGTCATTTTGTTGTCTTCTCTAGATCTCAGTGATATAAAAAAAAAAAAAAACATAAAAAAAACAGCCTTACTACTCACATTAGGTCTACACAGTTCCTATTTACCTGTTTCCATTTCCTAAAGAAACTCTCCTTTAAACATTGCATCTGCATGTCTCCTAGCTCTGCATCTGTCTGTTTCTGTTTTAATAGTATTATGAATACTCTTAAATTATGTATATTGATTGATTCTTACACTCTGGCTTATACTCTGTTGCCATTTGGGCAAGGACTGAGTTAAATTCAACTTCATCTGAAATCTTTAAGAAACTATTCAGGTCTATGCACTGCAATTATTTATAGCCTCAACTGACATCATAAAAAGAAACATGTTCTTTACAGGGCCTCTCAATATTCCTACAACACTTCTTGGAAACATGAACTGTCCATGTTTACTTCAGCTAAAAGGCCTCAGCAATGCGCAGCATGTCTCCAAAAGGTATATAAACCACAATCCACTTGTTCACTTCTCTACCATTAAAGAAGATAAATGGTTATGAGCCTTCAGCCTAAAAAGAGAACCAGAAGATTTACAGATGGATATTATTCAGAAATATGTACAATTAACTCAAGAGCTGTCCCCCATCTTCTGCAATGACACTGCTGATCAATGGACTTTTATCTGAGCGATTTAGTGTCTGGCTCAAGGGTACAACAGCAGCACTCTAACAAGGATCTAATCCAAAAGCCTCTTACTCTATGTTCAGTGCCTGGACTACTGTTCCTCTGGCAATTTGATCCTCAACCCTCTGGTTCTGTGCCCAGTGCATTTACTACTCTACCTGGATGCCTCTTGAAAAATAAAAAAAATAAAAGAATCAAAGTGTTTCCACTTGATTTAACATGTCAGTCTACCAGGCTGTCAGTCAGTGCTCCCTGGATGGTATTAGTCGTGTAACTTCTGTCTTGCTAATGAAGAAGGATCGTATCCTGCATTAAATTTTTTAGATTTCGAGCACAAAATGATTTCACACCAGCAGTGTTTCTAGTTGGTGGGGTTTCCTTAATGATTGAAATCAAAAGTTAAAGTTTTGCATTAAAGGAGGTAAATGTGGGAGTCTGTTTCATCAGGAACCTTACATTATTCATTCGCTTAGCATATATCCTAATCCAGGGTGACTTCCACAACCTACATCTTTACATATTATCCATTAACACAGCTGGATAATTACAGAGCCAATTTAGGTTAAATACCTTGCTCAAGGGTACAATGGCAGTTATCCACCTGGGAATGGAACCTGGCAACCTTCTGGTTATATGCCCAGTACTTTAATCACCATGGTACACTGCAGCTCCACAGTTTGGTTCCTTTTAATCCAAAAGTTAGAGTTGATTGACAGCTGAAAGTCCAGCCAGATAGGGTGAGCCTCTCTCTCTGCCGGGACAGTGCCTGGTTGTTTACAGTCGGCTTTCAACACCCTGGTTCTACACAAGGCGGGGGCTTATTGAGAACAGTGATTTTGATGTACGAGGACCATTTTCCGTCTGCTCTTTTGAGGCCCGGTGAGGTGATAAACCGTGGTTTTATGACCACTGAGAAAAAGCCGCTGAGATCTCAGGAGAGAGAGAGAGAGGGAGGAGGAGAGACAGGCTTTCCCTTCTTCTGGGGAAAAAAGTATAGTGGAAGGCAGGGGCGAGGGGTCTTATGAATGGTGTGTAATCGTTATCCATTACTGAGTAATTGATTATGGCTGCTAATGCTCCTTCGTTATAACCACACATATCATGTAGCATGAGACTCTCCCACTTTCACAGAGTATCAAATTCTTTGAATTTGCTTAATCAGGCAAGAAAGCAATCTTTCACCATAACTTTTAAAATAAACTATCATAACAGCATGTCAATACAGTTTGTGCTTTCCAATAATCTAAATTGCTGGTCATTATGTGGATTAAATGCTTTTGGTGATGAGATGAGAATTTGTGACAATGATAGCTTTGCATGTAAAATATTTTTGTCATATATTGTTTGGATCAGGTGTAAATAGTAACACCACACTACTTGCAATAAGTGGAAATAGGAACATCATCTGATTTGCACCAGTTGTAACCAGCTGAACTGTGAGGAAGGGGCCCATGTTTACACCATGTTTAAATCAAAATAACTATGTCAAATTTATGTATCATCAAGATTTCCATTACATATTTAACTCTTACAGCCTGTAAAATACAGTACCTAACTGGCCTCATTATTTACATCTATTTGGCAACTGTTTGGTAAAATTGATTAACTAATTAATTTTTCTAATGTTTTAGAAGTGCTGATAATGAATTATTTTCTAAGTACATAAACATAAAACAGACTAACAGAGTTATTCTGTTCACTTTTACTTCTGTCATGTTGTTTGCATTGAGACAATGCAACACTTATCAGTTTTATATATTTCAAATGTACATTTCATTTCAGGTTTAAATTCTGATTTTGCATTTAGCAGAGCATAATATAACAGTTAACAATTAATTAATTTGATTGTTAAGGATCCTTATTTTTTCCTAATGTACCTAATGTACTATATTTGCAACAGACAGATCTAATTCCATCAGATTAATTACGAACAGGTTTAATTGTTCCATTGTTAATTGTTTTTTGTTTGTGTGCGCCTGCCATTTCTTAATGAGCCTGACCTTGACTGTGTACTGAGGTTGGTTCCTTTTGTTTGTTTCTTTCTTTTTTAAAATAAATTATTGTTTTTTTTGAATACTTGCTCATTCTGTTCTTTTTTTTTTTGGGGGGTAGAAGTGTCAGCCAGCTGCCTCACAGACAGCTATACAGTTAACAATTGATAAAATTAATTTTATCATGATCAACACTAATTTTGAAATATCTGTTACAGTGTTACAATTTATTTCACAGAACATTTGCTGTGGAGTCTTTAAACCTGCCTTTACCACTACTTACTACTTTTTAATTAGTTTCAATTAGTGTGTGTGTGTGTGTGTGGTAAAACTTTTGTAACACTGAATGTGGTCTTGCTGGGTAAAGGTCTGTAGTTGTGTTTCACAAGCGACTCCAGATTTAAAAACACACAGGGAAGTGGCAGGTAGAGATGCAAATAACACCATTGAAAAGCAGCGGTGTGCCTGCATTTCCACCTCGCCATCTCAGCTGAGATCCCGCCACATGGATCATTTCCTTTGGAGCATAACAGATTCCGTCCCTCCGTTTAACAAATGTGAAAAAGTGTGAGGGGAACATCTGTGACATAACATCTGCCACGTTCCCTCAGTGTGGCTGATTGTTTTGTAGTATTGATCATTTTTATAAATGTCTCTGGAAAGCTGTCTCTTGAAATTTTATCTTTGTCAGATCAGCACAGATCAATTTGAAATTTTATATCACATGACTTTTTTTTTTATCAAACTCAACTGCCACTTCAGGTTGAGAGGAGAGAGAAAAGGAGAGAAAGACCAATGGGAATTCATTATTACTGTATTCTGTTTATTGCACAGAAAATTTTATAGCGGTTCCTTCCGGATCTTTGGCTGTATAATTTTAAGTGTTAACAAAGTCAATGCATGAGTGCAGTAAGTAGATGTAAGCCTATGTAGTTATACATTTTGAGCATGTATACAGCCCTTGTTTCTTGTCTCCCCCACTTTCTCTTGTGAATAGGTGCTGAGTGATTTAATTGAAAGGCCTGCTTGCATTATAGGGGTAAAAATGTGGTGTTATATGAGATATCTTGTGGAATGAGGAATGACATATGCAGACTTACAGACTCAAAGTGTGTGTTAAAGTGGTGACAAATCTCAGTTGTTTATGTTTCTGGTGCATACATTTGATGCGTACCTGAACCAGGTTTTGCACAAATTGCTTTTGCGTAATTGAGTGCACTTAACTGTGTATTTTTTTTTAAACTGAAGGTGTTAGGCACTTGCATCCTTCCTCTTTTGCAGGAGTTGTTGGTGTGGATGAAGGTATATCAGCTTCCTCTGAAGGGCACTTACAGACAACTAAAACTGTTAAGGATGACCTATGAAAAACTTTCAGTTGTAGCTGGAGAAGAGAGATGAACAGAGGTAAGCAGAACGCTGCATTGGATGGGGACTCAATGACACTGGACTGCCCTCTTCTCCCATCCACAGTTGTTTCCTAGGTGATACCAATGGAAGCAACAGAGTCACACAGCTTGTCCAAAAACTGAAAAGTAACTGCACTCTTGATCCATTCAAGATGCAATTAATATGATATAGTATAAGAGGCCAGGAAAGCCTCTTTTTATAAACTGTTATTATTTTGTTAAAGCAGCCCACCCAAGTTCCCTTCTCTTTGCCTCTCCATGTCTGTTTTTGTTGAGTGAGGAAAAGCAAAGAAAAGCAAGAAAAGCAAAACAATGACATGTAGGGCTTTGGAGATCACGAGCCTTGGGTTTAGTAATCTCCAGCCACTGGGGACTGGGAAATCTGATCCTGGAATCACACTTACAGAACTAAATTCACCCTGCTTGAACTGACAATGTTGCGAAAGGCAGTCAGTGTATACTTACTGGGGGTTGCACAAAATTACATGTACACAACAGCAGCTGACAATGAACACAGCAAGCCAGGCAGCTGTAGAAAATAGCAAAACATTAATGCATCATGAAAAGGTCCAAACTGTTGAGTGCACAGCACCCTTTTATGAACTTTTGACTTATTTCATCTGATCTCTTATCTAACTAATGTTAGCTACATGATAAATTTTGCCTGTTAGCTAGCTCCAAAAAAAAAAAAAGCTCTAGCTCTTGCCTAGGGCACCAAATATGCTAGCACTGACAGAATTGCCTCAGTAAATATCCAGCTGTATGAATGGATAACATGGAAACCTGTAACCTATGTAAGTCACTCTGGATAAGAGCATCTGCCAAATAACAATAATATAATGTAACGTAATGGGGGAAACATTTGTAAATCTTGGGGGAGGGCTTTGGGGGGTGTTCAACCAGAACACACCAGTTTGAATTTTACTTTCATTATGCAACAGTAGAATTATCAGTTTTATACAGTGCTAATACAGTACATTACCTTGTGTTTGATAATAGTTCAACTATTCAATATGTCAGAGGTCTAAACAAACCAAAGCAAATGTGTCTACAGTATATTCCACTCCCTCCCACCCACTGATGTGCATATTGTCTCACCATCAAAGCTTGCCTCAGTCACATATCGAGTTGGATGAGCAGTAAGTATTGCAAACTCAGTCTTGCTAAAATACTAACTAAAATACAGAAACTAAAACATTCTTTCCACCAGCCTCACCCTGGCCTCCAAGGATCTCTCCTTTATGCTTGATAACACAATGGTGTCTGCATCCAAGGCTGCCAAGAATTTTGGTGTAGTTCTGGATAACAAGCTATCCTTTACTGAAAATATAGCATCAGTTACCCAGAGTTGTGAATTTTCTGTCTACACCCCTTTCTCTCCCTACAACCCAGCTCACTGTCCAGGTAGTTGTGCTGTCCTGACTGGACTACTACTACTCTCTCCTTGCTGGTCTCCCAAAATGTGCCATGAGGCCCGTCCACCTGATACAGAGTGCTCTTGCTTGTCTTGTCTACAACTAGCCAAAATACACATCACACCTCTCCCCATCTCCCCCCACTCTCTCTTTCCAGGTGTGGCTACAATAAAGCACAAATATCTGTTCCTAGCCTATGGGGCAGCAGGAGGAATGGCATCTTCTCAGTCACTTCTATTCTCTACCTTCTACACCCCAGTGGAGGGGTCAGCTCCCCACAACAGTCAGAACTGTTCACTCACTGACCATCTACCGCTGCCGACTGAAAACAAATCTATTCAAACTGAAACCAACCCATAGGTGTGAAAATTCATACTATATTGCAACATTCATTTACTATAACCACAAATGTCCTCTTGCACCTACCATTGCACTTAACAAAATGTCAAATGTAATGCACTGACTTACTACCAGACTGTGGCACTTATGATTTTGTATCATCTCTCCTCTTAGCCAAACTTATATTTATGCTCTTTTGTAAGTTATTCTTGAAAAGAACATCTGCTAAATGACTAAATGCACATGTAAATGTACAAAAAACATACAGTATGAATCTGGGTCAGGCAGGTTTTATTAGAGGTTGATTTTCAGCAGACATCATTTGCTGCCTACTCCATGCCCTAATGATAGTTGCATATTCCATGTGCTATAACATCATTAGATGCTTACAGAGCCTTTCATAGGCTTAAATGGCAGTATTTATGGAAGGTATTGGAAATATATATTTTCCAACACAACTTCCATTATCTCAACCAATGGCTTTCATTTCAAACCTTTCTAAAATTGAAAGAGTGTAATCAAGGATAGTCTGCTATACTGTACTGCTATAGAACCTCTAGCCCAGAAATTGAGGAAGGACCCAATATTCCTCCAGCTGCAGTTACTTTAGATATTCCAAAGATAAAATGTAATTGTATGCATATGATGTGCCACATTTGTGTTGCTTATAACCCATAACTTCATTCTTATTGTATTAGACATAATAAATTAACTTATGGCTGTAGGTCAACTGGTCAGTGAGATCAACTGGGCAAAATCAGCAATGATCCAACTCAATGAATAAGGAACTTAAATAGCTTCCTTGTTTACATGCCAATCAAAAATAATAATAAAAATAATAATAAATAATCTTACTTGCATAGGTATATGCTTGCATTATTTCAAGATATACTTATTAAAAAAGGCAAAATCATTGACAGAGATGGAGAGAGATGGAAAGTATTACTGACCTCACTATTATCATGAACACCTTAAAAAGGGCCATCCTTCCTCCAAACATTGTCTCCCATCACTGGTCCAGGATAGATTGCTACCAACTTCCCAAATGTCTATGGAATGATAGTCTACCAAAAATAACCTAGGTAAACTACACCCCTTCATAGAAAATGGCAGGCTTTCAGTCCTATATTTTAAACCCTATGCCTTTTCAGCTATGAACACTTAAAAAATAGTCAGATTCACTATCATTGGTTCCTTGGAGGGATACAGAGGCAGAATTACTTCAATCTTTCAGACTCTAAAACATATTATTTTTCAGTCTTTCTCAAAGCAAATGTGCACTGAATTTTGGGAGTATTATCGCTTTAATCTATGTGAGGCAGGAGTGTCCCAGTCCTCTTGATCCAATTTGCATAAAGGAAGTGCACAGAGAAAGTGAGAGAAAGTGTGAAAATATATATTTTATTATTATTATTTTTTTTTAATTAAGAGAATTTTTGCTCAAATAGTTCATCTTAGAAAAGGGCCCATTGTTTGCACCAACAGGTACATTTCTTTTTTTTTTTTTTTACTTTTTAAACTGGTTTGACTGACACACTGAATCACAAATGAGTTATTTAACAAAGCCATCAACAACTGTTTGACATTAACATTAACAATTATCTGAAAGACCTCAAACAACATGTCAAAAAAACAACAACAAATGCAGGCCCACTTGTGAAATTATTCAGCACCAATGAGCACAAAACCCTGAGGTCCAAGTACTTTCTTATCAAGTGTTTTTTTTTTTTTCCCAACTCATAAGTATCATTTCATTTTACACAGATTGCTGACTTTTTTTCACTTTTTTTACTTTTAGTGATTCCTTTCTATTATTATTCTATAAAGATTATTTAAACAAATTGGGTTGCTGTAAAACAGTAAGTGAAAAAGAGTATAGCTGCAAGGAACAAGAAGAAAACCATAAAAAAAGAAAAAAACAAGCAGAGCACACTAATGGTCAGAGGTCAAATGTTTAGCCAATGGCATTGGGACAGGCCATAAATCTCTTCTTTAATGTCAATTTATTTAAAATCACTGTTCTAATGGTCAGGGTATACTCCTACACCATTACATCTTGAAAGGAGAGAAAAAATTGTGATTCTGTTAGATCACAATGTGTTTGTATTCTTTTTCAAATATCCCAAATGGATGTAGTTTTTTTTTTTTTGATTAACTGGTAATGCACGTCGGGAGAACTTTGACAAATATTATCCAATAATAAGCAAGATGAGATGATATTTCAATGCTCCCTCGTTATCAACATTTTAAAATGGTATAATTACTGTAATCTGTATGAACGGGTTGGTGGTGGTAAAGGAATATGATGTTTACTTAGTCTCGATGGCCCTTTCATTGATATTGCTTCCCCCTTTAGGGGATGGTTGGTTAATGTGCATTAAATATTAATGCAGTATCAACAGGAAATAGCAGTGTTACAAAGCTTGACCTACTTCCCACATGTGCCCCCAGAGAAACACGGTTTGGAACAACAAGAGAGAGCAACACTTTGCCACGAGCTTTATTCTTGTATTCTGCTTTCAACCAGACAAACACCCCCCCCCCGCCCCCAGCTCTGATGCATCTCAGCACAGTCATTAAATTGTAAACATGTGGACACTACCCAATCTGCACACCACCCATTCTCCCTGCCAGATGATCTTTATTAGCACGTGTCAAATCAAGCTCTTTCAGTCTGCTGTGTGGTGAAGCCTCTATAATTGCGTTTTGGGGCAGCTCAAGCATGCTAGTACTGTGGGGAAAGTTGTAATTTGCACCCATTGACTAGGAAGTGCAATTAGCATTCACTGTTTTTTTTTCTGTTAGCAATCACTTAATAACGCTCAAAACTTTTCAATTTTAAGGCATCTTTCAGCAGTAACTGCTTACTTGCAAACTGTAGACATTTCAAATTAATTTCACTTGAAATAGTATCCATTATAACAAAAACATCTGTTTAATGCCATTAGTTTTGGCTGCAACAGATTGTTCACACTGTGTGTTCAAGAAGTTTATTTATGTTATTTATTAGGTATAAAGTGCACAGTATTTCATTCTTTATGAAGACCTGAACTGTCTTCCAAATTTGCCATACTCCCACTTTGTATTCTGCGAAAATTGTGTGCTGTGCTGTTTTTTACCTGAACACTGCAACATTTGGAATCAGTAGGGTGAGTCAATTGGACTGGATTTTGGCATGAATGACAAATATTTCTCATTACTGCTAGATGATCTTATGGCTAATTATATTGGTTTCATCTTATATCATTCATATTGTTATTGCAATCATCCAGCTGCCCAACCAATGGCACTTGTCCTTATAACCTTTTTTGTAGTATGTATTGGGGGGTGGTGGGGGCAGGGTTCATATGAGTGTATATGATTGTGTGTGTGTGTGTGTCTGTGTGTGAAAGAGAGAGAGTGACAGTGACATTGTATCTTTGTGTGTGCGTGTGTGTGTCTGTGTGTGTGTGTGTGTACGTGGGTGGGTGGATGGATGGGTGGTTTGGATGGCCATTATAATTGCTGCCAAGTCCCTTACTATTCAGAACTGATCTGTGACAAGCAAGTGGGATTAAGCATATTTATTTGAATACCAGCCACTTGAAAACATACTTCTCTTGCTTAAGGTCATTTATTTTGCAAAGTGATGTAGCACAAATTTTCACAAGGTCTGCTGCAGTTGGCATGCTGGCTTTTGGTTAGGCAAGAACAGAACACCTCCTGAAATAGCAGTAGAGCAGTAGCAAGCTCCAGCATTAAAAACAAAAATTATGTATACAATGCTGATGTAAAATAATAAATAGGGAAGGAAAAAGTAAAAAAAAGTAAGCATATATAATTTTACTGCTCAATGGTCCTTTCAGCAGAAATGTTTTTGCAGTTATCCGCTGCAGCAGATGGTAAACTAATGAGGCCTAGTACTCGCTGCATACAGATGGAGACTCTGCGTGCAGAGCTTAAACATTGTTCTGAGAGGTTTGAGGGTTTGCTTCAGATCACAATTAGTTAAGGAAGAGAGGTTAGCAACCAGTTAGCAGGCTCAATCTTAAGCCTTTGAAACTAGCAAAAACCATTAGATACATCTTAAAATAAAAAGGTGAACTTGTGCTCCCGGCAGTAAGTATGCTTGAGCGTTTGTATCTAAGGCTTACTTGTTTGATGACCCACAGTATAATCATGAGAGTGTGTGCGAGTGAGTTCAAGGGGGAAGGGTTTGTCAGACCTGTGCCTCTTTTGGTTGGCATGGGATTGTGATGTAGGCTCTTTATAAGACTTGGGAGAAAAGTACGTTTTTAATGCTTTTTCCCCTTTATTCAACCCTCTTTTGGAATATGTGTTTGCACAGTAGCACTGAGGCAAGACAAATGCAGCTCTCTGATACTCTCGCCTGCAGCAAATGGCTACAAGTCACGCAAGCGAGGTGGACACCCATTGGAGTATAGATATTCCACCGATGTCATCGCCGCAGGTGCCTGACGAATCACAGGGTGCCTGAGAGCTGAGAGACAAGCAAACCCTGCCAATGTACCTACCCCCTACTCCTGGTGCAACAAAGCTAATTTAGCAAAGCAAATCTGTTCTGCTTCTGTGTGCTCCCGGTCATTGTCGGGTGATGACATGGCTGGGATCAAACCCAGGCTGCAGAGCTCGGGGGGTCTTCACCACTGAGCTACTTGGGAGGGCCTTAAGACAAATAAAGTTCATGACAAAGCTGGGGGGCAGCTGACTCTTTTGCCATGCGAGGCCGCTCTCAGACTCTTTGCAGCAGCGTTTGCGGCGGTGGTGTGTTTATGTGCGATCGTGATTCGGACAGGAGGGGGACCAGAGGCGCAGCTGCGGAGCTGGTGTGCCGGTGGCTATGAGGCAATCGGTCAGCTGAGGGTGAACAGGTCGAGTCGAAGTACACGGCTCCATAGCTTTAGGAGGAGTGACCATCACGTCCGTCCGTCTACATGGATTTTTTTTTTTTTAATTTAATTTGAATGGTGTTCTTGACCTACTGGCATGCTCACGGGGTCCATCCCACTGCTGAGAAGCCAGCCCATTTCTCTCACTGTGTGTCTCAAGCTGTGGAGGCATTGTGATTATGACCTTGAGGGTGGAGGATGGGGGGGTGGGGGTCTGAGATGGGGCTGGAGAGTGTAGTCAGGAGGGAGCACAACAGAGATCACTGCTTCAGTCTGTCTCTTCAAATACATCTGAATTGTAAAATTAAAATAGCTTGTTTTTGAATCATGGTTGCATGTGCGTGCGATCGCCTTGGTGGGACTGCTGGGTTTCCTGCAGGGAGGGAGGGAGGGAGGGAGGGAGGGGGAGGGAAGAGGTGGTCATGAAGTGTCCCTTTATTTTGATGGAGTGTGTATGTGGTTAGCAAATGGTTCTTTCATAATAAAGCAATAAATTCAATTTTTATCAGAAAATCAGGAAAACTGTCTCATTTACATTTTGCCATTTAACAGATGTTCTGATCGAGAGAGGCTTACAAAGCGTGAATACATCTAATGCAATCTAAATAAAGGGCATAAAAGACTGCACATACAGGACACAACTGACCACATTCAAACATGTGTCAGCCCTTAACAATGCTGAGATAAACATTGACACATGATTGCACTAGTTAAGTGCATTGCACAATACCCTGTAGTAATATGACAAAATACCAAGCAAAACAGCTACAATAACATTACAACATACCCTACAATGAAACTGTAACATAGTCTATAGTAAAAACTATAGAAAAAAAGGGGAGAGTTAATGCATGGGCAGGGGAAGCAAGGTACAGTTTGATGAGCTGGGTCTTTGGTCTGCAACAGAGGAGTGCCAAAAAACTATGCTCTTCCGACCACCACTGGAAACTCATTCCACCACAATAGGGCTGGAACAGACAGAGGATGTGACCAGGACATGCGGCTATGCCTGCCAGGTGCCCTGAAGCAGCAGAACCTGACCAGTATGTAGGGTGTAGGGTCTGACACCAGAATGAAGATAAGGAGGAGGAAGTGCCAATACAGGACTGCAAGTGTCCCTTGGTCTGGACATGGATAAAAATGTCAAGTGTCATTCCTGTTAGGGCTTAAACCACAGCTAATAAAATGGGTTGGGGTCTCTCTCCCCCCCTCCCCTACCCATCTGTCTTGTGAATGACTTCCACTCTCAGTTTTCCTGGAACACTTCTGTCTTAGGAAGTCATTTTAACCTGGTTGCTGGTTGACTGTGAATCATAATCTATACTTGGAAATGGAAAGAGTCTCTTCAGTTTAAAGGTCACCGGAAGGATACGATTCCGTAGTTAAAAGGGAAGCTATTGTAAATTTGATTTCTTCAGCACTTGTAGTAATTAGTAAGTAGTAAGAGTTCACCTTAAGCTCTCTCTGAAAGTAGTCTATAATTTATTTGAAATGTACTTTTATTCAGAGAGACTTACAAGATTAATATGGCACTAAGTACATAGGCACAGAGCAATCAGAATTACATTAAATATACTTTGTCAATAAAATATATCAAAATATTAAGAACATAACATTAGAACATACAATTACACCTATTTAGTGGGAATTCTTTTTAGACAGCAGATGCACCTTTGAAACCAAATTATAAAAATTACATTAAGGTTGATGGCAATGTGTAAACAATCATTGTAATGCATTAGTCATTATTCAATCGAAGCCTTAGCCTAAATCACATAAGCTCATCTGCACACAAATAAAGCGAATATCATCTAAATATGACTATCGTGGTGCTTCACAAAAAAATCTGAGTGATAATCAGGTTTGCCTCTTAGTGTTAATCATTTTAGCAGCAAGGTCTACAATATGTATATGCAGATATTTGTGGATATAATTACAGATTATAATTACCACATGTGTCCAGTGAATACATCTGACATATAGATGGAAAACAGAAAATTTATCACAATTGTGTATTACATATGTGGACCAAGTAACTTCATATAATGCACCATGGCTTCAGCCTAAATTATTTGAATGATAAATGAATGAGTAATTGGGGTGAGGGGGGCAATTTCATTTGACATTGCCACATCTTACACTATGTACTTACAGTACTTCACTGTACTGTGATTCAAACATGTGGCAAACGTTTTGCAGATTTCCATCTGGTTGAACGTTTTTAAGTCCACAATAAGGTTAGATATCAAGGTTTGGATTTTGCAGGAACTTTGTTGGTATGTGACATAATACACAGGATTCTGCTGCTATTGGTAGAGAGCATCTTCAGTCTATTATGTGGCCTTTGCTGGAAGCTTTGGCGTACAGTGATGGGGTACAGTTTACAGTGTCCCTCTGATAACATGATGCAACTCAGTAATATTAAAGGTCAGACGAATCTGCTTCTTTTTCCGAGGTCCTCCAGGTCACAAATGCAATACGGATTGACTGCTCTGGATACAGAGAGCAGCAAGCACTATCAAAAGGCTTTCAGATTTCAGCCTCCATGAGCAAACAGCCTATTTTCCCTTTAAATTAAAAAGGAGGATACCATGAGAAAGGCATTGCAGTTTTGCATATGTGGCATAGCTGTTTAGTATGGCAAGCATTGGGGGTGAGTCATTTCCATATGTCTCTCATCTCAGAAATGAAGAGAGCTGATGTGCAGATTATTTAGCAAATGCTATATCATGCACAGCAAAGTTGTTTGTTATAAAGGTAACCTTAGCCTATGTATCAATGGGCCTGTTTAATCTTCAGTTTGTGAATCTATTGTAAACCAGTGCAAGAATAACCAGGAACAATGGATTGAATATCAATGATGAAGTGCAGTTGTTTGAGTTTATATTCATATCAGTGGTATGATTCAAGTCATGTTTCATCTTTAAAGTGGGCAAATTAAACAAATAAATCTAGAACTGGCCTATTATATCATTACAGTATATGTTCATTCCTCATCCACAATGACATACAGACTCCATTTTAGATTATGTTCATTTGTACAGCTGAATATTTGCTGAATCAATTCAGCAAAAGTGCATTTCTGTATGCTGCAATAGCAGTGTCACATCTAAGATGTGAACCTGCAAACAACTGGCCGTAAGTTCGGTTCCCTTACTACTGTGCCATATTGCCACATGTTAAAGTAAGCAGTGTCTGTGTGTTTTAGGGGGACTATCAACACAAGCTTCCCCTAAACTGGCTAGCAAAAAGACAGCACTGAAATGACACAGAGCTTCAGCCATGTCATTTCACCCACTGAGAACAACATATCGTATTCCGACAGTCAGGAGCGTACAAGACGTTTTGACAGAGCACTTCAGGCAATGTTGCAGTTTTCTGTCGTTAAAAAGCACCAAACGGGAAGACAACCTCAGCCTTGCGTGACTGACAGAAGCTTAATTCAGTGCAAGGGTATGGGGCACAACAAAGGTGTGCGTCACAAGATAGTAAAGCAAAAATATCAAGGGCAAGTGAAAATTCAGTGAAGATAACAAGGGCAGTTGGAATAATAGTGAACAATATGAGATGTGAACTGGTTTTTCTGGAACACTATGAGATGTGAAATGGTTTTTCTGGAGACTTGCACTGTGCAACCAAGTGGTCCAAGGTGTAACCAAGTGTAACCAAGGTGTTACATTTACATTTACATTTATTCATTTGGCAGACGCTTTTATCCAAAGCGACTTACACGGGAGGTACAATACAACACAAGCGAAAACCATGCAGAGTCAACAATATTAGAAGTACTGCATGACAAAGTTCCAAAGGTTGGCCAGGCGAGGTACCAACTAGCAGGTAAAGCTAGAGAGTGTGTTAAACCATTACAACCAAACCATTATGTTAAACTATTACAGCCAAACCATTACATCTTTTTTTTAATATAGTTTAGTAGGAGATGGGGGGAAGTGTTTCAGGCGCTCAGCTGAGAGCGGAAGAGCTGTGTCTTCAGATGTTTCTTGAAGACAGAGAGGGACTCAGCAGAACGGATGAGGTGTGGAAGTTCATTCCACCACTGGGGGACAATGGTGGAGAAAGTCCTGGATAGTAATTTAACGCCACAATGTGACAGCACAACCAGGCGCTGTTCGGTGGCAGAGTGTAGCAGTTGGGAGGGAACATAGGGTTGCAGCAGTGAGTTCAGGTACTTAGGTGCAGTTTTGTTGGTCACCCTGTACACACGCATCAAGGCCTTGAACATGATGCGGACAGCAACAGGGAGCCACATAAAGGTTGCTCTCTCATTAATCAGTGCTGAATGTAAAATACTTAATGTAAAATGTTTGTGTAGTTCCATAAAAATGATTTCCATGTTTGTAACATTATCTGTAAGGACAGCTATGTGATTTCACATTTGAGACTTGAGCAGCCTGCCAGAAAGTTCACTAGAAGCGGGGAGATTCAGGATGAGACTATAGATTCTCACATTAGAGGTGTGGATGTTACCACCAGCACTAGCTAAAACACACCTGTTTTTACAAAAGGACTGACAAGCGTGTTAACCGCATCATCATCACAGTGTGAGGAATTCTCACTCCAAACCTGTTTTCAGACTGTTGGAAAGTCTCAGATTCCACTTGTTTAAATCTTAAAAAAAAAAACAAACAAACAAACAAAAAAAGCTTTTAATAATCAAATACAGTTCTATAACCTATCTTTCTTAAATCAGATTATCACCTTCATTTAAATACATTGCTTTTGGTTTATAAATTTGTTGCGCTGCTGCTGCTGTCTTGTGCTCATACTCAGTACCATATGCAGTGAGATGTCAAGTATTCACTTCAATAAACTTTTTTTTTTTTTTTTGTGGCGCTACAATCTAAAATAAATCCCTTATCAATCATGCAGTCCTCTGATGTCTGTAGTACACATTTAACGTGGGCCCATCAGGAGATAAGAGCAGTCCTGGACCGGCTATAGCACCACCGCTGTGAGCAAGCAGATAAACTTGGCCATGGGGCCCGTGTTGTGGAGCCAGCTCTCCCGCTCCATATTTAATGCATTCGCCTGCTTCCACTTACAGTAGCAAACATATTTTATTTATTACGCTCTGACTTACTTAACTACCCATTTCATTACGCATGGCAAAGGAAATTAATGATTATTTTACAGAAAAAAAAGAATCTAGTGCATTTAATTTATGGCTTAGGTTTACAATTGTGGACATAGAATACTAAAACAAAAAAAAAGCATGCAAAAAGTTGTTTAACTCTTAAACATTCAAGAATCTTTTTGATTTTGTTGCCAGGCTTGTCAATATATGTGTTTTAACCCTAGTCCAATTTTGCCAACTCCTCAGGAAGAGTGGGATGAATGTTGTTCAAATGGAGCTGACCCTGCAGACACCTCTCTTTCATCCCGGAGAAGAATGAGAAGTTCCTGAGATCTGGGATTCAGCTCTCGAGGTGACTGTTTGTCACAAGGCTCCGTTAGAAAAGACAGTGATGAGACGAGATGAAGGTGAGCTTTCATCTGCCGGGACACCCGAGGAAACGTTCTGCTCTCCCTGCATGTATTGAATCAAGCTGTATATATGTGTGAGAACACCATTATTTTACAGTACAGTGCCAGGCAACAGACTGGGACACTTTACCTATGTTATTATCCATTCAGGCAGCTGTATATTTATTAATCTGATTCATGCTGAGTACCTTTGCTCAAGGGTACTCCAGCAATGTCCTACCTGGGAATCAAATGCAGAACCCTCTGATAACAACTCATATGACAATTTAGATAACAAGTGCCATAACAGCTACTCCATAATGCCAGCCCTAGCAGCCTCCACACCACTGAATTTCCACATAAATGGGGGAAGGTTAAGAAGTAAGTACAGATAGTTGAGAAAGTCATTCATCGATTTTTATGTTTCTTTTAAATTGACCATTGGGATACATTTACACCCTGCTATGTAGTATTTTAATAATGGATGTCACTAGATAAATATATATTAGGGCTTTCCGTCAATCAAAAAAAAAAAATCATTTGATTATTTTCCTGTAAGTTGTATAATCAGCAGGCTAATTGGATCTTTTCAGTTACTAAGGCATAATAAACACTCTATTGAGACAGTCTAAACATTATTTGATTGGGACATTAACTGCTTCAACAGCAGTGGTCTTTTATTCTAACATGAATCACCAATTAATAGTGGTTAATATGGCTATGCATGCATGTATAATGTAATTAAATACTGTATTCCTCTCATGAATACAAATTATCAATTATAAATGATCAGGGAATTGGCTTAGGAATTTCACCTAAATGTTCAAATAATGTATTTAAATGAATAATTTAAATGTACAAACATGTACTTGTATTATATTTAATTTCTAAGTATAAATAATTTATAATAATAATTATAATCGTAATTATTTACTTCTGAAGGTAGAGGACACTGAATTTGTAGTCAGCTTGCTGAGTAAATAGACAACACAACCCTAACAACATTTATTATTAGACAAAATATTTACAAAATCTTATGTACAGTATAAGTGGATGTGTGTCAGATTAATTTTCATATTATTGAAGAAAATAATAGTACCTATAACATCCACTATGGTTTGGTATTTAGTATTACTCGGAGGGCGTAGGAATTAAAGTCAATGAGAAAGTTTCAACTTGATGTTTTACACTCAGTCTTTGTGAGTGTATCTCTTTAGTTAGGCACAGCAGGAAGCTGTGTAGCTCAGCGCTCTCTGTGGGCTGGGTGGAGCTGGATCTCTCTTATCAGGCTCTTCTGTGCAGGCTTGAGCAGGAAATGGCTGGATCCCTTGCTCTCCGCCCCGCTTTGAACAGGACACCTGGTTCTTTCTCCTGTGTGATTGCTTGTGGTTCTCCTTGGTTGGACTCAGAGGCAGTGCTCTGGGTCTGGCTCAGCTCAGAGTTCATTCACTCAAGCTAAAATTCCTTTAAAGTCTCTGCAACGCAGTTCCTCACTGAAGTTAGAATACTGAACAGAGGTTGGCACAGGCTCACTCTGAGTTTTTATGTCGAGGTACAAAGGCTTGGATTCTAGCTACTTTGTTCCCCAGATGCCACTTTCTTGTTCGGGAGACAAAGGAAGCACTCACCATGTGGTTAGGGCCGGATCCCTTCATAGACGAGAATGGGAAGAGATCTTCAATAAATCTGCAAAAAATCTTCAATGTTTTACTCTCTCTGGTGGAGCATGTCAAGGTCTTATATACCTTTTCACATAAGGCCGGCATGGATCGAGTGTCAGTCAGTTGTGGACACACCTCAGAAAGTGATATGTGTAGGCAGGTGTTAGTTTTGTGACTGTTTTTTGAACATACACATACAACAAAGAGAATTCTATCTATTTCTATCATGTGTTGCAGAGAGTGACATGATTAAGCTCAGACAAAAGCAATCCAAACAGCTTCATTATGGTGCCATCTGTATTATTACTGTCTCCAACAATAATATCTAGTTGACTTCTACCGATGCATTCCAAATGGCTTTTAAGGTGGTAAGAATTTGTTTTTTTATGTGCTCAAGGTTTTGGCTGTGGAATGTGAGCTCAAGGACATGAAAGTTGTATGCTTTCATGTAAAAAAAAAAAAAAACCCTGCATGAACTTTGCAATCTTAGTTTTGTTGGGCTGGATTCTTTCCTCATCTAATCTAAGGCAGAAACTGGGACAAAGATTTAATTTTTTACTTTATAACCATGGATGTGGGTAAACTATTCATTTTTTTCTATGGACAGCTAAAGTGACCTACCAGTTCCTCTTACCTACTGTGTTCCAATTATGAACTGCTGACAGTAACAACTAAGGGATTTATCACTTTGAGTATTATTCAGGAGACCTAATTTACCTTTACTTGTCAGTTGCAGTTTGGTAGCTACCTACAGTAAGTAGCTAGTTATCAGTGGAATCACAGCTAATGTTCTGTAAGTAGCTATATACTAGAGACTTGTGGTCAACAGTGGCTTGTAAGGTTTTAGTTATGTTTATATAGTAATTGATTGTAAACACACAGTAATTGTGAAATGAATCTTTGATCCCTGACATTCATTCCATTTTATCACAGGCATCCATCTCTCTTTCCGGACTCACGCTTGGGGTGAAACTGCTAAATTGAAAGTTTTAATTTAGCTTGAAGCCTGATTTCTTTTCACTTTTCACAAGGCGATAATTCACCTTTTAGCTGTATTTTACTAGGTTACAAGCATTATCATGGACATGTATAATGAAAGGAAACGGAAAATTAGACCTTTTCAGGATGGTTGCAGCCTTTTCAGGCTGGGTGCCTCAATTATTAGGCTTAGTGTAAATGTATCGTTAGGGATACAAGACCATGGCGGTCAGATTGAGAATATTCCATAGAAGTTTTAAAAACACATATTTTACTATATTAAACTGGGTGATAAGTTAAAACCCTCAAACAGGGAATGCAATAACATTACTATACATTAACTCATGTTAACAGGTAGCACACAATCACTCGTATAGCATGATGAGTGTAGCCTTTAGGACTGATACTGTGGAATTGTTGCTAACATATAGCATATATAGTAGAGCCAATTATGTTAGCATGTACAATTAGTCTTCATAAGCCATGTACTGGGACAAAAGCATTGACTTTGACAAGCACTTCATATAAAAATGCATAATAAAGATTCATGGTGCATTTCAACATTGAAATGAGTAAGGGTTGAGAAGCAGACATTACTTTCAGTGCTTATAAACCACCTTCAAGTTGAAATCCTGCACGCACAAGAATAATATTTCAAGAAGACCTCACTGGCTAAACATAAGTGAATGTCCTTTGAAGGTAAATGCAAATCACAGTATGAGTTATGACCAGAAAGTCTTTGTGTACTGGGTGAATAGAGTTCCAGTAGACATAGCTCAAGGACTCCTTTTATATATAGTGCTAGCTTGGCGTATGTTAAAGTCCTGCAATGGCTCTGAAAAAGAATGACAGTTTGGAATTTAGAGCTGTAAATGAGAGTGTAATATTATTCAGTTCTCATCTAAAGATGTGGATAGGGAAGGAGCAGCTACTTTACTCAGCTACTTTTGTGAGGCCTTGATCATTCATTCTATAAATGAGTGCAGTTTCCAGTATTGCATATCAGTGTATCTATCATACAAATTGGAGAAACAAAACTAGCGGAGTATGCAGATGTGTACCATTCTTTTATTGTAGTATTGAACGAGGAAACTAGTCACATTGCAACTAAGAACCTACTGTGGGTTATCTGTGAAAGTAATATGTTCTGTGAAAAGCATGGACAAACAATTCATTTTCTATTTTTTGCCTCTATGTTTGACAGTATGTGCACTGCAGTTTCTGATTTGATCTCATTTTGAACAGGGATAGACTGAGTTTTGGAAAATGTCATAATTCATGAACAGCACTTTAGCTAATAAGATACTGCTATACAGACTGCATATTTGCTAGCCAGCAAAGTAAAAAAAAAAAAATCAACAAAATTTGAACACTGACTGCACACCAATACATGAAATCAATCATTTAATCATATGTGTTGTGTGATTTTTAATACATAGTTTTATTTCTTGGTTCTGTCATGTTTTCATAGACACTCAAGAATGAAGGATGAAAAATTGGATGCCTTCTCATATTGTATTCAGAGATATAAGTGATATATAATGAAACTTAAATGCACTGCCACTCTTACCAGATATTCTTATGTTCAAAGGGCAGCTGAAAAAGATGTTCAGTCCTTGAATATAATATTTAACTTGAAAGAAAGGTTCTGTAAGGCAGCTTCCCTTCAATAGTTTTATTGCTGAAGCTTTCTCCAAAACACATATTGTAAGATGAGGAGATAATTTGTGGATGTTAACACATAAAGCTGAATGTTTATCATCTTTGCCAACCTCGTAGTTCATGAAGGTGGGAGCACTCACACCTAGGTAGTGGGGGGGACTTTCAGGTAGATTAAGGGCAATAGTGTTCCACCCATGGCAGAGAATTTTCCATGTGAGTGTAATTGCACAGAGAAGGGCACAGACACCTTTGGAGCCTGGGGGGTGTTCCCTTGGCAGGCTAGATCTGCACACAGTTGAGCACGGTGGGCGGAGTGAGCAAACAAGGGTGAGCCGAAGCAGGAGCGCATTGCGTTAGCGTACATGAAATGCAGGCAGTAAATAACAGCTGACTGCAGGGATACTGGACTGACAGTACAGCAATGCCCTCATCAAGGTCATCACATTAAGGGGACAAGTGTGTTGGGGGGAAGGGTGGTGGACCAGAGTTGCAGACATGCACTAGTCACTTATTTCCAGCCATGTGAAATGTATTTTGAACACAAGCAATGGTACATATTTTATTTAATTAGTTCAGCTCAAGACAGTTCACATTTTTGTGAAATATATGAAAGTCACTCTGGGTAAGAGCATCTGCTAAATGACAATAATGTAATGTAAATTGAGCGTCACGAGGGTACAACTAACGGAGAATGTACATGTTGATACTCATGACCTCTGTCAGCAGATGGAATTGAGACAAAATCAAAGGCAGAAGGGGAGGGGCTGGAGTGAATATAACTACTATGGCTGATTCCTAAACATTTTAGTTCATAACAAGAGTTTACCAGCAATCTATCATTATCTATTCTATTGAGCAGCTCAAAGTAGCTTGTAAAACAATGCTGCCTCAAAATTGATTCACAAGAATTGGCATCATCTGAAATTTCATGAAAGGCAAACTTTGATTGTCTTCACCTTAAACTTTTATAAAATATATCTGACAGAATTTTGCATAGGATATATGCTATGTGTATGCCAAGGAGATGCAAACTGATTAAATGATTAAAAAGAAAACGAAATACATCTGAAGTCTGGCAAGAGGCTTATTAAAAAAAAAAGTAATTAATTTCCGTAACATACTTACCATGTAACAATAGTAACCATGTTTGATTCCCAGTAGGCAAGTATCAAATTAAAATAAACCAGTGCTTGCCACAGGGGTATAGAGGAAAAATTAATAATCTTTTTTTTTCCTTTAGTTTGGAAAAATTACTTTACGCTGTCTCACGAGAAGTTAATTTGCCATCACAGTGGTAATGTGCTTCATACCATGGATTTTCATTAAAATTAATAATGATTTTAATAACCAATTCTCTGAAACAATATGCGTTTTAAATGTGTTTGTTTTTAATCAATTTCTTTCACGAGACTGTATCACAGATTATGCTTGGCTACTGATCAAGTGGTTGTGATCCAATCCATGTCAGTCACATTAAAAGTATAGATGAAAGTGCCTAACAAATAAATAAATAAATAGTACGCTCAAGACCAGGTACAAAGGTTTGGCACAAATGCAAGTGCAGGGTATAGAGCCTAATTAATGAAGAATCTGTTCCAGAAGCTTGTGCTACCTTCACTGTGACCAGAGGTCAAAGGTCATTGCATGCAGGTCATTACTGAGAGCTGGTGTTTTGGCTATTTTTGAGACTGGCTGCTATAATGCCATGCCAGAGGAGGAAGGAATGTGTGTTTCATGTGGCCTGAGTAGGGTGAAAATTAGAATATTTTCTTTTAAACTTTGATTTAAAAGTGCATTAAATTTTCCATTTAGCACAACACGAACAGAGATTCCTCTCAACAACTGTTGTATGGGACAGTTTTCAGACTCAGATTTCCTGTGGCTATTAGTATGGAAATACATGGACCAAGAGCAATGTAAGGGTACATGGAGATGCCTGTAGTATTATTTGAAAAGCTTGCCCTTAGCTTCACTTGTAAATGTAAAGGATAAGAATATTTGTGATATAACTATAAAGTTTGTCCACCCATTTTGTAAACTCAAGTCTAGAATAAAAAATCTGTTTTTCTTAAGTATTATTACAGTAATATGATTTCTGGACAGAAGGCTAAACTTCACTTAGGCCTCCTCCATATATGATCAGCAGGCTGAACAGTTGGGCAGACCCTGTAGATTGCTCATGCTCTTGTTCATGCAAGTCTGAGGTGAATTTCTATTAATTTATTCAAAAGAATACTCATAAAGATTCTTATTCAGTGTGCTCAACAGTACTGCAGACACATTTTAGCAAGAGATTTTCTGTCTTTGTCTGCAGCTTGTTTGAATTCATTTGGTTCCTACTATACAGTATGTAGAGGCACATGTTGTAAAATGCACAGAATGCCTTTGCTCAGTAAGATTCCTTGCATTCTTTTTTGCCTCATCAAAAAGGAGAATTCTGCTTCATTCCATTGTGAAGGACTTAAAGCATTTCCGTAGAGATTTAGGCTTGACATTCTCATATGAATGTAAAGGGTATTCAAATTAACTGAAGATCATAGGAGAGACCTCAGCTTAATGTCTATCAACTTTAGTAAAAAAAAATATATAATAATAATAATAATAATAATACTCAGAAAAAAGGCTTTTCAGCGAGCCACTGTATCCTTTTGCTTTTCTCTCTCTGAACGGAAGCTTTACTTGCCTGCTTTGTCCTCAAAGCTCTCATGTTCCTGTTACAACAAAAGCACAACCTGCACAGAGTGATATCCTGACTGACATCCATTGTTGCTCTTACCAGGCCAATATGTGGAAGAGACATCATTCTTTTCCTGTCACGTACATCAGGATTCGCTGAGGCATATATAAATGCTGCCGTATGCAAATGCAGATCTCTGCCACAGCGGCATCCCATTACTACTTCCAAAAATCTAACGGGTATCAGGTGCCTGGCTGAGTAACAGGATGACAACTTATAATTTATGAAAAGTTATAGGCATATTTTGTGTATGTATGAAAGCATATTTTGTGGTTTCACACAAGCTTGACAAAACAGCTTTAAGTAGTATTCCAATGCAGTGGACCTCCAAAGTCTGTCCCTGTCCATTTTCACATATTTTCACAAACAAATGTTACCAATTACAGCTGTGATTATAAAATGAAGGAGGTTTCAGGACTTGCTTTCGCCAGTAAAGGCCTGGATGTGCGTGCTTGTTGCCAGCGTTGCGCTCACAAACGCATTCACATCTGTACACACGCAGCCACACTCCCACACTTCAGTTCCATACCTTTGAGTCTTTGAGGATTGGTTTATCATATACTTGTGAGACCATGTAACTTCCCGGTGCTGACAACACGGAATGTCTGCGCAGTGCTTGCTGCGGGATTCTGGGAGTTCTGGAGTGGTTCAGCATCGGGACACCTGCATTCGTCTGGAAAAGCAGAAAAAATAAATACATGCGCCCTCTCTTCAGCATCCTCCCACAGGAGAGCTCTTTTTCTCCCTCTGCCTGGAAGAATAATTGCTTCTGCGCATAACCTGCTTCTGTACACATCACTGAGAGAGACATTGGCTCTCTGGCCTTAAAGGAAAAAGTCACAACTTTCCTTGGCTTCATCGAGCAACATGTGCTGTTTGGGAACTGTTTGCATGACAGTTAAAGCATTGCGATGTATGGATCAGTGACTCCAAGCAGAAATGTCTTCGTCTTCTTTGATAGGAGTCGCCAAGATGCAGTTTTCCCCCTGTCACCGATCTGACACACAGAAAAACAAACACAGAGCCCAGCATCTTTCTGCTTTGCACTCAAAAGTCATATCCATGCTGTCAAACACCACACAGAGCAACATCCAATATTACCTTAAGCTCATACCCCTTATCTGAAAATTGACTGAAAGATAATTACAGTAAAACATATAACGGGAATTCTGTGGATAGGACCTTAGAGATATATATATTCAAATAGCAACAGCAGTATAATGTAAAATAAATTCATTCTCTCTCTCTCTCTCTCTCTCTCTCTCCCCCCTCCCCTTGCCTGTTACTTGATGCATTTCACTTGAAATATACTCTTGAAATATATTTTTGGTCTCACATCAAAATTCAGAGAGACACAAATACCTGAACCTTACTGTAAATCCCAATGGGGCTTTATGTGTGGAACTGAACATTTTTATATTCCCAAAGCAGAATGTCTGATGATATAAAGCACTCCAACATGCATGTTTATAATGCTAGCTAGCATTATAACTCACTGCTGGAGAAAAACACATTTCTGGAGATATATATATATATCTATATATATATTATAAAATGGAGAATTCTCTATTTTCAGCTTGATCAACTCAAACAACACATCCCATTGCATGCTTGGATCTCCACCAAATGCATAGGGTAACCTTTCATAGGGTAGAGCTGGGTGACAGTCAGTGTTTCACAGGCCTTATAGCTGTCTAATGCCAAAATCAGAAAATATCATTTTAGGCTTCCACACTATGGTTGAGCTGTGAAGCACAGCAACTTGCCATATAGACTTAACTTGGAGACATACAGCGTTTCTAAACTACCAATTTATTCTGCATCTCGATCTGGATGGGGGAGGCGGGTAGGTAAAACACACAAATAGCAGTTTGTGTGGATCGAAGCAAGCTTGCTGTGTATGTAATGTGTGCTACTGTGCATAATAAATCATTAAAGCAAACCTGGGATGTCCCACAGAAGATACATGACAGTTAGCCTTAATACATTTACCTGCTATTAAATTATTCAGAGAGCAATAACAGTGTGAGGCACTCTCCTCACTCTTGCATAGGATCAGAACAACACGCTGGGAAGTGAAAAGAAGCCCCTTATCCGTTCTTGGCAACTGTGTGTTTATGATAACAGTCATAGCAGGGGCTTTGAAACTGGTTTAGCTGACTCTGTTATGTGTCAGTTTTAGGCCCTAGCAGGAGGTCAGATTAAGTTGTACACCCAGTTCCTCTTTTTCCAAAGTAAAAAAAAAAAAAAAAAAAAAGAGAGAGAGCTAGAAGGCAATTTTTGTCTGCTTGTATGGCCTCTCACAGTGCTAGTAATGTCCTGGCTAATGATATCATGAAATCTTTTGTTCAGCCTTCATAGAGTAATTAAATCCTCATTATCATATATGAAAAAAGCAACGATAAAAAACAAACACGTACCACAGAAGCCTAACATCTGCTGTGATGCTTTTTTAAGCATCAAGGTTTGGCACTGCCTGTGACTGAAAATGTATGCTGATTTATTATTTATGTATAGCCTTTGTGTTAATGTGTTGGGGGCAGGATATTTCTCACAAAAGCAAACTGTGTACCTCTAGTGAGAGGCCTGAGAAGAATGCATTGACGTGGGTGAGGTTTTTTTGTGTATTAGGGGACTATGATTACCAGCTTTACTTTTGTATCAGAACAAGGTTTTTTTCTTAATTCAAAGGAAGCAAACTGAAATTTATCTGACAAGAGTATCAAAAGACCTTGGAACTACAAGACCTACCTACCTTTTTATTATTAATGGAAAAGCAAACCATTGAAAATGTGTAATGAAAAGAGCTGTGAGAAAAAAAGTTCTTACCCCTGATTTATCAGAGACAGTTCACCAAAACCAGACAGTAGAGGGACTTATTTTCCAGATTTTATCTTGAGTCACATGCACTGAATAAAGAGAAGAAGCTCTTGAATGAAAAACTGTATGCATGCATGTGTAGCTCTTCTGCTGTGACCCTGATTTCAGCTCCTTCAAGGACGGGTAAGAGATCATCAGATTCAGTAGGGTGCCATTCAAATATTTGGTGCTTCCCCTCTTTTCACTGCTAGGAAAAAAATGGAGCAGGCAAAGCAAGAGGTACCATTTATCAAAAAAAGAAAATGTTTTCAAAACTCATTTTCCAAGACATCATGCCATCTCTAATTTAGGATACAATGATGATGATAGCATATATATATATATAGAATAGAATTTATATACTTTTCATGAAAAGTTCATGTCTTGCATGAAGTTACAGGCTATGCACCCTGGAAGCTAAATGTAGCATGAGTCAAAAACACAAAAGAGAATTCTAGTAGCAGCTGTCTGTGTAGGCTGCCCAATGCAGAATCCAAACATTTAAAAACATTACCTATACATACAACAAACTATGCTAACTAAACATGCTACAAGCCGTGCGATAAAACATGCAATGATTATTTCTTACTAGTGATGTTTATTTTCTTACTAGTGACATTTATTTTCTTACAAGGAAGCATTTTCCTTGGTAGTGACATTAAAAGTAGTTACCTAGTGACACAGTGGTCTACATTTTATCTTATAACACATTGGGATGGTTCTCTATTATTAAGTGTCCATCTATTTGTATCGGTGAGCCTTGTGACCACTGTTGTTTTCGCCTGATGCAGTTTTTCCTTAGAAGGACATAGCTATTCCTTAGAAAGCATAGTGAACTATTCCATTCATAAAGAATTATCTGAATGGGAAAAAAAAACCTCCTAGTCTCACTATTGCTTGTACAATTTCGGGACAATTCCATGGAATAGCCTATGAGGTTACTGAATATATCAACAGGGTAAAAATCTCCAAGTGATAAGACACCACATTAAGCTGGGGGATCGGACAGAACGGAAAAGGTTATGTCATGACAGCAGAGGTGATGTTGAAGACAACATTCAATACAATGAAATATAAATGTGTATCCTGTAGATGCCTAATGTCCATAGTATGACTGATTGTTGAAATGAAATGGAGAACTAGAGAGCCGATATATCTGCATGTATATTGATACAAACAGTATACATAGTGACATGAATGTCTGAGAGAATGCTGCATTGTAACCATCAGGTCCAGTAGATTTTGTTTATTTTATTTATTCATTTATTTTGAGATAGACAAGGAGGTCAACAGCATTATTTATTTATTTTTCTGAAATACTGAAGTGCACCCACCTCCTTTTTCCTCCATTGAGTGGTTGGATGCATAGGAGGAAGGGCTGTTATTCTGTTTTAGTTTGTTTTATTTTGGAGGTGTCTTTTTCACATTACATTGTTGTGACTAATAATCTTTTTATACTATATTATTCTCCAGGATATCAGTATGTGTTTTTTTCCTGCAAATCTCATCTTCACCCAAATAAACTTAATTTTCATCTGCTTGCAAAGCCAAATTATTTAAGATTATTTAATTTTTTTTCATTTTTTATTATTTAAGCCTTCCATGCCTCAGATATAGATGTCAGGTCAACAAACCTTCTCATTCTGAATACACTTACTACCTTCAGTTTAAATTTTCAGAAACTGTGATGGAGAGCACACATTCCCTTATTAAATGTCATCTATACTATTGTAGACAGATGCCTGATTATTAATGATTGTATCAATATGTGCTCAGGTATGTTCCAACTTGTCACGATCAAGGTACAATTTTAATACCGGTGGCTCTTAAATTGTGATATGCCCACAAGCTAATACAGTTTAATTAAATAATCATAATATTTTTAAAAAAATCTATTTGATCTAAGTGTATCTATTTGGGATACACAGAAAATGGGAAAAAATTAAACTTGATCTTTGAATGGCTCTTTTCATTATGAAAGGCATCCAGATGGCTCAGTTGACAAAAGCAAAGTAATTTTTCTATCAAATGGAATTTCAAGACCACACAAGTATATCGAGTTTGAGTTATCACTTACAAGCTAAACATTCTAATGTTACTATTCAAGGTGCTAGTGACAAACACAAAACGTTTCATCAGCGTACATATGGATATTACCACATGCATATGAATCGAACTGTGCCAAAAAAAAAATCGATCACAGCTATTGCTAAGTTGGTTTCAATTGAGTGCAGGCTGTTAAACATAGTGATGGACTCCAACTGGATCCTTGTAAAGAAATAGGAGAAAAGGTTCTGCACTCTGAACTAGTTCATTCTCTGAATCTGATGTGACATATATTTGTTTATTTCTCACAAATATATTAAACTATTTTACCTCCAATCCAAAAATCAAAACTTTCTGTTGGAATTGTATCTAATCTTAATGTTCAATTAAATGTTTTTAAAAAAAACAGAGAATAATTCTGCATGGTGACTGAGTTGAGAAATGAGTTGAGAATAAGAATGTCATTGGAGAATCACAGAACACAAGTAATTGCCTTTGATAAAAAGTAAAGCTTGGTGTGTGTGTGTTTAGAGAAATGATGCAATTTTTGAGGATGGGGCAATAGGATTATATTTCACACTGAGCAGAAAAATTAGTAGGGCTGGCCCTGATCACAACATGTGGGTTTGTGAACAGGTGGACTTCTGTCCAGCATGCCAAGTATCAGTGAAATGTCATGGGGTTAGGAATAATGGCTGTGTTACCACTAATGAACTTCTGGTCCCAATGGAGTGTCAATGAAACATCACTTCGGTTTGAGGAGAGTGGGAGTGTTAATACATGTGAACTTACGCAAAGCACTCTGGCTCAAGTCAATGGCTACATTCACATATTCATCATTTGATCATTTTTGAATGAACATTTAAAATGAACTGTCTGTATGACTGCTAAATTTGATGAGCATTTAAAGGTACCTGTTTACATGTCTGGACACATAATCTGTATAAAACTGTTTTTACCTTGCACAGAGCTGTTTCTTCATGATTCCAACCATAAAGAGATGTCAAAATGTTTCATCTGCTTTGCAAAAACTGGTGTATCTTAGATTTTGATCATAACAGGCAACACATGAAATCCTATTTCAAATCTAGAACAACAGAAAAAGAGACCCTGAAGAGAAGCTTAACAAATTTGCCTCATCCCCTACACAGATCCTTTCACTTAATGCCTCTACCTCCTTGCGCAAGAAAGTGAATGAAAGTTCAGAGTAAAGATTGGTAAGAAAGAGTTGTGCTCCTAGAATTTATAGACGTGGAGTGGAAGCGAACCTTTCAAATGACACACTTGCATTAATGAAAAGTGTCTTGGCCCGGAGGGTGTGTCTGTACAAGTGCCAATACTGCTGGTGATGCCTGCGGCATAGATTTATTTGCACCCGTCGCACACCTATTTGGCACCCTCAAATGCACTGCCAAGAAGTTTGTTTACATTTTTTTTGCAATGGCATGGCGAAATCTGTGATAAAGCAACTGATGTGGGTACCCACCTATGAGTACTCAAATCCAACACCCACACCGACTTCAGCTGAATTTTTAATCACATTCCCATGAACGCAATCTATAGCCATTGAATGTTAGGTTGTTAAGTGCTTTAACTGAGCAAACGTGCAGCAGTATGAAATTAGAGCCCTCAATTTAAAATTTTGCACAGGTTTAAAATTACAGCCAGGGCTAAAGTGATATAATTACATTCTAACCTGTGAGTGATGGTTTTGTTGATGTGTTCTTACTCATATTGTAGCAATACTGCAAAGACTTACTTTGCTTGTGGCCTGAAATAAAAGTAAGTTTTGCAGACATCACAAATATTTTGAAAGTAAATGTTTCACAGTAGTAACAATGGTCTTTTTGCTAACTGCATGTTGTAGCACCTGTAAATCATGGTAATGCTTGCATGGCATGACTTGATTGAAATCTGCACCACCACACGTATGGGAAAAAGGTGCAGTATAGATCAATGAATGAAGGATACCAGTGGCTAACTAAATGTTTTATGAGCACTTTTGTCAATGACTTTCGCATCCGGTCTTTATTCATATTCAATGGCCTCCACTGAAGCAGCATGTTATGCGTGCATGTATGGCTGAACTAAATAGAACAGTGGCATATACAGGGGGAAAACTACAAAATTGTTTGTAAAATGTGTTCTGATGGCTGTCTTACATTATTTTGGTATGTTTGGACTTTTACTCTGGGGGTTAAATGTTCAAATGTACAGACATGGAGTCGCTGCCTAAAATGTATCATCTGCACCGTTCAGATTCACATTTGATTCATTTAAATGAGCAAGCCACTCAACAGTTACGCTTTGTTATTTAGCCAGGCACTGCTCTGAAATCTAGGATTGAGATATGGCAGACCTGTATACAGAATGAAATGCTAAAACTGTGCACCATCTGAGTGCTTGAACCTTTGTTTGGTAAGACTCCTGCTTTGAAAGGCTCGATACTGATTCAAACCATGAGATTGACCTTCCCCTCAATAAGATAAAGGAGACACTCTGTTGTGTGAGGAGGATGAGGCATGGAGCTCAGGTGTAGTCCTGATGGTGTTTTATTTTCTTTGTATGCCGTTAAGTTGTGCATTGGTCATTTGATTTTTATTTTTCCCTCATACTTTAAAACTAAACGTGAGGACTGTTGTTTGAAACTCCAGGTCATGGAAGCTTTAAATACCTTTTTTAACACAAGCATCATCTGCCAGCATAATCATACTGCATTGTTCATGACTTGTACATTTTACAGTATATTGTCCTTTCAGTTCTTTTGCAAACATATTGATATGGGGTATTGATATATTGATATATATATATATATATATTTTTTTTTTTTTTAAGTTTCTTATAGTGATTTGATATTTCCTAAGCAACAGGGTTTTCCACAATGTGGTAAACTGTTTCCTGGATACAGTCAATTATCCGTAACTTTGACTTACAAATAAATACAAGTATTTGTATTTATTGCTCAGACAAACATTGCCTGGTTAGATGAGTGATTATGAAATGAAAAGAATGTTATGAAGATACAAGAATCTACTTATTCTGAAACTTGAATATCAACATCAATGCATTTGGCTTGTTCTGTTGTAGCACATTGCTTTCAGGCCCAGTCAGAGATTTGTTCTGCTTGTCATCGTATCATTGTTCTTTTCCATTGCACTTTGTGTCTGTTATGACTTACATTTCATACCTGTAATGCACTATGATGTCATCTGTTAAGAGCACTGCATTAAGTAAAATATATATACTTTTTTAAGAACTGGTTTTATTATTCTTTGAAAAAAAAAACACTACTATTTATGGATCTTTCATGATGGTAAAAGCACAGAGACAGACAGGCATTTCATCTTTAATTCCCATTTACAGCACAATACATTCTTCCTCTTCATAAATTTAAATGAAGCCTTCGACTTGCCTTGTCGTAGCTTTTTTTGTGGTCCATTAGTGACCATTTTAATTATAGTTTTGTATTGTAAAATATGTAATTGCAGTTAACTGGAGGCATTTTCTCCATTTAAAAACATCCATTATAAGTCCACTGACAGTGACGGTGCCCCTGTGGGTTTTGAGTGTCAGTAAGACTATCTGAAAGGCTGGAGGCATTATGCCCTGAAGAGAATGATGCCAGTGTTTACTGATATAAGTGCTTGCAGCAATGAAAGTATTGACAGGCATCTTTCTAGCCTTCAAGTCATCCTAGGGCAGTATAATCATCCCTCCAAGAAATTGACTTTTTTTCTGTCCTTCTGGAGGCATTAACTTGACATACATTGTGTGACAAACCCTAAGGGACAGGACACCACTATGACATCTTTAATAACTAAAGTAATGATCGTGCTAATGTCTGCTCTGGTATCCTGTCCTCACATCCCCACATGGCTCTACATAAGACCCTTTTACTTTTGAGCAAGATCATGTAATCCAGTGTTTCTCAGTCCTACTCCTGGAGGCCCACTGTCCTGCATATCTTCTATCTATTCTTGCTCCAAACACACCTGATTGGTGTAATTAACATGATCTTGATTAAATCAGGTGTGCTCAGCTAATCAAAAGTGCCACTGATGAATTCAGTCAGGTAGGTAGAGCAGGGGAAGATGGAAAACGTGCTGGACAGTGGGCCTCCAGGAGTAGGATTGAGAAACACTGATGTAAACTGTCATTTTTTTGATTTGTAATACAGATTCCATACACACATTCAATAAATGGCTGTGTGATTTTGGCTCTTGAGAACCTTATTGTGGTTTAAAAAAACATTTATTTTGTATTTAAAGAAGTTTAACAATGATCAACTCTATCACAGCACGGGTCTTGATTTCCCATGATTGTACTGAACAATCTAAGGATTTAAAAAGCCTATCTTGGGGAATTAGAGCCTAGTTCCTACAGTTAATTGCTTTGATTGATTTTTTTTTTCCCCACATGCCTTCCAAAGTCCTTGGTTTACTAGGTCATTTGGGTTTGGGTTCCAGCATGCAGTTACAAAGAGTCAGTGAGTGGGTCACTCTTTTCTCCCTCATTATTTCGGTACCACCCACGGGAGGTTCAGATATGTGCGGTTTCCATGAAGTGTGTTGGGGGCCTTGTTGGACCCTAATTCTAATTCACACTTGAAGTGGATCTTACACGTAGCAGATAAGACCATGTAACTATTTCGCAAGGAATACTGCTTTAACAGCTCCTGCAACATGTCTGGAGAATTTAAGCAAAGTTATTTGTCATTTCTTTTTACAGTTTTACATGTAATTATTTGCCATTGCCAATGTTGTTATGTTAGGAAAAAAAGACAGAAAAGTAATACTGTTAAATGTGTTACTTAACCCCCTACAACCCAAAAGTGGGAATTTGCAGCCATATATTATTATTTCTCCACTGAATAACTTTTTCCACATTGTGGATAGGTGGTTTGTCACTGTTAATGTGGGTCTTACATGGTGCTCAGTCAGGTGTCAGTAAGCAATAGGATGTTAAATAATGAAGACACTGCCTAGCTGCAGAGTATTCAGATATCCATCTTGCTCAGCTCATCTGACCATGCAGACGACAAGAAAATTTGATGATTACTGAAAACTGTAATACAACTGGCATATGAACTGATTCATAATGACTAATTGATTTCAATCATGTATCGTGTATATAGTCTTCTCTTGTTGTTTTGTATTGATTTTATATAATTATTTACGTAAGTTATTGTTATGATCTTAAGTTGTTCTACATTTATTTTATATAAGTATTTATGTAAATAGTTATTGTTTGCAGTGTGGTAAAAATAAAAGACAACACTTTAGTCAAACTTTCAAATTTATGAGCGTTCAACTACCACTTTTTCTTATTACAAAGCAATGGAATGTCTCTCTGGCACGGTTTTATATGTATACAATCCATATGATCGGTCTCTGTAGAGATACCTGAGCTGACATTTTTGGTTTTGGAAGAGGTTTTTTTTTTTCAAGCAAGCATTATTTTACCTTGCATAAAAGGGCATTTTCCATTAGATGAATTCAATTTCTGAGCAAAATGATGTATGGTATGTATGGATAGCTATTACAGGTCCTGAGTAATCTGTCTGAAACTGAAAGGAGTCCAAAGAGTCCACAAATAAGGCAGGGTGCATAGGGTTAAGGACCAGGGCCACTGTGGATAGTTTAAATCCCCCCTTTGCTTACAGTAAAAGCTCACACTTTCAATGATTTGTTCTAGTGGCTGTAAAACCGCTGATTGTATATCATACTGATTATATTTCCCCTTCAGGACCATGACAATAAATGAGAATGCCACTGTAGGCTAGTGCAGTCCTATTGAGCTGTTCTTTTGGGTCTCTCACATTACTGCACAATGATGTTATTACCTTCCATATGAGATGTGGAAAGACTGTCCTTACCAGGGGAAATAGTGCAGTCTATCCACTTTTATCTAATATAATCTAACCTGACAAAGACACCTGGTTAACAACACACGCATCCTCATCCATAGAGGTTTCAGAGTTTTCTCTCTGAGATTAAAGTCAGGTGACTGCAATGTCCAACTCATTCCACCAGTTCCCTTTTCCTTGACTTTGCCTAAATTAATCTGAAGACAGAGCTGCAAATCTGTTGACTAGTTTGGGCCCAAAAGCACTGTTAAGTGCAAATGTTTGGGTCTCCACAGAAACAAGTTGGGTGGGATGCACATGGCTCCATCAGGGTCATTTGAAGCACTCCAGCTTCACCATGTTTTTTTTTTTTTTTTTTTTTTTTTTTTTTTTAGAATTGATAAAAGGGGGAGGCACACCTTCACAAACTACAATTGAAGTTAGCCTCTGGGGTGTCAGACACAAGTGCATTTGAAAAGCAAAAGCATGATTTTTCTCTGAAAATCAGAGGCACTTGTGGCCACTCAAAGCCGTTCGTTTCTCCTGGATGATACTTCAATTAGCCACTCAATTTTATGAACTACCGATCAGGGTCTGTCAAAATCCAAAAGCTACTGGACAGTAAAGAAACAACTAAATCCACTGAGTTCAATGTTGCAACATGATGAAAAATATATGTATATATTTTTTTAGAATACCTCCTGATTTTGGACTCACTAGTTTATGGCTTCATTATTCTCCTAGTCCTGTCTTAATATGGAGCTGAATAATACAAGACCTTCCTAAGCACACACTGTCACTACTGAAGTTTCAAAACGCCTGGAAGATAAGCTATTTCATTTCCGCCTTTAGCCGTGAATATTGCGAGAATACAATTATTTTATCTAAGTTGTCTTATTATGGCAAGATTTTTAAGCTCTGGAGATTTCACAAACCAAAATGAATAACAACTTTGTCACTTTCATTAGAGGAAAAAACCCTACACTTTCAGAATGTTCATTTACATAAGCATATAAGCAGCTTATGTTTTTTGGTCCAAGGCTTTATTCAGAACAATAATTATGTCCTCGTTGTTCACTTTTCATTGGAATATTCAAAAAGTATTATTTCTAAGTTATTTCAATCATTAATCTCAATCAGTAAAAATATCAAACTTTTTTCTTCTTTTTTTTCTTCCAGTTAGTGCATAAAGCATGGAGTGTAGAAGCTACTCATTATCTAATGGGCTAACTATATTTATGTATTTATATATTGTTTGTCAAGTATTTTGGATGTATACAATTTGATCATAACACTGCAGTTTGCAACACCATTTTACTATACATTCACCAGAGAGGGCCATTTGTCCTCCGCTACATAGAGTTATTAATACCACATAGTAATACTTCATGGGTATTTAACACGTTCTTCAGCAAAGCTTTCTTTGTCATCAGAGCCACATTTGTCACCAAGAACTAAATTTAATTATATCTTCTCGCACTGGGACACTCAGATGAATTTCCAAATCATAATTTTTCAGTTCTTTAATTTTTTATGCAAGCATTATATCTAGAGTTTAACAGCAAAGTACCATTTGATTGGATTTATCATAAAGAACTATATTTAAATCTCTGGCAGACGCAGACGCAATGCAGAACAGATTATCCTTAATTGACGAATTGCATTGCCTTGAGTAGTTTCATTCCAGATTTATCTTTATAATGTGAATCATACCATATGCAAATGTACTTTTGCCCTGGCTATTTTCAGCATCTGCTGTTGCCCTGGATTTTTTAAGGTTAAAGGTAATGGTTGAGAAACATATCAACTGTCTTATTTGTTTGTTTTCTTTTTTTTTTTTTTTGTCCTCATCAATTTTAAAATGACTATGGATGTACAAAAGCACCTTGTGAGTGATTAACATCTTCATAATTCTGCAACATTCTGTTTGGGGTTCAATTCTTGATAAAGATCAAACACAAAGTCTATGTGAAGTATTCTAAATATGCGTTTGAGAAATTATAGGTAGATATATTCCATTTTGGTCTAATGATTACAGTAACCAACATGGACAACATGTTAAAGCTTCTAAAAGACAGCATTTTTTTTTTTTTTTTTACTAGTACAAACAACATCCTTGATCTCTATCATTCATGTTTTCAGACTTAACCATCATTTTGTGCTGTTTCTATTTGTTTCATTACCGCCTCTCTTATTTTAAAGTATGTTGACACAAGTTATTATGCACTCAAATCTGATTGTACAAAAAAAGATATTTCTGTAAACACTGGTGCCATTTCAATCAATCTGGCTCCCTGTTCCTCAGCCGGATCTAGAACAGACATTTCTGTTAAACTCACGCTGTAGTCAGAGAGAATTATTTTCAATAACAAACAAAGCAGGTGGCAAATCAGTTGGAGACATTCCTCCCATTATAGTTGTGAAATAAATAATTACTTATAAGTAATGCCGCTGCCTGCCATCTTTCAGACTGTTTCCTCACACAATCTCTCCAAATTTAATTGGGTAAAACTTTCTCAACTTGTTTTCAAGTACAAGGAAACAAAAGCCTGCTCTCCACGGTCAACAAAAGCTTTCAATAGTTTAGTACTGAGATGAATTTTTTCTGCCTTTCATGTCAAATATGAAATGATAAAAATGCACTTCAGTTGCTTTGCATTCATTAGAATGATATGATATGATTGTAAGACATGATTGCTTATGTGGCACCTTTAACTGAAGGGTGTCAAAGTGCTTTACTCCAAGGAGTTGATTCAGGCTAGTGTCTGACTGGGAAAATCGTTGGAAATCTGGCCACCACCAGGGTGGATAGCTCTAGTTTCGTGATGCCTTTTTCAAGTGCTGTTTGACCTTTTAACGACCAGGGCCAGGACAAAGACATGGAGTGCAACTGCTGATTAAAAACCTGAAGGTTTGATGCATGATGTCATTGGAGAGGGGTAATCCTCCCAATGCATGATGGGACAGGGAAAATCCCAGAACTCAGTAGTGAGCCATTCTGTGTATCACAGGCTGGGCTTCTAAGCTTTCATAAATCTAGGTATTCTTGATTGCTGTTAGGAGTCCATTTTTTTCTGATTAATGGATTGCTACATGAAATATTACAAAATGAGGGAAAGGGAAAAACATAAATCTGTATGTCTGTATAACTGCTGACATTCCTGAATGCCCTTACCATTCATTTCTTAAAAAGATGACAATGGGGGTATGCATTGAAAAAGTCAGGATTTAATATTTTCTTAGTTACAAAGCTCTTATGTGAGGAAAAACTGGCAAAGTGTCCTTATAGTAAGATTAACACTAGGTCTTTGATGGACATGCTTTCAAAGAGGTGACCTAGCTGTTCCTTTTGGATGATTTCCATGTCCCCAGCTTATCCTTATACAAGTATATCCTGCACTCTGTAGGTTTACCACTGGCATATGTAGTTCACAGATTAATATGTTACATATTATGAAACAGTTAAGGTTCCTGTGATCATCCATTTGAACAGAAACCTAGTGCCGTTCTTTGAAAGATTATTAACCATTAGCCTTACAATTATCATTTACAGCAATATAGATGTGCAATTGGAGCTTGAGAAGAAATTCAGTCCATATAAATCTGAAACTGGACCTCAGGGAGTGTGGTCAGCTTGGTGTACAGTTGCCAGCACCAATTTGTCTGATAAAACTGATGTATAGATACCTTTGTACATTGTGTATGCAAGAAATCTCTAACAGATTAAGAAGCATCGGTCACAAAAGATATTTGGTTATGTGTTTTAAAAACTGACTTGCTAAACTTGTCATTACAGTAAATGCAATCATAGTATTATTGTTACAATTTAGCCAGAGTGACTTACAATACAGTAATTACAATAAAAACAAACTCCAGAATGAAAGGATACATAGAAGAAAAACTTTAATTTGTATATGCTATGATTGCAGTTAACATGCAAGATCTTCAAAAAATGAATGTTTGAAGAAATCAGAGAGAAAAATGGAACTGCAAGAAAAAAAAAAACTGCAAGGAAAACTGCAAGGAAAAAGTCAGATGATATAAGATAGAAAATCTCATAGTTATTGGAGAGATACAAGAGCTGAATACATTGAAAGTGTTAAATGAGGCATGAATGATAGATTCACATACCTTCATATCAGCATAACTTTTTAGAAGCCATTTGTTTTCATATTTTAATTCAGTCTCTTTCTGCCTTTGTTCTGCGCCTTTGCCATCAGACCTAGTCACCTCCATTCAGAAATCCTAGGTAAATAATTTCAGGGATTTCCAATAATTGGGAGATAAAATTCAGGAGAACACATTTTATGTCAATTCCATAAACTGAACTGTCAGCCATGAAGGAGGATAAGGAAGAAAAAAAAGGTAATCTACATTGAGTTCCCTTGCAAGACGGCGAACATAAAATCAATTCTGCGCACTTGTTATTCTTGCCAAACAAACTTAGTTTAACCCTGTAGAGCAGGCTCTGTAAACTGAGCAAGAAATGAAAGCAAAATAAACCTCAAATTGAATATTCCTCTGCGCAAAAACAATCTACCAATGAAAGAGGAAGGAATTGTATTACCTAGAGTGGTAGAAAACATGGAGCTCCCCATTTATTTATGTATTTATTTATTTTTCCCAACAAAATGATGGTTTTCAAATGAGCCATTACTCTGGGGACCAACATTATACATGATTCAATTAATGAGAATATATACATAAAGCCCAGTGCTTTGAGCATGAATTGTACATGGTTCATGAAGGCCATAAACACTGGGAGAGTACAAATAAGATATTTTTCATGAGATGAAATTCATGTGTGGCCACCAGTTATTGATATGTATTGAGTAAATTTCATTTACACACCATTAGGACAAAGTGTTGCACCCTGTTTGGTAGTACCTCAGTGATGTACCAATATGCAGACATTAATTAAATCTGTCTGTTTAAATATATAGCTGTTTTCCCTACCCTTACCTGACAAGAGTGTTCATGTTGTAGTGCTCTTTAAAATGGCTTCCTGAAGGACAGGACTATCATGTTTGAGTGCAATTGTGATTGTAGTGCAGGGGTTCTCAGAAATATCATAAAACAACATTTATTATTTTGAAAAAGTATTTGTGAAAAGTGTTCTAAATCAACAATGGAAACAACCCCCCCACACCCCCACACACACACGCACATTTTTGAGAATCAAAAACACTCTGAATATCCACCTTCTCCAGCCTTCATTGTAAATGTAGTGCTGAAATTAGGACATGTCATCTTTGCTCTTAAAATGGCTTTTCTTTTTATAAACTGAGTACCGGACGGTATTCAAAATGAATTAACAAAGTACTCTATTTTTACACCCAGGTCTCAGAATAAAGCTACTCTTAAAAGAATGAGCACTTTACAGAACACCTAGAATTGTCTGATTAAAAGAAAAGTGCCCCCACTGCCTTCCGCTCTCATTTGAGTACCATTAAGCCAGACGCTGTGTAGCAGTGTAAGAATTTGACAAACAAAATTTCTGAGCTGTTTGTGGGGTGAAACTCCCATCTAAGGCTTTCAGCTGAAACTCTGTGGTGCTTTTGGTGGTGTTTTGTTTTTAGATACATTAGTATCATTATGAGTTTGGCAGCCAGTGAAATTAGAGATGAATACTGTATGAAAATAAGAAAAAACATAAATGCATCAACCATTTTAATGTCAAACTTCCACAGCAAGTGTGGCTTTTCCTTATTATATTTACTGCTGTGCTTTTTACTGTCAACACAATTTGCACATTTTTTTATGTCATTTCAGTTTAGTATTTGACTACCGAGTGCATATATCATATATTACTTTCTGCTGACTTACAAATGTTTTATTCTTATGAATTTATTTTTTTATTATTAATATTATTATTATTTGTTACTCTTTTATTTAATGTTTATTCATGACTGCCCAAGAAATTGATAGGTGCTGTTCACTTGCTTAGCATTCTGTGTAACATGTCATAATGTGTACATCAAACTACAGCAAAAATTATGTTTTGGTTCTGGACATGAACGAGTCTCAACCTGTGAATGTGATTGAATTGTTTCTAAATTAAATATGCATTCTGATATGCAAAATATGCATTCTGATACCATCTTCCAGCCTCTCTTCTTCTCCTCATCTCAAGCTTGCTGCGTTTGCTCTGGAGGTCATTCTTTGTCCTACGAGCTCTGGTAACAAGAAAAAGACAGGAAAGAGTCAGTGTACAAAAGATGACAGCCCCACACATCCACACATCTTTTATCTGAAGGCATGCTGCCTTCTCTTGTTTATTTATCACAAGGTGTGCTGCTCCATTGTCTTCTTGACTGTCATCAAGGTTGGACACACCAGTAGGGGTTCCTGCCAGTGTATCATCAACCCCTGCTGGACTCACAGTGATTTTCTCATTGAAGGCAATACCATTATTTTTTCATGCTTTGCAGATGTCCTTATCTATGGCAAATTGCACAGCTCTGAGTGTATTCATTTATGTATTTATTTATACATCTATTTATTCAGTTGGGTGCTTTATGAAGCTATTCAGGTCAACAACAGCAAATCTAACCCTTTCACTCAGTGCATTGAACCAACAGACATATAGTGACAAATATGACTCTGACAACCCATTACTTTCAAACTCTACAAGCTCATTTTTTTCTGATCTCACAATGGTTTGCAGGAGACTACATTGTAATATGTGTTTTTAAAGCAATACAGGAAAGATATATCTTGTGCAATGAAGTATCTACATGCTATATACATGTGTCTTTTTTTACAAGAAATGTTCATTTCACTACAGCTGTACTTCTGTGTGTCAGCCTAAGCGGATTCATACCTCATACACAGCTGAAATCTGCATTTCACAGCCAGGTCAAGACATTTACAACCACATGAAATGGGTTATGTTCTGGCTTACATTCAAATTGTCATTTCATTTTTTTAACCTCATAGTCCATTAAATAACTACATAAAATAAAAATTACTGCCCACTTAATTTGCACTTAAGGATGGATAACCACTGTATTATGTGTTGTAAAATGTATCTGCCTTAAAACACTGAAGAATGATATCTATCTGGAGTGTTTAAATGTGGAAGGTCTATCATATGTGCAATACTTACGATTAGGAATTGTTATGGTCAATGACTGATTTTTCGATCACACCATACTTTATTTTTTCTTTTTAGTTATTTTTGATATACTAGAACTGGCTTCATAACCATAAGGTTTCAAGTTGGCGTCCCTTGCAGATTTCTCCCAATACACAATACCTTTGTGCTGATCTTTTCTACCACTATAATTCAATATATACTAAACCATAATACCTGTCAAACTCACCAGAGCAATTTATAGTATATAGAATGACACTGAAATGATTTGATATAGTGTAAATTTATGTTAGTCAAATGACTCAATGAAATATCTAAGCATTCAAAATACAACATAACATACTGTTATGCTGAATGCACTACTAGCAATTGAATGTGGTACTTTTAGCAGTTCAGCAAAATGGAATGGAAAACACTGTGTTCGGACTACAAACAGTGAAGCACAATATGTTTATTACATTGATTATAACAAAGGGGTGATCAGCAGTAAGTAAAGTGTTTTACTTAAACTGTGCATATGAAACATCTCAGCATTTGAAAATAGGAAGAGATCTCTTTTTTATTCAGGGTTAGCTTTGTCTGCCACAGGGAATTGCTGTTTTGGCATCTGTGTGTCCTTTTCAAAGCTCTTCAGGACAAAGTCTCTCAAATAATCAGTGTCAGAGACCCTGCCGCATCACATACATGCTTATGTTAGAAAACTGTTTGTGCCAGCTTCTAAAAAGGAAACACAAACAAGCATTTTTCTCAGGAGAGCAATGCCCACTAAATGACTAAAGGATTGCCAAATCAAGGATAAACAAAGGACTCACAAGTGAGCAGTCCAGCAACTGTAAAAACACAGGCATTGATAATGGTCCAGGAGCAGCATAATGTAATACAAAAGCAATGTCTGCCAGCCATTTGTCACAGTGAAAACTAGTATATTGCGGGTTGTCTTTAAATAGACGATGTTTTCTGGATGCTTTTCAAATACTACAGAGGCACAGCAAATGTATGTATGTATTTGCTTCTAAACAATATTTGCAGCTGCATCAATTTTTCATTTCAATGCCCACCAAAGTTGTGGGGATGTGTAAGAATACTTAAGAAAAATAAATACTACATAGGTACTCAATACTCATAGTTTTTACACACATTTAAAGACACAAAATCACAAAAGCTGTTAGACTAAATTCTTCCCCATAGAGATATGAGTGAAATATTTAAATGCCTTCTTGTGCATTTAGAGGAACAGATACTAAAAAGGCCACTAGATTCCTCCAGCAGTCCTGTTCCTGGCTGAGTCAGCCATTAAAGGCACACCCAGGGAGATGAGGTAGTGCTTGGTTTCCGTGACAGTGCATTTGATGCGACACAAAGAGATTTGAAGAAGTCCCCATGACTCAGGGGTTTGGTTGCATGAAGTGTATCCCCAGAGGGTTTCAGTCCACTAATGCCTGTCCCCCTAGTCTAGCACTTCTGCTCAGGTGAAAAATGACTCTGTCATCAGCTATGTCAGGGGCTTGTTCTCTCACATTGTACCTGCAGTTGATAGCTCTCACACACAAGTAAACTGCTAGGAAAACATACCTTGATGGAGAATCTCCGTACCATTTTGCATTTTATGTATCGCATGTTTGTGTAGTAGTCGTGTAGTCATTGTCCATTCTCATTTGCCTTCCTGGTTTTGCAGAGCCAATTTATTGCTCTGTAACATTGGCTGCAAAGGAGCAAGCAGTTCCTTTTAAGATATCCTGTGATCTGCTGAACTTGATATACTTCTGTACTTGTGAAATCACGCTGAGGATATTCTTATGTACTTGTGAAATCACAAGTCAGCTTGGTTTATTTATAATGAAGGTCCTGATTAGACTAAGGTCCTGTTTAAATGGCGACAAAGAATGTTTCACATTTGTCATTTTCACAAAGGCTTATTATGGAACATAGATGGCATACCACTAATACACCTGTTGCTAATTACTACATCGAATTACCATACGGTTACACTAGTGTCATACATAAAGACAATCACCTACAAAATATATTTTCCTTTCAGTGCTTGAGCATTGTAAGACCTCACCTGCCATCAGTCACTCTGACTGACTTTGAGATTTAAATCTATGTGTGTCAACAGATGGTGTAAGCGATGCCATGCGATGCCAAAAAAAAAAAAAAATTAGACATTTGTTCAGATTGAAAAATGTTTCATATATGAGGTCATTTTGACTACATACACACACAGGTTACTGCTTTCTTTCTTTGAAAATTCAACTGAAAGTGAGATTATAATCAATGCATATTTAAAAAATGCATATTTCAAAATCAAAGATTATTTTCTGTTTCCTAGTACCTCAGTTAACTTTTTTTCCTGGGAATGTTGTGAATTAGACTGCAAAAAAGCCACTTTACTTTTCAGCTGTAGTTTCTAGTTGTTTCAGCTGTAGTTTCTAGCAATAACCTTGGGGGTTGAGATGCAGAGAAAAAGGCCGGATTTATTATTATTTTATTTGGGTGTTCGGACCATGATTAATTTAGCTCACATTAACATATTTCTTAATACCTGACACTGAGCTGTCTTGTGGAACACTCGCAGTTGTAGATGCACAGGGTTGTTCTACTGCTCCACAAGCTGCTGCTTTTCCTCCACCATATGGCAGTTTGACAGTGTTTTCTCTGCTAATTAGTACCTTACATATAAGCCAAGTCTGGGGACCAAATGTCATGAGACGCGTCCTGTTGTTGCCTCAGTAATTTCTTTCTGAAATCACCGCAAACTCTCAAAGAACCTTCACTGTTGTATCTTTGCCCCATGGACTTACAGCTGAGGAAAGAGTCATTGTTTTTCCACCTGCATGAGGAGAAAACATTCAATTACAATCACACATAAAACCTATCTAAGCGACACAATCAACTTTTTGGTATATAAGTTGGTATCCTTTGCATGTTTATAATTCATTTTCTTTGTATATTTGCACTGTAACATATTTCCTCTTATTTGCAAAGGAAACTGCAGATACAAACTTAGTTTATTTGCCTCAGTCCACTCAGTGCTCTTACAGTGCCAGGTGAGGTCAGGGTTAAGGCCAGGAGTGGTGTAGTTATTGCTGGGTAAAAGCCTACTATTTAAAGGTAAATCACACATTTCAACACCCTTGTTGTCTCTGTATGCAGTCTGTGGAAAAAAATGACTCATCTATCCATCAAAACAGATATGGCCATAATGAATAAGAAAGTCTACAGTAACAGTGAAAGTAATTAGAGTTTAAAAGAGTTTGAAGCAAAGATCACGGAGGGACATTTCAGGACAGCTCTTTATGTAATTACCTGGACCTGAAAATCTGTTTGTCTCCATAATATTTATTATGACAATGCTTTCTACCTACACCCTCTCATGTCAGTTATTTTCAGAATCCATCCCGCTATTTCTGTGATTTCTCCAAGTATGGTATGACTCCTAGCCGAAGTTAAAAAGTTAATTGTGTAATTGTCAATAAAACTAATATGAACATGGTATAATGGTCTGCAAATAGTCTTATACAATTATTACTATCACATCTGCATATGACACAGTGCTGTAGTGCTGTGCTTTGATGGGCTAAGCAATATGGTAGAAGAACTAGAAGAAATCATAACCACTATTGCCTGCAGTGAGGGCACACGTCACAAGGTACTTTATGATAGGTGCAATTTTCAGCCATTCATTGGACAGAATCATCACAATGTAGCTTACAGAAAGTGATGCTAAACACGATCATATTTCATTAGTGTCACTGGAAACAATCGTGAACAAGGGAATTACCTTTCTCTGTAGCTAATCCTAGTTTTGCTTCATTTGGTGTGATTGGCCCTGCTGTAAAATACTTTATTGGAAAAATGAAAGTGCCATGTCTGTAAATGGTATTCTATTCCTATATATTCAGCTCTGCGTGAACGATTTACTTCTTATTACAATACTATACAGCGTATTGTTCACATAATTTTAAAGTACAAAGCAGCAGTGTTATGTTTCATATGGTAGTCTGTATTTAGACTTCTGGCGTTTATACTTTGACGCTTGTGATGCCCTTATATACTACTTTAATATTTATGTAAAACCAGGCATAAAACAGTGAATATGTCAAATGTGTAATGTTATTAATGGCAGGTGGTTAAATGTTTGATTTGGTCCTGCCCTTGCTGAAGTCTTTGATTAAAAGCTTCATTATAATATTATAATCATACAGTGCTAGGCATAGTTCTATATAAAATATCTAAACTATAAATTATGTCCTTTCAAGATGAATGCATGCAACTTAAAGTGAAGGGTTGTATCAGATTTCGCTCCAAGGCTGATATGCCCACTGTTGGCTGCACAAATAAGTTACTCTAGTACTACACGGGGCATGTATTGTAATCTATTGATGGTGAGTGAATAATTTGCCCCAGGAAGACGCAGCAAGGTTGTAGGGACGTGGACGGAAGCACAGGTGCTAGACCTGGGGATGTCTGAGCGTTCTCTCGCTCTAAGCAGCATGACTCTTAGGTCACTGGCAGTGGCTGTCACCAGATGGTCCCCATCCACTGGGGACAAAGGACACAGACAAGCTGGTCACCGATAACTTTAGAGGTTGCATATTCTAGCATTATTTAATGCTTAATTACATGCATCATTTATCATAATTATGTCTTGATGAAAAAGTTCATTCACAATACAACAGAATAATACTGAATATTCAAGCCCTGTCCTCCTCTGGACAGAGAAAGCATTTGTTCAGATGGGGCTTTAGTTTTAATTTATGTTTCTACTTCCTCATCTTTAATTCTCTCATAAAGTGTCTCTTTTACAACAATACATTTTCCTTAATAAATAAGAGTAATAACTCGTACTATATTACACACACACACACACACACACACACACAGCCATACTGTAGATTACTGTGAAGGCAGAGGTTTAATATACTTGAATCAAAAAAAGAACACAATTGACCACTATGTAATCTAATTAGTGAGAGGGGAAAAATGGCTTTAGCACTTAAAAGATCCGAGGAACATTCCCATTAGCAGCACTCAATTTCATTTGCCATTCTGTTCCATTTCATTCTGTGTTGTCCACTGTTTTTCCTTTGTGTGTAATCTTCTCACAGCACTGAACTGTTTTTTTTTTTCACATTAGTGAACATTTGCACACTATTACAGATCATTATGTACTCATCTACATAAAAGAAGAAAGTGGATATGCAATATGTATTTAAACACCTGGGAAAATACAAATCAGTTTGTTTGATTTTGAAAAATAAACTCATTTCCCTTCAGTTCCTTATGCAACAAAGCAAAATTATGACATTGGGCTGGTGTTGGGCTGGTGTTCCTAACTAAAATTATAATAAAATTATTAACGTATGTGGAATGGTTATAAGCTAAGATTACAAAATGGCAAGCAGGGGATGGGCAGGCAAACAAGTGTTATGCAAACCTTTCAGTCTTGCCGGGTTCATTGGATTGAACAAAGGATCATATGAAAGATGTGTCTCAGATGATCAGCATGGAGTTAGCGCACTATGCTCAAATTCACTTTCTTCTAAAACTTGAAAGTTTTTTTTCTCTCGTTTCATGTCAGTGACCACTGAATTCACAATATTGTGATGTCTAGCTTTTAAGAAACACTGGCTTTAATCCATTATTAATCATAAAGACATATGACATATAGACATTTTGTCATTAACAGCAACAATAATGTAAAGAAGCTGGCCGATACTTCTCTCATAAACGAGTAAAAAAGAAGAAAAGGTTAAAACAAGCAATAATTTATTTTTAATGCCAGCCTATGCAAACGAAAAGCAGGGGCAAAGTGAGCCTTCCCTGCTCTGCTGCCACACCTGTATTTAGTCAGGCCTCAATCAGTAAGGTGTGGCTCGTTGTCCAATAGGCTATTTCCCCACACAAACACAAGTGCACACAATTAACAAATTGTTACACAATTGACAATTAATCTCTAGGGAGAGGTGGTGAAGGCTCTCCATCACAAATAAATAATAATAATAATAATAATAATAATAACCATGGGTAGTTAATAAATAACAAGATGGCTGGCACCATGGTAGACATTGTACAGCTGGCCTTGGCATAGTACAGCTGGCCTTGATGCCAGCCCTGTTCATTATGGAATGACAGCAGCTTTGTTTTCTTGTTTCTGCTATGATGTTCATGTTATCCTACCAGGCAGAGAGCCTAATATAGATTTTTTCCCCCCTGTTCTTTATATTCTATACTAATGTTATTAGTAATGACAGAGAAAATGTGAAGGATCCTGGACAGCCAGCTGAGCTTTTCTTCAAGGTGTGGTATAGCAGAGGTACTGTTCCATACAATGAATTTGAGTGTCCTGGACATTCATATCATAGCTAAATTTTTGCCTGGAAACTAGGTTTCTTCAAGGGTTTATGTTAACTTTTTTTTCTTTTTTTGCTGAGGATTGGGGCAAACATGAGGCTCTCTGCAAAATATTTCAATCCCAAGGACCATATGTTAAAATCTTTCTTTTCAAAGCCAAATTTACGATCGTCATATGGCATAAAGGCTCCTTTTGGCCTTTTTCTGTTAAGGCGTGGATACAGTGAAATTCAGCCTTGGAATGAAACTTTCAGAATGTCAACATTTAAATGGATTTCACATCAGCATGTTAGCAATTACAAACCAAGGACTAAGGAAGCCTGTAGATGTAATAAATGTTTCACAGAGGAGTGTAGGGCAGCTAACATTCACTTAATCTGAGTTACTGCAAAAATGGGCAAATTCATGCCACATCCTGCAATATATTTAGTTGTGGAGATGGTTGACAGCTGGATAGATGTTCTCTCAGACGAGACCCCAATCAAAAGTAAAGAAAAATAAAGCAAAAAAAGAAAGATCTGTCAAGAGATGACACTGTGATTGAGAACAGAACTCAAATGGATTGAATTAAGTGGTAACTGGTCTGAAAAGTGTTCATGTCACATTGTGATGTTTTATGTCGAAATGTTGTCATACCATCTTGTGTGTTGCCACTCATTTTGCTACTCATATCTGTAGGCCTTGTGTGGCATTCTTGACTGAAATATAAAGGATTTTGGGTTATTAAGGGGCAAAATAGTTGATGGTGCTTGTGTGACTGTTCAGCTTTTGCAGCACACACAAATTGTCTAAGGAGACTTGAGTCAACCAGATGGCAATACAGTGTGATACTACTGCAATAAGGGAGATATTCAATATAACTTCTATTATTTTCCTCATAAGTAAACAATTTGAATTGATTTTCAGTTTTTTTTTCAGTTCTTTGACATAATCAATACACATTCACTCAGTTGCTGACAAAATAAAAAGGAATATCGCATGAGAAAAAAGTGACACCACCTACTCATTGTGATTTTTGCATTGTTCTATCCTGTGTGACTATCCAGTCCCTTCCAGATGTTCTGTGAGCCAGCGTTTTTGTTTCTCGCTGAATTGCATTCCACCCACAAAATAAAAGTTACAATGTTTTGTTGACTTCGTTTGTCAACAAGCTAAATAAATATCCCAAGAAGGAATTCTTATGAATACCAACAAGCCTCGGTTAAAGGTCCAGAGGAGCATTTTCACCTACATTGGGACGCAGACTAACACAGCAGCTGTCAAAGATCCAACTGAATGAAATGAGAGCCTTTAAATCCACATTCTTTTTCTCAGGTGGACAACCACACAGCCTGTACATTGTCCCTTTTTATGGGATGCCTTTAATTTCATATTAAAGAGCACGCAAACTCTCAGTACGCGACGTCCGCCGAGAGAGGCACTCGGGCTCGACCATGTCAAATAAGTGTGCTGCTCGGCGCCGGCGCAAAACGGGCACGGGGCAAAGCCTGGCTTCACCTGGCCTGTATTCATCCCTCAGCATCGCGCTGCACTTTTGTAAGTGTGAAATCCATTCGGGAAGGTTACCGTCGGGCCGGTTGTAGTGGAAAGAGCGAAGATTCCTGCAGGGCAGATATTCCGCACGCTTTACTCGTACCGTGGAATCACACCAGCATAATGGGCTCCTCATTATCCAATGGATCCGTTTCACTTGGATGCATCATAACAACGTTAGTCACCCCCACTGACACTTCTCAGCAAATGAGTGTCCCCGCCTCCAGTGAATATGGCAGCTATTTATAGCCAAATATACTGTATATGGCCAGGTATGACAAAATAACTCAACATAACTGATCTATAATACATTACAATACAATACTACAATACACACAATACTAATCTTTAATTAGTCTCAATATCATTATATTGAATATATATTAAATAATTTATATTATTTGCCTGTTGAAAATTTGAAAAATAATGAACATTATTTTTGTTATCATCTTGTTATGATATTGGTATAGCACCTCTCATTAATGTCAGTTGTGGAACAGACAAGGCGGGTGGGGACTGTAACTCTCTACCATCCATGTTTAATCACCCAGTTGGGTAATGCATGGCAGCCATGGTTACCAACAGTGTTGTTGTTACAGACTATGGCCCCCGTGGCACACTGCTTATTCAACCTTTTCCTGTGCAGAAGGGTTGCAGAGAGAAAACAGACTTCGGTGTCAAGTCAGCATATCTTGAAAAACAATGAAACACACCTTCATTTCAAGCAAAATGCCTCAATTTTGCGTAAACCCCATCCCAATCATGCATCTCCCACATATAAGCTTAAGCGGCCCATGTCTGAAAGTGTGTAGTAGTAACAGAGGTGTTTCTGCATAAACACTTAAGCGGGGTTTACGTGCGCATATCTCAAATCTGAATAAACCCCAATCTGACCACCAAAATAAATTTCAGTTTATAGAACTGGTGCAGGGAGATCCATATGCTGAGTGGGTAACTATATGGTCCAATACATTACCAAGCTCCAAGCACCCAGTCCATCAAGTAATTGATTACAAGCCCATTAATAGGTTATATGAAACCCCTCTTTGTTTTTATGAAATGATCAAAAATAATTACTGCAATGTCTACAAAGTGTGACAAAGATGCATGCATCTGCATTTCTTATGGATTCTGGATTCTGCTGGATGCTGGAAGCTTGTGTCCAAAGCTCTTTCAAAGCTGGTAGAGTGTAAACTTAATGTAAAGATCCACTTACCTTCTTCTGAATGATGATTCATCATCTACCCTCTCATTACATCAAAGAACATCACTAGCAAGTCTAACAGCTGTGGCAAAAAACTGTGTCAAATAGACAAGCACTTCAATGCATGTTCCCATCAGTAATAAAGTGTTTGCAAGACAGTGTTGCATCGAGTCCTTATTTTACAAGTAATCTGTGCTTGTACTCTCTTGCACCTGTGTGGATTTACCCCACTAAAAACAAACACAAAACAACGTAAAATCCTGCACAGACCCCATTCTTCCCCTTTCAAAATATTGGATCTCCAGCTTCAAAGGCTTTATTCTTCTGGAAGTATCTACAACCAAGGTCAAGAAGACCTGCACAAAAAACTGTGCGAACTTGGCAAAATATTGCAAAGGCCCTTGGAGCAATAATGGAATGATGACCTTTTTACCCCCTTATTTTTTTGTTTTTCTTTTTCGTGCAGTTTTATTGTATATTTAATTACATTTTCATGATTTTTTCATACATCCAATGGTGCTATTTGACCTCTGTCCTTGGAGACATGCTGTACTTAGTTGCTGTCACAGAGATTTTTACTCTAAAAATAAACAACAAAAAAACAATGTACCACAAAAATAAGTATGTGTGATTTTGAACACATTTACCCACAATGCTTTGTTGTAACTATCACTCACCTCACCTTCAGCATTTAAGTGCTCCTTTTTTAATGGTCCATTTAGTTGTCTGGGAGTTAGGTTCTAATCAGGTGCATGGAGAGAATGGAATGTGAGCTGTCTAACTTGCTGCTTATTTATTTGTTTGCTGCCTCACTGAACTCTCTGGGCTGCTTGGCCACTGAGCACTACACCACTGGCACCAGATCAGTAAGGCAACCACACTCCGCTCCACTGGTAACGCACTGAGATTTCATTTCCCTTCACCCTCTGTGTTTTAATTTGCAATATGAAACCTGAACCTACCTCAGGTTTTCCATGAAAGATAAAAAATGTGGCAGATTTAAAGAAATGTACTTCTTTCCTTTTAACGACCCCACATGTCATCCTTGCATGTCACCTGAGGTGGGTGGTTTCTGTGTAAATACATGATAATAAAATGTGCTGTAACATATTCCTTTATACATGTATACTGACTAAATGCACTCACTGATTGTTTCCCAATCCCTGCTATGTGTGTACTTAAATATTACAACAAATGTTCCATGTAAAATTACAATAACGGAAAGCAAGTTCAAGTACAGCAAGTTATACATGCATATTTACAATGTAGTTACAAAGGGCCTACCTTTGAAGGACACTGAATTACACATCAGTGGCACTTACTGCTAGAGGACAGCAATGGGGTTTTGGTATGGGATGCTCTATTTAAGTTTCTGAAAAATGTATGTGGGTATATTACTTGAAATGACACACTTTAAATCACATTAAATCATCAAAAATAGCTTCAAGACAATGAACGCTTAAATGCAAGTTCTTTTTTGTTATATTATTTTTTTTTTCAATTTATGAGTGTCCACTGATATAACATGCTAAAAACATTAAACTTTGTGATGTTCATTTGGAAAAGTCTCTATAATTCAAGCTTAGTAGAGTTAGGAGAAAGGTTAGTATATAATATTGGTAGGGAAGATTAAACACAGTAAAATTAATGTATGCCATAATAGCAACAGATAAAAAACTTTTGGCAATCAGTTGTGAGAGTGAGGAGGAGCCAAGAAACCACAGGTGCAAACTGCTTCATCATATTTTATTTGTTACCATCACTGTATATTTCAAAACATTAAAAAATATTATCAGTGATTTGTTCTGCTGCAAACTAGCTGGGACTTTTCCATGGCCACTTGAAAACTGATGCTTTCTGCCTGTGACCTCTGATGGCCTGCCTGCTATTGTGTGCCTGAATCCCGCCTTGCCAAAGAGCCTTGTCTTTCGCTCAATGGCAAAAAATCACCTCTTTCCATAATGTCCCATATCACAGCTAAATCTCCAGTCCTGCCACAGACCTGTCTTTTTTTAAGATTCACATTTGTTCTGGCTTAAGCTGACTTGGAAAAACACACATCTATCCAACTGAGAGACCACTAGCATCTCATTTTCTCTCTGTCCCCTAGCACAAGTTTTGGAAGAAACTCTTTTGACATTCATCAAGGTAGTGTGTGCACATAAAAATCCAGTGACCTGGAAAGAGGCACTCAAAACTGAAAGGACAAAAAAGAGTCAGGTCAGATGTCAACATGGTTAGGAAATCCAAAGATGTTACCTTCAATTCCAGGTATTACTGACATTACCTAGAAATGTGGTTAGATAATTTTTTTCTGATTTACCTACTTCTGAATGACATAGCTTCATATGCTAATCTGTCCCTGACCCAAGATGTCAAAACAAACAAGGGTTTCATGATTGGACCAGAACAAATTCTTAGCAGTGTTGATTTCTGCTGCATTATACATGTTTCTCTGCGTTATGGAAATAAATAACTGCTGACTGCTGACATAACCAGTGATGAGCTCCTTTGCAGGTGACGCAAGTTCCCTTCTGTCTTTCAAAAGTCAGGCCACAAGAGGTTACCTGTTTCATATATCCTGAAAGGAGTCGCAATACGTGGAGGAGCCATATGCCAATTGCATTTGCCTTCACACCTATACTTATCACCTGTCTTAGTAATTGACTGTCCACTCTTCTATTTGTGAGTTTAAAAAGGGTCTTTCATTATCCTGTTCTGTAAATGTTTAATACCCAGAGTCCTTTTCCATCTCAGCTCACTGCTGAAAAAATAGTTATTTTTCTTTACAACTGCCAACAACTTTTTTCTCAAAGTGCATTTTGGGCCAAAATAAAGCATTCACGACTGGAAACTTCTATGTTGTATGCTAAAATAGATCAGATTAAAAAGATTGTTTCTGTACAAAAATACATTTTTTCCATTCATAAAACACTTCTTAACTCTGTATGGAAAACTCTGAGAATATTCAACAGTCATCACCAAGGGTATTGAATCAGTTAAACAATGGCAATTTTCTAATTATCCTTATTTAAATCCATGTGAAGGTCAAGGAGCTTGTACTGTGTCATTTCCTTTAACAAATCTATGTCAAATGAGTACGGAGTTAACCAAAATCTTTGCAGACAAAACCATGAGAGAATTGGATACTATAATAATTAGAACATTTGCTATTGCTGAAATAGTTTCATTTTTTGTCTTCCCTTTTTTCAGATTCTGACCTTGGAATAAAAATACCTCAGTTTTATTGGTGGTGCCTTAAAAAAATAATAATAGTAGTAATGAAAAAACATACGCACATACAAAGTTGTACATTTGTAGTTCTGGGAACCTTTAGAGCATGCCTCATATCCGAATAATTTCACCTTTTTCTTCAACATTCCTGTTTTTAAATGCAAATGGCATTCTGCGGTTTTTGAAAGGCGTCAGCTCAGGCGGTACGTGCGATTAGAGGATGGTATTCACCACAGCGGCGTCCTGACAAGCTGATTATCCCTTTGGTGTTTGTGGCAGTCACAGTGAGGAAAAAGCCCAAGGCCGTAAATACTAGGGGGGCACTCATTTTCTCATTTCTCAGTCTGCGGGAGCCGGCTAAAGTCAAAGCCCTTTCAGTGCCTATCCTTTGCTGTCTGCAAGGATCATGGATGAATACCTTTTCCTTAAAAAAATACAATAAAAAATAGTAATAATTGAGATGAAGATAATGGTTTCCCAGAGGTATTTGTGACTGTTTAATGGTCACAACACCCACTTAATAACAAGAATATTTCATCCAGATGAGATGCCTTCACCCCAGCACTCAGATAACTTCACGAACTCACACTACTTAAATACCCACTGTTTGCTAACACAAAAGGTTATAGTTCGGTTGAAATGTAAAAAAAAAAAAAAAAAAATGGGCAACAATAAAATGTAATTTGTGTTATTCAGTTCACTGTTACTTCCCCCAAGGATTTTAAGTACCTGCTTTTAGATGATATGCAAAATGCAGCATTTAATCTCTTTAGCAAGCATTTATTGCCTGGTCATTATCAACAACTTTAAAAAGGCAATGAAGTGAATAAACAACGTTTATGAGCATCTATGCAGGACTTCAGCCCAGGCAGCTACCTGCCATGTTGCAATATCTGAATATTAATTGTAAATGACTTATTTTCACACATGCATGTTTATATTTCTGTTGATGTATATATGATTTCTGCTTTGACTACTCACAACTGGACCGTGCAGCATAACAACATTTGGACACCGAAAGTAACGAATGACAAGGACAGGGTGACTTTGCCCCTCGGAATACCTGCATAATCACAAGAGAGCAACAGTTATCATCTACTCCTCCTGCTCCACAGGAGGTGTCATCTTGTCAAGGGCACCGTGTGGTCACTACAGCAACAAACATTAATCTGGACTATAACCCCCCAAAAAAAAAAAAATTGGCAGCCTTTTTTTCCTGAAGCGGTCATAAGTGTGCAACAAAAGTACAATAACAAAGAAGAACTTCTTGTTTTTTGATCTACCCCCCCACACACACACCCTTCTGAATGACCTTGTTGAATTTGACCGCAGTTGTGTGTTGGCAGCAACGGGGTGGCAAAGCAGCAAAGATAATTAATCGCTGAGTGGATGGGCAGCTCACTGGTTCACCTGAAATCCACCCTCACTAATCCCCAGCACATCTATGGACATGTTTTGCAATTCTTATGTCTTACCATCGGAATGGTACAAACATGCTTTAAACAGAACAGCATCTGCATACCTTTGTCATATCTATGTGTTTTCCACAAAAAAAGAATTAATTACACTTTCAAATCCTGTCTCAGAGTTTTTTTTTTTTTTTGGAGACCAAAGGGAAATAATTGTCTTTAAAGTATAACTTAGGCCCCAGATGACCTGTCTTAACATATTATTTGAAGTTTCCAAATGATGAAATACTATCGATACATTTCAGCAGAACACAAAAGAACAGAACATAATGTAACATTCTTGGAATCAGTAGTAGTAGTGAAAGCAGTAGTGGTAAATCTATAGGATTTCTCTCTGTCCCTTTCCTCCCTCCCTCCCTCCCTCCCTCCCTCCCTCCCCGTCTCTGCAGTCCCTCCTTGAAGGTGTAAAATCAATTGAACACATGTGGGAATTAGCAGGCATGTTTAGAGCTTAATATTAAATTGTAAAGGCCCAATGAAATATTATTCATGAGGGCAGGTAAACTCATCAAGCACAACATGCAAGAGGCATGACAGGGCTCATCAGAGAACATCACTTTCACCGCAGTAATAAAAATTTTAAGGAAAACGATACTTAGATGCTTCAAATGAAGTCCCAAAGTGCTGGCATGCTTTGTATTTTTCATGTTGCCGTGTATTACATGCCAACAAGTATTAATAGAACAGTCTAGAATCTCTATAGCTGCCTTGTTTGAACAATATTAAAACTGGTATTAAATGTCAGGCTGTGGTGCTTAACACTGCAGTTCAGGAACAGGACATTGTGTAGTTACAGAAAAATTCCAACCGTATGGAAGATTTAAAACTGAAAAAGAAAGGATCGCAACTTTTCAATGATATCACTAGAAAATATGTTTTCCAACTTGGATTTGCAAAAGCCATGTTTATCTTTTTTTTCTCATGTACCTTTACAACTATATGTATTCTTTTATATTAATTTAGCATATATATATATATATATATATATATATATATATATATATATGGAATTGATGTATCATATATAAATAATATTATATACAGTTTCAAAAACTGCATGTTGTGGGCAGAAGTTGGGCCAGAAATCATTGAGTTGATTGTAGGTTGACAGTTGGTTTGTAGCTCCTAGATTACTCAAAGTATTCATCCATGGATTGTTCATTAGCTATCTATCGAGTAGCTATTTTGAAGTGGTCTAGAGTAGCTAGCTGGTTCATTACATAATGACAGCTAGTGTCAGGTGGCAAACTCAGTTTCCTGGGGAGCTGTGGAGGAGAGTAACAACTGAAGGGCATTATATAGAGCAAATGTACTTGCAACCCTTGAACGTCTCATGAATTGAATTAAATAAAAGTTTATTTATCATCCCATGGAGTATTTCTGCACATGCAAACAAAGGAGTGAAGGTGTGAATGTTTTTCAGATTCCCAGGTATTCATTTACAGCAATCAAGAAATAGGTTATCCAGTGAGTAAATGACCATTTAATATTGAACAGTGCTGACTAACAAGGAGAAAGTAATTCAAAAATCAATCAGTTACTTCCTAAAGCTCAAACACCAACGTGAAGGGAGCTTGCACAGGCTGCAACAGAGATGCCAAAACTGGGTGGTGAATCACTTCAAAGTGAATTTAAAGAGAAAGCCATTTGTGCACCCTTTGCTGACGGCCTGTTCGATGAGTTTATTGCAAAGGATTCACCCTTCATTGTGTGTAGGGTACTTGGTTGACCACCTCTTACCCCATGTCTTTGTGTTCCTCTTGGAACATTCACGGTATGTCTACAGTTCTGCTTATATATTCTGTTTTGAGTAACGAATCACACGTTCTCTTGCTCCTGCAGTAACATCTTTTTATTAAAATATTTGGGAGGCCCAAAGGAGAATGGGCCCACCCAAAGTTAGTGGGCATGACGACACTGTGTTGGAGACAAAGAACAAAGCTGAAATTGAGTGGGGGGGTTTAAAAAAAAAAAAACTTGATTAAGGGGGAAAAGGGGGCATTACGACAGAAAAAAGTCTAAGCTCTTTAACTCTGCTGCTTTGCATATAAATGAGAGATTAGGAAGAAACTATATCTTACTGGCCTGTTGGAATACATATGCCTAATTACAATACGTTCAGAAAGTATAAGAATGTAATTTGCACAAAGAAGATTAGGCGAACTATGTGAGGTCAGGCCGAACCATGTCTCATTCTTACAGTTTGTTGTGGAGACTGTGCATAGGAAAATAAGGGTCAGTTTCAATGTTCCCTTTAAATGTAATGTCAGTCTATTACAGTGCCATGGTCTTCTATCAAACTTTAAGAACAGTCTTTCAGTGACACCTTTGGGGAAAAAAAATCTGAAACTTTGTTCTTACTTCTGGGACAAATCAATTGTTTATTCATTGCTCCCGTTGGAAGAGTAAAAACAATGAAAAATTCATATGATTCTATATCAGATGGGAAAATACACAAAAGAGACTGCCTGAAATTTGTACAATCCATCCGGCAACTGCCCAACTCAACAAAACAAATGTCTTTTTTGAAAACCACATTATTTATAGTGATTTTGCTTGAAATGTCCTTAACTGCAGTTATCTTTACATGTAACATGCCAAGACCTGTGCATAATGTGTAAAACAGTCAGCCTGATTAACTATTTGAATTGTTTGGAGGAGGTGAAGATCTACAGATTTCTAACAAAAAAGGGGGAAAAATATTTATTTTCTTTAAAAAAAAAAATAAAAAAATAAGCAAGTGATGCTGCTATTATTAGTAGTAGTTTTAGCATTCTCAATTATTTAAACTGCCTTCAAGTAAATATTTCAAGAGAAAATAAAATGCAGGAATAAGACACAAATATCACTGAATCAGGCCCTGTTGCCTTGATGCCAAATGATGATTTGCCAGGGAATTACCACACAAGCTGGGAAAAGGGGACAAAAGAATCTCAAACAGCCCAGCAGTGTGTGATATCGGCTGGCTGATACTACCAGCATTCTGGGCTGCTTCCTCCTTATTTGTGTCTCGTGACAAGCATAGCAGGATCCCCTGTTGTGTGGATCACATCAATCGCTCAAAGATGCCCCTTTCCCGGAGTCAACAACTTCCTCCCACCAGGTGTCAATAGTCGACCCATTTATTTGAACCAATTATTGAAGGGCGTGATACCAACCGCCATCCATTATCCCTTCTTACACAGGATCACTCGTGCATGATGTTGTTGTAAAATGCCTCGTCCAATAAATTGCTAATGAAGAACTGAGAACTTCCTGCAGTGTCACTGCTGTAATACCACTAGGGGGTATGTCTCTCTGCGTTAAAGCTCTGTCTTTTATAGAAGCCGGCCTGTCCAAAAATATGTTTGCCTGTAATATTTTGAGTGAACAAATAAACCAAATTGGAAACTTCTCTAATCTGTGAAAATGAGGATGGCTGATGAGTGATACTAAGACAAGGTGACTAGTCCTAGTTTAACCTCCTATGTGTAGTGTAATGTACTGTAAAGTAATGTAATGCAGCCTGACTGTGTAAAAAAAAGAAAAGAAAAAGGCACAACTGTTGACTCCATAGCAAACTGAAGCATGTAGAAACATTGTGTGAGATTATGAATCCATGAACACCACAGGCCATGACAAATTCAGCAACATTTTAAAATATAATTTCTGTCCTTTGCAAAAGATGTGGTAGTCAAAAACAATAAAGGCAAACATTCCTTCAGCCTGTGTTCTGCAGCTTGACAAAGATGTATGAATATGACTGAGCAGTGCTCATGGCAGGTTACAGCAGGTGGCAAAAATGAATAAAAGTATTAAATTGTTAGGATGACCATAGTCCATTACGCAGCCCAAACTGAGGAGCCATGTGGATATTTGAATGACATGCTGTTTCCTTTATGCCTCCCAAATATCATGCAAATTGAAGATTATTACTGACCTAAATGTGAAATAATAGACATTCAAATGAACACAGTGGTCTCCTTGCTCACCATGAATCCAATCCTAAATTTTATGTAAAAAAGGTTTTTTTTTGCATAATCTATGTAACATTTAAGATGTTTTGATAGAATAACTTGCAGTGCAGATGTAACTGCTTTTATAACTTTTCTTTTTTTCTGCACACAATATTTTCATCATTTACTACAGAAGAAGAAACACCTACAGCATATACATACTGATATAGTTTGTGTTACACTCTGTGCTACTGGAAATGCATTATTTGATTATGTTCAGAGTGCCTTTTTTGCATCTTGCTCTTTTTTTTTACAGCACCAAATGCTTCTGTGTGTTTGGAATGCAGATGCACTCCACACTCCTCTGTCCTCTGTCCCTTCATCTCTTAGCTCTTTGTTTTCTGTCTTTCACACGTTCATCCTGTCTGTCCAAACCAAAACCAAATGGTTCACAGGTCAATCTGCAAATCTAATTAAGGAATAATTTCTTCGGCCCTGTTGTCTTTAAATCATAGGTCCTGACATGCCCGAGGTACAGCACGATTTGTCAGGGCCATTTTATTGTGTGTGTGTGTGTGTGTGTGTTTTTTGGTTTCCATTTGTCTTGATTGCACTACAAATGTGTGTTTCCTTTCTTTTCATATTAAATTTGAATGCTTTCATATGTATTTAAAATACTTACTTTTCCTTATATCAGGGTTAGAGAATTTGTTTTATTATTTTGGGGACCAATTTGGCTTTGATTTTGATGAAATCTTTAGGAAACAAATTGGATTCTAAGAATAATCATAAACTTACAAAGAGTGTGGAGGATCGTCACAGTGGTACAGTGAAAAGTAATGCTCAGCATGTAGACAAGGATATATTTCATCTCCTTGAGAATATATCTGCTTTCATCATAGAAAATAACAATGTCATATCTATGTGTGTATAAATGCCCCAGCTGGAAGTTAAATGCGAGATGGAAATTGTTAAACCAAAAACTTTAGCTCTGCTCAGGAAGAGGCATTAGACACAGGAAGCTAATGCCAATGCACAGTCTACACATTCCAAGGTTACAGGCTGAAGTCTACAAGGTTTCTGGAAGAAAAGATGCCCACTGCAAAGACATTTTAAATGTGCAATGAAAGGTGTTAGCTAAAAATTAGTTGTTTACAGAAGCAAATAAATAAACCAAAAGATTAATATCAATTCAAAACTCATTGAACCCTTCTGCAAATCACTGCAGTCTAAAATTCAATACCAGTCCTCCAATCTTTTTCCTTCTTATTCATGTTTCACTTTTAAACACATCAAAATGTGGTGTAAAGTATAGAACAATATTTTTGATAATCTCAGTAATATAAATAAAAAGTTAATCTGCATCATAATATTAATGTAAGGAACAGAATAAGCTAAAAAGTTATTTTGACATTCTTGGTGATTCAGCCCTTTTTACTCAATGGAGGGGATGGAAGTGATATTTCGAGTTAAAACTTTTAAAATGCTTATTCATCAATTATCAGTCACATCAGAATACTTTCCCAAAATGCATTCACTTTCCAAATTACTAATGAAGAAAGGAATAAATGGTTACCTTTTCTTGGTGAACTCTAATGTTCAGAATGAAAATGCATCTATATTCATGTTCTTTTAGAATATTTGTGTACTGACACACACACACACACACACACACACACACACACACACACACAAATCCACACTATATTTTGATTTTTTCCTTTGCTTGCCCTGTCATTTTTTTTTCTCAGTGAGATAATATAATGAACTAAGAAGTCATGCACACAGTTGAAATATGGACAATCCATAATGCACTTCTAATTTACACCTTTGTTGGGTCTATTTTTGGAAGAGTCTCATTACTCTTCCTCACACAGAAGTGCTGGGAGTGATTCTCTCACCGTGACCTTTCCACTCGTGGCACGTCCTTCTGTTTGCACTGCCATGTTGACATTTTGTGTAACACATCATCTATAAGCCATATTAATCTATGTATTTACATGCATCGTGGCACTCTACTCTATTGAACCAGTGGCAGTGCAGTGTTTAAACATTAACCTGCTAATATATTAATCTTCTCTTTTTTTTTTTCGATCATTTTCTTTCTTCAGTTCAGCAAAAATGCCCTCCTTGGGATATACTGATTCTGCCTTTATGCAGTCAGTCTTCCATGATGTTTGCCACCAAACTTTTTTTTGTATTTCCCTCCTTATGCTTTTGAACGATTGTTTCATCAATAGCTTTTTTTTCCTCCTCCTCATGCCCTGGGGATGTGTAATAGATTTCCAAAGTCACTTTCATAGCACAGATCCACATCATTTGTGTGATTCTATCAAGGGGAATTCAGTTCTGTCATTAAGGATTCTAATTGTGGAGCAGAAATGAGTGATGCAAATGAAGGCTTAAGGAGTCAATAGATCAGACCTTTCCAGCTGCAAATTAGTTCTTTGCAATAACTGGAAATATATATGATTCGCTTGTGAGATTATTAATGACATTTATTTCCCCCTCTCTATTTAGTCACACAGTTTAATGTGTTTTTTGAACAGGGACTTTTTTCAAATGTGGCACATTCTCATTAAGACAGAAATGCTTGTTCTAACTGAGTAATATTGTCTAATGCGGAAGTGCCACTTTTATTATGAAAATTTCTTATGTGACCCAAAACATTGTATGCCTTTTAAGAAATTGGAGACCTATGTTTAGTAAAAGCATACTGATCCTGAGAACTGCCTGCTTCATCCCACTGAGGTACAGAAGCTTTCTTTCTTGAAGAATGATTCAATATCCCACTGGAAGCAGTTCAAAGCATTCTAAAATGATTGAAGCTGTTCTGATCACAAAGGGTTGCCCAAGTACTCATTTGTCAATAAATATTCGTATATTGTGGCAAATAGTGGTGTTTCCATCATTTTGCCTAACTCCTGAATGTAAGGTATATAAATTTCTTTACATCAGTTTTTGTAGAACATAATAATTCAATTCCCAACAAAGAGTGCATGGTAAGGGGCTCATAAATGGCAGAGGTAGTTAAGGCACTTGTTCCAAGCACAGGCTGAGTCCAATAGCTCAGACCAAGGCTCCGATCTGAGCTGTGTCATTCAAAGATTTTGACTGGGAGTCCATGGTTTCGTTCTGCTCTGGGTGGGGAGGGTGTCATCAGCCAGAGATCTATTGTCACTTTGGAACCTTCTAGAAGCTCATCAGGCAACTGTGCGCCACTCAGATGACGTCAGTGGAGAAGCTTCTCCTCTTCAATCGGCATTCACTGTGATGTGGCACACTGTCGGACTTGTAATGTGAAAAATATTTATTGGGCAAAAATTGTGTTTGTCTTCCTTCAGCACATCTTTACAAGCATAGAAGCTTAATGTAGTGCAACTGGAGTACAACAAGAAGGGCAGAAAGCATAATAAGAGAGGAAAAACTGTAACATGGGGATCTCAGTGGATATGAGAAAAGAATATTTTTTTTCTGTGTAATTTATAGTTTGGTATCTTCCCTTCATAAAGGTCTGTTACACAAAGAATACAATTTTTGAAACTTGAATATATTTACCATAAAACACAAACATGATAAATGTTATTTTGTCCTTTTAAACATACACAGTTTTGATGTATGTGTCCATCAACGTGGAGTTGTTCGATATAACCCTCAGATTGAATTCAATTGATTTTTTTATTATGTATAATACACTCAATACATCATGGCAATGATAATATTGTGACAGATGTCCTATTAGGGACAAAGCCTACTCTATCTTCCCTCTAACAGGTAAAAGTTACTATATTCTTCTTATATTGGAAGGTAATGTGTATTATGGCAGAACCTTAACATTAAAACTGCTGCTTGATTCTCCCTTCCATAACAACCAACCCAGCTCGACATTTTATGTCTTATTTTCAACAATAAACAAGCTTTAAAAATGACCTACTTGTACTTCACAACATTAATTTGAATAGATACAGCACTGAGGACATTTTTTTGGCTTTTTTAATATTAATAATCAGGGACATTAAAAACATCAACTACAGTGGGAAAAACAAAAACAAAATTTAATGGCAAGCTACTGCATGAATGAATGGGAAATATGCAGCATAATATTGCAAACAGGAAACAATGTTAACAACAAAATGTTTTACCGTAAGCTACTGTCACATTTCTGTTTTATGCGCTGCAAGAACAGCGTGTGTCCTTTACCCAGTCAGCACATGGAAAGTTTTAGCATTAAACTGTCCACTCAAATCCCTGAGTCACTTTAAAAGGCTGATCACCATCACTTGCACCTCAATACCTGAATCCTGTTTGATCAGCAAGGTTATATATCAGCAGTTTCTGCTCAAAAATTATGCACATGACTATGAAAAGAAAGTAGCAGATGGATTATAACTTTGAAATATTGAAGAGGAAAGTCATGGTGGAACCTTTCACCTTCTATTTCAGTGATCACCAGAATCTGCTTTGCAATCACTTTAACCCTGATTGATCAGGGAAGTTTTGTTTTTTTGGCAATCATCATTGACAAATATGCAATGTGCAAGAAAAGTGACAAAACAGACAAAACTACTGAATAGACAGACATATAAGGATATATCACAGCATTTCAATGCAGCACTTTAGGAAAGAGTACAAAATTTGTTTGTAAAAAGGCAGGTGGTAAGAATATATCATCGTGTTTCAATTCCAAATGCATCTGCGAGTCATTCAGAAAAGGATAACTTTACAAATTCTTTAAATGGGAACAACAATACTAATGAGAATAATGCTAATGAAGGTAATTATACTCATTATAAAAAATAATGCCCACACGTTTCCATAGCAGGTTTTAAGTACTACAGGCACCTTTTAATAATGGACCATTACAGTAATGGCCACCTGGACTGTTAATAATGCACACTAATTGGGCCTCAAATGGACCTATGTTTTATCTGGTGCATTGTTGTTCTTTTACCTGAAATCCTACCATATTTTGTAACCATTTTTAGAAAGAGCCATACAGCAAAAATTGCATTGGTTTTCACACAAGCAGGGTAAGTTAAAAAAAAAAAAAAATCTAAACAAGGTTGAACATGATGGCTTGGCATTTCTACTTTTTCTAGTGTGGAAATAACACACATTAAACATCAGTTGTTTTTTTGCTTTTCACACTGTACTGCATTTAACCTGTTCCAAAATCATCTTTGAAAGAACACCATGGCCTTGCTCTGTATGGTAATTACATGTGTAAGCAGGAAAAGCATTTTTATCTAAACCTGGGGGAAGTGTCTGTCAAGACTACAGTATACCCCTCAATCACCTATTCACTGACAGACTATCTGAGTGGATCCCTGCAAGTAATGACAGGTCCTTTGTTTTAATGCTACCAAATATAGGATAAGGCATCGGTAGTAAAGACTAATGCCCGCTATTAAGGGACCTGATCTTATTCTTAGCCTACCTGTGAGGCATTCTCCCCCTCTAAATTACCTCTGTTACCTCAGGTGATTAACATGCATCAGTCTACATTATCTGAGTCACGGCATCAATGCAACTGAGGTGTATCTGCTATGGGTTTCAGAATGTGGCCTTCGACATCCACACAGGACCAGATTGATGGCTGGCTCTCTGAGCTACAGACCCAGGTCCCTAATCAAGGGAACCAATCACACTTTTGTCCTGACACTGAGTGACATCACCGTCTGCAGTGGACTGTCATGCTCTTGTGCCTTTCAACTCCACTAAACCATAATAAAAGGCCTGGTGCATGAACTGCAATTAAATTCAAATATAGATTCTTTGTCTAAAACATTTATCTGTGTTTCTCATACTAGCCTGAATGATGAGGAGGCACTGAAAGCTCAGTTTACTAGCAGAAGTAAAGCACTCTTTTGCTGATCTATGGAGCTGTGCATGTCATTTCGGAAGAACACAACTCAATGGCGTTACAGAAGCAGTGAAAGAGGTCAAGGTTTAGTTGTGCAAAGGGCACTGTTTGATATATTTCTTGCTTTTAAATGTGGGTCTGACTCTGCTAAAGGAAGTAGCTCAGTTCCTTTACATCAAGGTTGTCACAGCTTTGATGGCTAACTCAGAAATATTTCACAGAATTTTTGAGGATGCAAAGCAAACCACCACAGTCCTCTTAGGGGCCACCACCACTCCTTGGAGAAGAAGAGCACCACAATGGAATGATGGCAGCGAACTGCCACATCAATGGAAAACTTCACAGGAGTACTTTAGAGGCCAGTCTTTTGAGGTCACTGACTTGTTCACTGTAGAACTCGCTCACAGGTGATTTTTACCAGTCTGCCCTGCTGCTTGAACACAGACAAGATAGTCACTGCCGCCATGCAATGAAATACCAGTAATAGGTACTAATCTGAATACGTACTGAATAAGAACTAAGTATGCAATAATCTGTGACTTGAACAAAGGAATAGTATGAGTACACCTCACAATATCCTGATCCTTTTGAGATGAACAACATGTGTTCAATCACAAACATCACCAAGATAGAAAATTAAAAATAAAATCCTAAACTAAAAAATGACACAATTGAGGTTTGGATTCTATCACCAGTAAACCATTAAAACCATGAAGTATGCAATTTTGAAATTAAATAAGGAAACAAAAAATCCACAGACATTTAAGGCTATTCTTTTTACTCTTTTCATAAATACATCCATGTTAATTCTCATGATAAAGCTATAAAGTGCTTATAAAGCATTAACACTTTTTCTGACTTTTTTAAGAGAGCTTGCTTTTGCCTTGAATTTATTTTTAGTGTATGTTTGCAAACTAATCCTGTACATTCTCATTACTCTAAAGACATTTAATGCAATCCTAAACTCATTTTTTAATTATCACAAAATTAGCAATTTAGTCATTTCCATTTATATTATTAGAGAAGTGCATGTCATATTGAAAATAAGCTTATTCATTAAAGATGGCAGAAATTCATTACAATGCAAATGGGAAAATACTGTATTAAGTCAAATGCTCAAGAAATAATTAAATCACTCTGGCCTTTAATTATCTTCTCCATGCAAAAATCCAGGTTCATTTTATGTGCCTGTATATAAAATGCATTATTATTTACAAACACATTCAAATTAAAATGACGAGTAGCAATAATATGCAACAGGCATGGTGTGGATTATTATAAATCGTTAAAGATCTGCCTGTCCTTGCTCAGGATTACTCTATCCTAAATTAATAATAGTAAATACTGCATTAATATCAGTAGATATGGAGACCAAGACCCAACATTAAATATACACAGTCTCTGATTTGATATTCTATGTTGTTTTAGTGTTGGTGTCAGAAAGTCAAGTTTGGCTATAGATGTAACACAGTTGAAGGTTTCTCAATGCCAGGGCTAGAACCCAGAGATGAATCATAATATGACATTCCATCAACTATGAAAATGTCTGGCAGTGCAGAAATGTACAGAATGGCCAATGGAGCTCAGATTTGATATCTTGGTTTGGAATGCTGCCATAGGTTACAAGGTTAACTGTGACTCGATTCCTTCCAAACACCGCAAGCTCAGCAGTGCATTGTGGGTACCATCATATGAGGTACATACAGACTCAGGGATTTTCAGATGAAGCAATACAAAAACCCCTTCAGTCCAGTGTGCCAGATCTGCAAGAGACTCCCTCTTGTGGGTGGGTTTGGGAGAAAATTTTACCTTGCACCAATAAACTTTCTCACCAATAGTATAATCACACTGGCGATAGATAATTCTGCATCACCCATTGAGGGTCTGCAAAATCATGATGGAGTTCACAATTATGTTTTTCACAGAGACTAAAATTAATGGTTTGAAACTTCACATTTCACATATGTTTTATGTGATGATTAAAATGAACAACTCCACCAACACAATAAGCTGATGATTATAGCACTGTGCCATCCTGATTACACCCATATGTAAATAATGAAATCACAGGAGTGTTTTCTATCATATCAGCCTTAATTGTGCCACTTGTAAAAACAGTCAGAATGCCTTTCAGGCTCACAGCATGTTGGAACACATTGAGCATGTTCTCTAAACTGTCACTGGCTGTCTTCAAACCTAGGATAACAAATATTAACGGTATGACAATCATATACTACTACTGCCAATACTGCTACTACTAGTACTACTGCTGCTGCTACTAATACTACTACTACTACTACTACTACCAATAATAATAATAATAATAATAATAATAATATCTACCTAGGATACATTCTTAAATAAGTCTTCACATTAGTTTATCACATAATGTCTTAGGAGCTCTGGAGAATGCATAACTTTTTGAAATGTGTCATTGGCAGCACTGCATTCAGAGGGAGCGGAAAAGCTTAAAATCCTCATTCAGGCCATGCAGTGATGGAGCGCTAATATACTGAAAGACTAAAGTATAAAGATAGACTTGGACATAATGTTTAGCCACAGGGGATGTAGAATGACCTTGTCTTATTTTACTAAATCTTACTTAAAGTTTGATTCCCTTTGAACGAGGAGAGTGGTGATGCCGGAGAACCCCTTCATCTCTCCTTGGACATAACACGCTGCTGTGCTTTTTAATGGTGACCTGAAGGGCTCTCTTATGTACACTGTACATACTGTAAAAAATTCATTACTGAAAATGGTCATTAAGTGTCGGTGATAGCATGGAGGCAGCATAAAGGTAGTTCCTTTGCTGGAAAATGGCTTTCACGCACCCGTCTCCACATCTTCGCCTCATCTCACCCCATCTGCACTTCCTACCTGTACACTACAGTACTTCCTTGTAGATTACATCTGTACATTCAACATGATTACGCCTCTAAAAACACCCTTTTGGAAATTTGACTGGATTATTGGCTTCCTGCTGTACAGATTGTTAATTTTAACAACATCTCATCTCCTATCTAAACCAGTAATTCGCGGCTCAAGTGTTCCGCAGGGATGCATTCTCTCACCTCTTTTTTATATGCAGGTGGTAATGGGAATGGAGTAATGCCTTTGAGCAAGCGGCATTACAAGTGAGCACAGGGTGCAGCGACAGGAGGAGGCCAGGACTGACTCCGCTGCAAGAGGCTTTGAACAAACACCAGAATGTGAGCCGATTCTCCGTGTTTACAGAGGAGAACATGTGCAGTTGGGCCAAGCAGCTTGTGCTCAGGGTTTTAAGGCCCAGCAGCTCAGCTAATGGACTCTGTGTTTCTGCAGCAAGCTGTGGAGCTCGCCCGCGTGCTGTAACGAATATGACTCTTGCAGCTGAAAGGAGCAAAAAGACACAAGATGAAGTATTTACTACTCAGATATATGGGGTTACTTCCATAATAAATTATATGAGCAATCATTCCAACAAGAATATGGAAATGTGAAAAAAAATCACCTGGCAAACACAGTTCAGTTTTCCTGGAAAAGAAAATCTCCCAGCCAGTTGACAGAAGAAAGTTTGATCCATTATTACTGATAAGGAATCTTTTTGTATGAAAGGTCATTATGCATTGGGGTACTTAGATCAGTTGTAATTAACATAAGTCCTGGGGTACATGATTTTTTGGCAGACAAGACAGACATCTGTTTGCAATTCAGCCTCCATAACATTGCATTGAAAAATATCCTTACACTTACAATTAATAATGCTGTGAAGAGCCATTTCATGGCATAGTGTAAGATGAAATTTCATTTTAAACTAAGAGGAATTTCATGCACAAATGTCAGATTGTGAGAAAGTCTGCCAAAACCAAAACCTGTAAAAATGTGCAGATAAGAATATAAAACAATAATTGCAATGCATATCTCATGGTGACAACTTTGGCTGACTTCACAGTGTTAGCACCCTGTTATGACACTTACCTACTTCATACATGGGTTGCTTGGCACATTAGGTGCATTATTTAGCAGAAATCCACTGAAAGGGTGTAAAAACTGTAACAGTCATATCAAAAAGATCACAAAATTTTAACACTTTAGAAGTTGCTAATTAGAGCTAAAAAACAAGTAGAGATGGAAGTGATTAGATAATTACTGAAGTATTCAAAATCAAAAATCACCCTATCCACCAATCCCACTGCAGCAGACAATACAGGGACTATTAATATCAGTGAATCAGTACATCACCTATGAAATATAAATCTAAGGTGCCAAATTAATTGCAGGGCTTTTTTCTTGATTAAACAGTACTTTTCTTCAACATGATGTGGCTGTTTTGTTTCAATCCAAGGGTTAGTATAGCACATCAAACCTGTACTGAAACAGTTTGCTTACATCAGTTCATTTGAAAGCCAGGTTGTCACATTTATATGTGTTCATTTTCTGAGGGGGTGGTCTGTGGATTAACCTTCAAGGTTTCAGATGAACACCTACCCTTCCAACCTGACACAAATTGCACCAGACAAGGTGATCCCATAGAAGGAAAAGACATGTGAAGACAGCATGGGTGGCATAGAAGAGATAGAGAGAGAATGCTAGTGTAGGTTTTTTAAACCCAGTGGGAATCACCCATTAGTGGGGAGGGCATGTGTTATGCCAGGAGGGATGGTCTGGGGGGAGAGGGGGCTGATACTGCACTTTGGCTACTGGCAGCCATTCCTGCTGTTTCCCATAATCTAAGGGACCTTCAGGACAGCGTGGAGAAAGGAAGTTTCACTCAGGTTTATGCACATCTGATCATATGTTGATGGCTAATCTGCCCCGGTCTTACTCATTGTTTTCACCAGGCCTTGTATAAAGACACTTTATATAGCATACACATGGAGAGGTGGGGACAGCCTGTGTATTTGTGTGTGTGTGTCTGGTATGCGAGAGTGAGTGAATGAGAGAGAGAGAGATAATGCCTCCTTTTGGTAAACAGCACACTTTGAAGCTCATTTCCCCCAGCTGCTGGAACAGGTACTTACTTCGGCACTGGCCTTTCAAACAAAAATATGTATTTACCAGTATATGCCCTTTTGAATTGTCCCATTGTTTTCCATTTGTTTCTCTGTCATGAGGTAAAAACAGCCCTAGGCAAAGGCAATGTTCTTTTGCTGTCTCTGTCTCATCCAATCACCACAAGCACAGTGACCACACGTGGAACCATGTTACAGTGTGTAAGAGAAAGATATCTGTGATATCTTTTATACAAACATAAACTATATTATTTAGTATTTATGTATTTCACCTTTGCTGTAGATATAAAGAAATATAGAAAATGGTCTGTCTTCTGACCTCTTATCTCTAAGCTATTGACACTAGACATGGAGCAGAAAGGCAATATGTGGATCTTTCATCTCACCAAAGTGGCTATCAGCATAACCAGAATGTATAGAAACAGTGCCTTCAACCATTTATGTAAAAAAAAACTGGAAAATAATCAGTTCATAGAATGCTTGTAGAGTTTATTTTACTGTAACTATCCAACGCATTGAAAGTGCATAACACACAGGTCCCTAAAAGCGAGGTGCTTGGCAGCACTTGGAAGAATAAAGTATTTATTCCTGTCCTTTGCATGTTAGGGACCGTATCCTGCATTGCTAATGGGTGGGGCTGAACTTGCAATAAATCCTGTCACTTGTCACTCTGTCTAGAGCCCTAAATATAATTTAAGGGCTCTGGACAGCCCTAATCATTATCAGTTATGTGTGACGGTTACCACAGTTGCCTTTGTTAAATGGCAGGCATTTTTTTTTTTCTTTGTCACGTTCACTTTCTCATTTTCGGATTGACACCTGCCAGGTCACAGCTTGGAGGGGCATCAATTCTGCACTCAGCAGGCCTAAAAAGCCAGAGGTGATTTTTTTAAACCATCTGATACTAGCAGACCACATGGCTGGCACACATGGCATCCGGAGGCCCTCTTGTATTGGTGGGAGCCTTAATTAGGAGTTCACAGAATATGACAAAACGATGTGATATCAATCATTTTGACAGTTGGACGCAGTTACCTTCCGGAATGGATGTTCACACCAGATGTGGGACTGACTGACATTGATATTCTGGTATACAGAAAATGAACCTCAGTATGAATCAGCCTTTAAAAAAGTAATTAATTAATCAAATTCATAACGATAAATTTAACAATAAATAAATAAAAAATAAAGCTCATAAGGGCCGATATGGCCCACCTGTGCTAGGGAACATAAACCGTTTTCTTACTGGGGAAGAGAACAACTGCAGAGGGATGTATCTCTATGGAGAGAGGCTTCCCTGTGAAAAGTGATACTTCCAATCAGCTGGAGGATGTAGCAGCTGCGCTATGTTAACCGATGCCAATCGCCTTCAACCAGAGGAGTCCAGAGGTGATCCAGGTTAACTACAGCCTAAAACACCACAAAACTCTGATGAGATTTTTTTTTCGTTTTTTCTTCTTTCTTAGAGTTATTTCTGATGTCAGATTTTATTCCCACTGACTGAGGAACGATCTGGCTTGCTGGTTCACAGTATCACAGCTTGAATCGGTTTCATTTCAGAAAAAAAAGATGCTCAGATCTGGTGTTGCCTCATTGATTTAAAATTGCTCAACACTTTTTAATCCATCAAATTACAATTTATTTTGTATTGTGCCCTTCCCAATGGGATTGTCGCAGAGTGCAATGCAAAAATGAAGGCAAGAATTTAAGTGCACTCATAATTATTCAGTATCAACACAGATCGGAACAAATGGAATCATTTAAACAGTAAGATACAATCAGGTTGGGGGTGGAGAAATGACATTAGTATCACAGCAGTAGTGTAACAGATATTAGAACCAGATAAACTGTAAAACAATCGCATTACTGAACAAAGACAAATGACTGGATGATAAAGAACAGACAGAATGATACAAAAAGGCAGGGTGACTGAACGTAAAATAATAAAATAAATAAACACGAAGATGAGTATCAGGAATCGGAAGAGTATAAACCAGGATGGCACAAGCTGAATGTTAAGACAGGAGATTTAAAGAGACAAATGACACAAAATGATCATGAAATATGATAAATAGTCAGTGAATAGTAATGATACAAACAGAGCCACCAATGACTTCATTCAGCAAGGCAAGGGCAACAGTAGTCAGGGAAAAACACCCTACAGAGGAGGAAGATGAGCTTCAGGTGGCACCATTCATTTTTGGAGGCCAACTTGCTCAGGCCAGCAACTGTTCCAGGGTTGGAAGATAGGCACAAGTAGTATTATCATGAGAAGGAATGGTGGCAATCAGTGTTGACCATGTGCCTGCAATATGAGTTGTATTTGTTTCTTATTTCCACAATAAAAACTAAAACAGAGCACCTTATACATTTATTGATACCCCTGACTGAAAAGGAACAAAAATATGCTTAAAGGTAAAAAATGTTACATGTTAATCTTAATAGCATTACACAGATTGCACATTTCAGACATAATTCATTTTAATCCAGAAAACTTTAGGGTAACGTTTATTTACAGTTTTAAGTAACACAACATTCAACCACCATTCTGCTCAGTGGAAGTTCAATAGACACTTCTAGTTATATAGAATCACCCAAAGGCCCATGTTTCCCTGAGGTACAATATAAAAGGAGGTAACACACAGAAAAGATTAACCAGTGGTATTTATAATCATAATTAAGGGCAGACTGGTCTCTGAGGGCTGCAGGTAATTGGTCACTGACTTTCTAAAGTTGGAAGATGCCTATGAGGGAATTCAAAAGCTGAATCTAACACTTAAAAATAAATTTAAGGCGGCTGGTACAGTGGCAACCCTACCAGGAAGAGGATACATGTCTATCTTGTCACCATAACCTGTGAGATTTTTTTTTTTGGGGAGGCAATGGTAACCCAAAGGCAACAGTTGGAAATTTGCTAAACAAACTGACAAGGTTGCAAGGAAGCCTCTTTTGAAGTGAGAAGTTTTTTGGCTGTATGTTGAGAAATAATCCATGTCTACAGCGAAATGGTGGAGGGTTTATAGTTTAGGGCTGAGTTGCACTTATAGGTCCTGGACCCCTTGTTAGGATAGAGGGAACTATGAACATGTACCAAGATATTCTGCCCAAAAAACACTGGCTCACTCTGTTAAGTAACTTAAACTTATCAAAAGTATTTTTTGACATCTACAAATAAATGTTTAACTTTGGACAAAATAAATATTTTCTACTAGCCATCTCAGTCTACAGGCCTCAACCCAATTTGTAGTGTGAACTCAAGAAGGCAATTCAGAAGTAAAAAATAAATTATCAGAAGGACCTAGAGCAATTATTAAGAGCAAATGGTCAGTCAAAATCACAGTCAAAAGTTCAGGAACTTCACAACATTCTACAAAAAAAGTATTGTCAGTGTAATCCATTCAAGAAGAAGATTTACAAAATACTACTACATTTACAGGGCTGTGAATAAATATTAACCTTGTATTTTCTGGAATAAAAATCCATTACTTGTGAACAATTTGCTTTGTGCAACTATATTAACATCACAATATAATATTTTAAAATATCAAATAAATGTGAATAAATTTGGGGGGCAGAGTCAATGCAGAGCTGACAGAATTACAGTCAATAGGAGAAACAGTGGTTAGAAAACAAAAACAGAGATACAATGCCCAAAAATTATCCTTACGCTCAGGTGCCCACAAAAATAGAATGACATTTTAGGACTTCCCATTGCCTAAATTGGATATAATCTCTGGTGGCCTGAATCACAGTCTCATAGATTGTAGGTTTTATCTCACTGGCTTGTTTAGATACATCATCATCTTTAAATTTGCTTCATTGTAGAGCTCCAGGAAGATCTTCGATCCCAAAATATGTTCACACAACCTTTATATGTATAATGACAGAGTGGCTTGTTGTGGTCCCATTTAGAGTATAAGTGTTACTAATAGGCTGAGCAGGGAGTTCCTTCTGAACAAATGCTATTTCCCATTCACTGAAAGATGTGCAAAGACCAGACTCCAGCAGCAGGCAGGAAATAGGTACCAATAATGCTGTGAATGCAGCTGATGGCTAATGAAGAATTACCAATATCGGACTGTTTCTTGTGTACTTATAAGAAATATTTTGGAGTATAAAAATATATAAAGACATGCAAGAACAAGGCAATGTCAGTACATAGAAAGCATTGTTTATTTTGTATCTATAGTGCATGCAGATGGATTAGTTCCCATCCAATTTACTAAGAAAGCAATGTAAACAAAAATCTGGATTTTGGAGTTTGTCTAAGTTTTATACTCTTTGGCAGGGTATAATATTTAGGGAAATATACAATAGTAGTGTACCAAACAATACAAGAAACCAATACAAAATAACAGAAACACCAGACAATACATGGATACTTATTACGTACTGAGGAGTTGGCCTGCCTTTTTCCTCCAGAACAGCTCCTTCTTGGAATGCTACGATTCAAGTTCTGAAGTGTTTCTAGTGGGATATTGGTCCATTCTTAAAGAAGTAAAGCCTCCTGTTCTTTGCAACATGAAAGAGGTGGAAACATCCTGGACAATATGTTCTTAAACTTCCCATGAAGGTTCAGTGGTGCACCTGGTCACCTACTTGGCTTGGTTTTGCATTTCTTGGCTGTAATTTTACCATGCAGGCAGTTATCAGACCCAATGACTCATACAGGATGGCTGCCCATACCATAACAGATCCACCACCATGTTTAACAGTTAGCAACGGCAATGTGATTGAAGGCTTACTTTGCTTTTCTCCAAACATAAACCTGTCCAGATGAAGAAAAAAGAGTAAAAGAGAACTCATCCAACCATATTACTTTTTAACACTGCCCAGAAGTACAGATTTTGTGGTCATTACACCACACCATTACATTGTTGTTCATTGGCCTTGGTTACAAGCAGTTTCCTAATGGCAGTCCTACCATAAATGCCACAGATTTTGTTAAGACTGGGTAATGGAGACGTAGATTCATTTTGTAATCATTTTTGAGGCCCTTGTTTTGTGATTTTTAGCCACTATCCTGTTAAGTGTTCATCTATGCTTGTAGTTGAGCTTCAACTTGTGACCACTGTTCCTCTTCCTGGATGCAGTTCTTTGTTTGACATATGCTGTCATGATTTGACAGTTCCCCTTGACACATAAAATAATTTTGCTGTTTCTGTGACGCATCTACAATGCTGGCACCAACTGTTTGATCTTTTTCAAAATCTGTTAGATCTTTCATGTTGCTTTAGAAGCTGACATTACAGTATAAATTGTTGACATAAAACATCTTTTACAGTAGACACATATCATTGATTAACATTGACATTAAAGAGATTAATAAGAAGCACTTGTAGGTTTCTTTTTAATAGTGATTTATTTACCATCTGTGTGTGTGTGTGTTTGTGTGTGTGTGTGTTTGCATACAACATGGTCAATCAATATTTTCACTTCAAAATGTGTGAGGAATGATAAAATTAATTTCTTAAATCTGTAGATCCTTCAGCTATGTTGTGCTATCCTTGACTTCATCTTGCAACCTTGAGATGTCAAGCCCTTTTCTTCCAGAGTGGGGAAGCCTAGAAATAAAGGAATGTTGAAGCAGAGCTATATGCCTGTTTACTTGACTAATACTAATACATACCACTGATTACTTCCCTTGGGTTGCACAGGTTGTTTCCCATTAACCTCAAAATCTTTCAAATTTGGAATGATATACATCCAAGAACCAGGAAATCAACAATGTGGTTCAAATAAGTGAAATAAGTGTAAGTGTGCAAATAAGTGTGTAAATATTATTTTACTACTATAGCAACATTGACTAAAGACTGTACAAACAACCTTTGCTAGTCAATACAAGACAATAGTAACCTTTCCTGCCAGTGAGGTCAGTAATTGATTCATTGGAAGTGGATAGACATGACAGTATTCAATATGCATCATAATCAAATCATAAATTTGTATCAGCTGCTCCACCAGGAAGCCTCCTTAAACAAGCCCTTGACCTGCTTCCTGCAGTCAGCTGAATGAGGTGCAGGTGAGATTTGTTAGCAGCCAGGGCATTCTTGGCACTGCTCACTCTCCCAGGTAAGCTCCCAGCTTCCGACATGTACACGTATTAAAATGCCTACATTTGTGTTATGCTTAAAATGTATGAATTTGTGCTCTTTGCTCTCATCATGAGCTTGTAGTAAAAACATAAAAGTGACATTTAAATAGCTTTACAAGACATTTAAAAATCCCTGAATTACCATCTCAAAAAAGGAAATAGTACATATAATGCACAGCTCTCCTTGTAACAACTAGTAAACTTTCATTATGTATGGTTGTGAATACTTGCCATTATGTTGTTTTTTATAGAGCCCAGGGTGTCATTAAGAAGGTTTTGATAGTAAAACATAGCCATATACAAATCCTGACAGTTAGCAGTAGATTTCCATGTTGTCAATAATAATAATAATACACTGAAACAAATAAATGTGATGGAGTAGTTATCATTAGCACATTAAAGGCATATTCAGTATTTTTCTCTGAAATTACATAGCTTTTCATGTGTTATTCTCAAAAAACAGAAGATGAAACAGCAGTTTCAGTGCATTACTCACCAACACAATGCTTTTCCTCTTCTCCTCCTACCCACTTTGCCACTGTTGCTTATCAATGCCGCAAAGAAATTAATACCACATCCAGTCTGCAGTAATGACCTCTGAAGCCACTAAGCCGATTTACATTATCAGAAATCAAATTACACTTCTACATTTTGCCACCAAAGCCGCAAGGAAATTGATTTTTTTTTTTCTTTTCCTAAATGGCAGGCCAGATCATTCTTTAAGTTTTACCATTGTATTACATTGAATGAAATTGACTTAGAGGTAAATTTTATTTTCAGAAAGATGTTCTGCAGGGTACAACACCTCTGTGTCTTTGACTTAACAAAGTGATGTAAAATACTCAGTCTCTTTTAGAAATTTAACTATTTGTTATATTTATGAATGAACGTATTGAACATAATCACATTTTTATGGTCAGCATTATTAAACTGTCATTAAAAAAAAAAAAAAAAACATAAGTAGCTAAAATAATTATATTTCATGGTCAGGTTTAATTTAGAAACCTAAAGCACAATTACAAATGACTTTTTAACAATGATAATTTATTTGATGATTGGTGACCTATAGTATGCCATAGACCAACCCCTGCAGCTGTTCATATGAAAAATAAATAAATAAAATAAAAAACCCCTCAAAATAAAAGTAAAATAAAAACCCTCTATTCTTGGAACCATTACGAAACCTAGAGAGGTCCCCCCCCCTTGGTGAGCAAGGTCAATCTCATGGGAGTTCCTCAGAGGGAATTGTTCCATGTCACTGCCTCACTGCAGTAATCAAACACTCTCTGTCCAAATTCACTGTGGTTGTGGAGTTAATCTGCACTCCTCTCATCTCCCAAACTGTTACAGATCTACCTCCGTGAAGATATTGGCAAACTGTTTGTCTGCTGAGAAAGCAATCCATACGAGCGCATTGGTGTTCCAGATGAAGTCTGCAGTAGGAACAGAGAGGACCAAAGACATTTGATTCAAAATGTATTTGGGGGAGTGCTAATATTTAGACTCTCAGAATGCTGTGTGATTCCATTTTCTAGGGGTTATTAGTATTCTTGGATATACCAATATTTGTATATCCTCCAATACTTTAATTTTTTACTTAGCAGTATATAACACTGGACAAGAAAATGCCATCATCTCCAAACCCCATGGGTTCAGGAGATTCCTAGTTTGGATTCAGTCTGAACTAGCAAACAGTGGTAGTACCACACTTGCTTAAGGGTCAAAATTCAATTCAGTGCCAAATGCCTTATTTGAAAAATAAAAAAAAGAAACAGTCTTATTACCTTGAAAATGAATTGAAATAATCTCTATTCTGATGATTATTTCTTGGGATAATGGGTGTTTAAATTGAGACATTGTGTCTCCTCAATCCTAGCAGTCAAGCAGTTTAAAAGCTAATAGCTCCTTTTTCACAGATAAGGAAGTTCTGCAAGGTTTACAGGCTTTGTACCTAATAGGAGTCAAGATCTATGTTGGATGTATGCCTGGAATGACACGCTTATTTCCACACCATGGAAAATATGAATTACTGTCATATTGAAATACCAAACCCCTGCAGTGGACTCCAAACCCACCATGTAACAGAGTTTGGGGAGGATTGTAGTATCAAAAATTGTACTTTGTTAAAGAAAACACAAAATGAATGAAAATGACAACTTTGTATGGGAGCAGCAATCTGTGCGAAATGATCTACGAGTGAAGATAGCTTGAAAATGTATATTGAAATAATGATAGACTTCTTGTTTACTGACTCCCTGGTGAGGTGTAAGGGAAGGATGTATATCAAACTAAGTCTGTCCTCCCACCTTTGGACACAGTGCACAACTGCTCATTATTCCTCTGTTTACAGTTAGCACAGGTTTGCAGTTCAATTCTTAAACACAATGCTTACAAAATAAACATAGTACTCCAACTGATGTTAATCCAAGGGTAATCTTGCTGCCATCTTTTATTAAAATAATACTAAAAATTTGGAGGTGAAAATAGATATAAATAAATTTGTATTTGTCTTTATCTATTTGGGTTGACCTTGATATAGCTGGACATTGTGTGATGAAGTATTTTGTATATCAGTGGTATAGTTCATATCTGGAATATTTGGATCTCCTTTGTAACAGAACACTACAGTCCATCTATGTTTGCAGGTTCCATTTCATTCCAAATATTCCACAGTATCTTAGGACAAAATTGGATTGTCTTGATTTACGAGCAATAATTATATCAGAGATAGTCTACCCTGTGTCAGAGTCTGAAAGAATCACAGCAGAGTTGCTCAGGCTCAGTCGCTCACTCTAAGATGACTTCAGCTATGATCTCTCAGTGACTAATATCTCTCCCTCCTTTGTTTAACTTAAAATCTATAATTATTTCCAGGGGAGGGAACAATTGAGAAATATGTCCATCTTTAGATATATGATCAACCACAATATCAAACACAATACACTTTGTGTTGCATAGTAGAGAAGCAATTGAAAGATAGCTATGTAAAAACAATTAATGTTCACTTTGTGCTCTGATGCGCTACTTGATTGACTCGACGCATTGATTGAACACTTTTTTTTTTAATCTGCTCTGGTTTCTCGGTGACATTCACACGCTCTAGCGCTTGTGCAGCATCACAGAACTGCTGTTCACCTTGTTGGGCAGACTTCTCTGTCTTACTTACTGGATGTTTGCTTGCTGTTGCACCTCCTGGTAATTCATGTTTGAGGTTTGTAACCCCTCCAGGTAGCATCTCTCCCACGTAGCTCAAAGCCAGGATTCTATCATCATTTTCTGCCAGCGGTGTAAAAACCTCATTGAGGTGTCAAGGTTGCTATGGAAATCTGAGGTAAAGGAAAAAGAATCTTGCACCCCACGGGACTCATTTTAGCCAAATGCGTCAGATTGAGTGCAGGCTTGCCAACCTAAGATGGAGTCTTACATGGTCATACCGTGGGTTGGATTCCAGTCAAAGTCTGTGTGGCTGTGGGGCTTTAGGTTTGTGCAGGGAAACCTGCGGCGCGCATTGTGAAGCACTAACTCACTGCCATTAGTAATTAGGATGTGTTTATCACCTGGGTTAACTGAGGAAGCCATTGGTCCTTTTATGAAAACCTCTCTTACACCTCTCTTACAAACCTGTGTTTGCTTATGCGCCTCACCGAGATCAATTCAAAATGGAAGGTGAAATGGATACTTTCTGTGTCCATACTACAACACAATACAATGAACACAAGTGATTGCACAATTAACATGTCATTCTGGGGAGGAGAAATGATGCTGATGATAATGATAATTTTGATTTCTAACATGGGAGGGACACTCACCTCACCAACCACAAATGTTTAGCCCTTACCTGGTTGATGTATAGTAACTGTTTGGGGCCATAATTTTCACCCACATCAACTGAGGTAGAGAGGGAGGAAGATAGCTCATATGGGGGATACTTAGACAGCCAGTTATATTATCATATTATGAAGAATGCAGGTCATAAATGTATGTATTATACTCAATGGGCACAGATATTTTGATAAAGGACTGACTGGATTCTTGTTGACAGTGACTGCTAAAGAGTTATATTGATCTTGGGGTGTGGGGGTATGCACAGGAAGTTGCTGAATTAACTTTCTACTCCTGTAGGCTGGTTTCTTTGGTCAACCCTGCAACTCCCCCTGCCCGACAGCTGAGGCTAAGCAAGGCTGGGCTTAGTTACTACTTGGATGAGAGACCTAATTGAAAAACCATTTTTGTTGGTGGACTGATAGGTGGTTGTCTTCCTTCTAGAAAAACCGAGGCCCCAGTGCAATGATTGGACCACTGTATTTCTAGGGGATGCTGCCTTTCATATGAGACATTAAACCAAGGTCCTGACTCTCTGTTGTCATTAAAGAGCCTATGGTATTTATCACACAGAGTAGGGGGTTCCCTGGTGTCCTGGCTAAATTCCCAATCATCTAATAATCCTCTTGGTAAATTGATTAAATAATTCCCTACTCCCACACAATTCCCTCACCCATGCCATCATTGCAAATGAGAGCCGATTCTCAATTGACCCCTTTTTTAAAAAAAATAAATAAATAGGGATGAAATTGGTGGGGAAGAACGCATAGACCCATAGTTTCTGATCTGGCCTCCTCTTGTGATAACTCTGCCCGTCAGGCAGGATGACGTCAATGAGACGGAGGCACATCAAGGCACCTTGCGCCATCACTGCCCCTGTGGGCTTCAAGGCCAGGGTTCTCTTAGGTTAGTCAGCACTTTCACCTCCCCAGGCCCTCCCAACAGCAAGCAGAGTCAAACTTGGACTGTAATGGTACACATGAAAGGCTTACTCGTGCAGGTTCATTTGACAGCAAGGCCATTTCTGTCACTCTTGTTCTGGAACTATCTCTTCAGTTTTGCATTTTTCTTGAGTGAGGTCTCCAATATCTCTGGATAAGTTTATGTCAGCATGCCATTTCTAAAATGCACACAACTCTGCGTGCTCTTATGATATGCACTTTATGGATATCTACATGACAGCCTTGCAGATCTCTCTGGATAAGTGTGTCTGCCAAATCAATTAATTAATAATAAGAATAAATAAATACATGTGTTGAACCTTCCCACAGAGACACTGTCCTCACCCTGTTAATGGTTTGCTAAAAGCAAGTGGAAGATGGAGGGCAGTCAAGTCCACTAATTGGTCGGGTGTCAGCAAGAGTGGCAATTTCATGTCAGTATGAGGGTCCATCCTCCATAGTCTAGCACCTTTGAAGAGGTTCCCTCTTATTCTTCATTTATATTTACTTATTAAGCAGGTGCTCTCATTCTGTGCAACTTACAAAACCACAAGGGCAAGATAAATGACATGAATATCACAGGAGCAACAAGCCCATAGATATGAAACAGCTTGTAACATGGTAATTAACTGTGGATCTTTAAAAAAATGCTAAAATATAAGCATACAACTACAGTTATTTCAGTGTACATCTAGGCCTGCAATATGTCTCATATTATGGATGTGACTGGGGTGAGCCCATCCGTCTCATCTGACCACAGGGGTGTGGATTGGCACCAATGCTCAGTGCAGTTGTATTTAAACAATATTAAAAACCCACCACTGAAAGGCACTTAGTGCAAATGCATATCTAAGTGTTACTTTATATGGGTAACTACAGTTGCATGTTTCACACAGAAATCACTGCAGTTGGTAAATGACTAATGATAGGTCCACACAGCTCTGGCTAAGAGAGAGGACTGGCCCACAATGTTCTTTTTGTTTGTTTTTTTTTTTCTTGTAATACAGCTACCTGGCTTTTATACAGTTTGTACCATTCCTGTTTTGTGCCATCGTTGTACCATTGTTTTTGTAAATTTCTTAGATGCACTCTGGTGTCCCTGCTCTGTATTTCAGTCTGAATAAGAGCATCTTCTCAGTGACAAATGTGGAAATATAATAATGCCACATGAATTATTTCTTATATATATTGTTTAGTTTAGTATCATTTCATAGTTGGGTGTTCCTGCTGCATTTTTAAGCCCATGTTTAATTCAACAGGGCAGGGATAGGAGATGCTGAATTTTGTGCCCCACTGTTTTTGCTTGCTGGCCATTACCAAACAGAAACGGACAATTATCTTTGCATGTAAGAGGTTGCATTTTAGTTTGCATTTCCATCCATAAAGCCACCTTACACTCTACTAAAATTACACTACTTTACTCTACTCAGTTTTCACTCTGAGCTATCAGACACTGGGAGAAAGCTATAGAAAAGATACCAAATAAATACACATTATACACATGCATGCTTAAGGCCTTTGACAATCTCCCTATGGTTCAAAAGAGAGACAGGGGTTCCTGGGCATTCAGCCTCTTCACTGCCCAAGCTGACTGCTTAATTTTGCTTTTCTTTTTTTGTTGATTTTGCTGGAAATTTCTGTGGTGAGCTAGGAAGGTCAGCACCCGTGGTAGGGGCTGCAGTGCCTTGATCCCCTCTAGGCCAGAGAATGAGAAGAGGGGAGAGGTGTGACAGTTATCAGTAGGATATGCTTAGTGGGAGCCAACACTAGATCCTCTCCAGCTGGCTATGTCCCTGAAATGCTCTCTATCAGGCTATACTGTTTAGCCGTCTTGGAAGGGCTTGTCCTCTACCTTGATTCCCTGTGCCTTTTGGATTTAATCTTGTTTGATGCCAGAGATGCAATTGAAGTGCCTCAGTTGACGTGTGTATGCAAGCGTCGCTTTTTTTTCTCTTTTAAACAACAAACCTTTTCATTGCCTTATGTGAGACCCATTTGTTGTAAACAGCCACTTCATAATATGTCAAAATATGATGCATATGATGCATTCCTTACAAGATCAATTACTATTCACATACAAACCTTCACAGGGCTGGAGGATTGAATTATGTCTTTCCTAAAATTATATTGTATCATTCATTTATATTAATTTAACTTTTTTTTTTTTCAAAACATTACTTTCAGTGTAATACATTTATATAAGGATTTACATACAAAGTACAAATGATGTGTGGATGTGTGTTAGTATGTGTGTATATGCTGCACAATTGTGAGTTATTTTTTTCTTTTTTCCTTATTGTATTGTTTGCCTCCTGTGTGGTGCTGTGCTGAATTTTTATTCTCAATTATTCATGCAGAAGATGACTTGTGGAAATATGTTCACAGAGCCGTATGAAAGAAAATGTGATTGGGAAATTTTGGCGTGGTGTGACACTAATTTGCTTCCCCTCACATTTTCAAGGCAAATGGCTTTGAAGCTTTCGAGAAGCTATTCTTGCCCAAGTTGATAGCTAGCATTGCAAATAAGAATTTGAGCAGGACCAATGGAGAACGACTGATAAACATTACAGAGGAGGAAAGATGTGAAGAGAAAAAACAAACATAATTACTTAAACTGTGATGCTGCATGCTTGGTGTGCCGTTACTGGGCATCAGTGCTATACCAATTCATTTCATGAAAAATTGGCCAATAAACAGTTGAACAAAGACCATACAGCACAAAGACATCAATCTCTGATGGATTAAGCCAATATATGGTAAAAGAGTTCAGTAGGAGATGGTAAAATATAATTCAAAATATGAATCACTGGATGATACTAAAAGTGCTTCTTATTTCAAGTGGTATACATTTGGATGTGAGATGTGCAGGAACAGATTAGACCATGAAACGAGCTTAGATTGTTGTTTGAGTAGCACACATTGTGAACAAAGAAAAGAAAGCAGCCTGTCACATTCACCCCAATTTAACTCCCAGTGACAACATCACAACCTTCGGCTCAATTTACAGCAACAGAATGTCCTCTGCATCTAAAATTGGAATTACTGCTGCTGTCTCTTTTTAGTGCCACGATGTGTATGCAAAAAAATGAAAAATAAAAGCAAAATATCAACTAAGAAAATATTAACATGTGTCTGTGAACTCATTATTTTAGTTCTATGACATTCCTGATAATCTTTTTAATCAAAACGAAAATTATTTCCTGTCAGTATAGAAAAAAGCCGACACCATTTTGGCACAATATTTGTCTTAATCTATGTCTGTGAAATGTTCTAAACAACATCAAAGTGACTGTATTGTAAGTTTTCTAAATTATCACACCAGTCTGTCAGTCAGTAAAATACACTTACTTTGGTAAAGAGCATATATCACAGAAAAAAGTAGCATAAATCTCCACACTAGCCTAGCCTCTAGCCTCCACTCTACACCAGCCTTCACTGCACACTAGGCAAGCACTTAACTTTGTATCTTACTGACCTCTTGTAATACCTTTCGATGTCTACTCTTAGCATAGTGATGCACTTATTTGTAAGTCGCTCTGGGTAAGAGCGTATGCTAAACGATGTAATGTAATGTAATGTAATGTAGACATCATGTTACTCATGATAAAACTATGAAAAAGTTTAACCTGAGACCACTCAATGTGACTTTCAAGATGGCAGCATTCCACTTGAGACATGAATGGAGATCACAGGACTGTAATCAATTAATGCCACTCTCACTTGTCTTGATTTAGTGTGTACCAGCATTGAATGGAAGGTGCACATTCCATTGTCTGCAACTTGTTATATGTATCCCATTTCAAAGATTTTAAAACTCTCATAAATATCCAAAGTTGGCATTATTGAAACAAAGTAAGAAAATAAGGACTCTGTGATATGTAATTCCCTCACTGTAACATGTATCTGACAACTCACTATAATTTACCTATTTCCCATCTGCTGACACGTTTTTTTGTTAGAAAGGGTTTAATTTGCCTGCAGGTGTTTTTTTGGATATTTTGAATGCTCATGATGCCACAACAGAAACTCTACCTTGATGAGGTTGACACACAGTGTCAAACGAAATCCCCAACATGGAAAAAGAGTATGTCACACTGGAATGGTTTAAAGTCCTATGTGTTTAACTGAGACCATAATGTCATGTGAGACTACATGTCCCACAATGCAGAGCAAATCTATGATGCCACATGTGCATTTCTGAGCGGATGAAAAAGTCACCAAAGTTTCTACTAAATGGTATCTGTCTCCCTTACCACCTCTACACATAACATACTGTAGCTCAGTCGCATCGTTAGGAACGGCCTACTGAGGTTTTAGCCTTGAATCTTTTTTGAAGACCCCCCCCTTACCATTTGATAGAGTATCATCACACGTCTCTGTCAAGAGTGTGCAAAGAAGTAGCATCAAAGATGGATGCCACTGGTAGCAGAAGTCTCGGGTGGGGGGACTAAATAAATAAATAAATAATGAACATTTTCATCCAGGCAGGTGATGTTTACACTTCCCTAATTACCATTTACCATATTTTATACTGTTGTGAACAGAATAATTATTCTAGAATAAGTCAGATACCAACAACTCCCTTCAAGCCTCCCTTTCATAAAGGAGGACATGCATATAGCTTGCGGTCATTCCAGTCACTCAAAATTGGCGGGCTGTTAGCAAGTTTGCGGACAAGTTGAATGCCAGCTAATGCTACATCCAAGACATAACAGAGATAAAAGCGGAAAAGAATTTCACCTAACCTGGTAGAATTGCAGTAATATAACTAAAGATCCATTAAAAAATACAAAATTAATTGATCCCCAATGTCTCCTTACACTCCACATTGTTTACTTTCATTCTGCAGTTGTTTCCCCCTTAATTTGCACTAACTGCAGCACACAATCATGATTACTTTCATCTACAGCTGTAACAGGATTGGTTTCCTCCGTATTTACGGGATAAAGAGCTTATATTTTAGAAAAGAATTATTGAACATATTTACCCCCAGTTGGCTCACAAATGGAGCATCAAATAGACTAATCATGGTTCAATACTTTCAGTATTTATCCAATATAACAATACACCCAAACCATTACATCGACAAAAACCATGCTTCTAATTCCATCTTTTACAGAATGCATCCTGTAATACTAATCACACTCACATTGATGGAAAATAGTCCTGTTGTCTAACACAGACATTTTAAGTCTGACACATTTAAAAAACATGGCAACAACAGTGCTTGCTTCAGATATATATTCTCACACCTTTTTGGAAGTATGACTGCCCTATGGAACACACATTTTAATTGAAGCAAGAATATCCCAGATTTTGCATCACAAAGCTGAAGCAGCTGTTATGCACTCGTAACATACCTTTGTATCTTTGTATGAGAGTAGCCTGCTATAATGCATCCCAGCTCTTCCAGGAGATTGTCAGCAGTTGAGAGAAAAGGGTGGCAGAAGCAGCAGTGCTATTAAAGAGAATAAGTCATATAAAAGAGTTCCAGATTGACATATAATTGAGCAAGACTTGTGACTAATTCTATAGTAGAAATTTGTTTATTTTTCCAAAATCTCATAGTTCAGTGACACTCCTTGAAATTGGGATTACCAACTTTCCAGATGTGGTGAATTTGTCCGTGTTAACTACTCAGCACTTTATTAAAAAAATATTGGCAAGGCAGCTAGATAAACTGTATCAATAGGTTTATCTGTCAGATACTAAGATTAAAAGACTATGATATCCAGTGGGACTATTTGCCTCCAGCTAACTAGGTAAACCATACTGATTTGAGATTTAGTTGCATAGGATATTTGCTTAACAAGCTACACAATTTTTTCATTTTTTTACAACCAGATATATTTATTTTTTCACTCCTTTCCTCAATGGTTGCATATGTGCCTCGAGAAGGCTGCCACAGCAAATGTGATGATCAGAGCGTATTACAGAGACTCTCTGCAGAAGGCTCTGGTGATGGTAATGTTGCATGACAGTGACATTCTATGGAACAGTCCATTACTCAAAGCTCCATATGAGAACCTTGAATATATGAACAGTGACACTTGCAAATATATGCTTTGCTGAATGTAACTAGATAATTTACATGGAACTTTGTCCATTTGTATTAAGCCTCTTTCCGAACACTTTAATTGGTGTAGTTGACGGCTCGGGTTGTGCCTACCCTCAAATTCCCATGTGTCTCCCCACCAAGGCCCTTCTCTTTGAGAATCTTTGGTCTAAGAGAGCTGTACCGTACCTTCACTCGTGTTCTGTATCCTACATGCTACATAAACTATGACTACATGCAAAGAAAGCCCACAGCAATTTCATTTTACAGAATAACAACATTTCTGGAGCAGTTAAAACAAAAGAAAACAAAATAAAAAATGAGCCAGAGTAACTACAAGTGAGGCTAAGGAAAAATAAAGAAATTTAGCAACCACAAAAATGTACCTTCATCCAACATAATATTGACATCAAACTACCTTTTCTTTTTTTTTCTGAGAGTACCTGCAAAGATTTTAAGGTCATTGGTTCGTAGACAATTGTACCACACCTCTCTCCTAGAAATATCTGACATGCATGTCTGTTTCATTGTATTGTAATAAAACAAGTATGGTGGAAATGTAAAGCTTCTACAAAATGTAGCTGTTTGGAGTCAAATATCAGTAAGTGAAGGAGAGTTTGAATGTAATTGTATACTTTGAATACATCTTTGTAACACAGCTTTCACAGTTTTTTTTTTTTTTTGACATTTTTTCTCATTTTTATAACTTAGGGCCAAACAGAAAACATATTATTTATATTAATACTACAAGGCTGAGGTTTTGAGATTTTCCTTTCCAACATGTAGTATAATCATAATTTTGTAGCACTTTGAAGTGTTTGGCCTTTAACTTGCACTCCTTACCAACTTACCCAAGTGCATCATTGAGTAGGTAGAGGGGGGTTTATATACAGTATAATGTAAATATATATTGTAAAAATAAATGACACAAAACAAAGCATGCACATATTCAAAACATTTATTGCAATAGCTGGATACCTGTATAACAGTAACAAGGATTAACTGTTTAAATATTTATGATGTCAAACACCCCCACAACTGACAAACATACTGCAGTAAGCAATTAATTCCCTCCCTCTGGGCTTTTGAATGGTGACATAAAACAAGTGCTATACAAAATGAACCTGTCCTTAATGTACAAATTAATTGTAGATGCAATGTAAATATGACAACGTAATTGAATTACTTTAAAGCTATTTCTTTATTCACATGCTATTCCATTCTTTAAACTGGCAGTCATGCCTTACAAAGGAATAAAAAATAAAACATTTTCCTGCTTTTTTTTAGTTTTTTTTTTTTTTTCTTCCTGTCCATGCGTCTGCGATTATGTGTAGTTTTTCATTTAGGACTTTTTTTTCTGTGAAATGTTGTTCTGGTACCTGCCAAACATTCACTGAATAAGGCATTGAGCAATTTGTTTTTTTTTGTTTGTTTGTTGTTTTTTTTTTACTTATTTTCTAGTCACCTATATCAGCACAATGCTTGGTGTCAAGTCATGAATACATAACGCATGAAATTGATGATTATGTTTAAAGGCTGAAAGAAACAAAATTACAATAACCTCACTTAAAGTGTTTACTAGGATGAATTATATTGTAAAATATTGAATCGTTTACAAATATATTGCTGTTAACTTGTTCCCCTTGTAAGAGGAAAAAAGGCTCCAAGCTTTAAATTTTAGCACATAGAAATTGATTATGATTTTTTTTTTTTTAATTTGTCAATAGTATAAAATATTTTCAAAAAATAAATTTGCCAGATTTGTTGCTGTTTTTTTTAAAGGAAAAAACAGATTTTGGGCAATATTGTGCAATTTAATGATAAACAATTTGTGTTCACATTTTTCACAAGCAATATTTAGTGTAAAACGTGTTTTATATTTAATGTCTCTTGTCCTGTCTGGAAAGTTCCAACAAGAAGGAAGTTGAAAACAAAATTAATAATAATGATAAATAAAAAGTTACAGCAACCATGAAACACTGTCCTATTCCATGTGATTATTACAAGTACACAAAATTGGTTAGTATTAATTTGTCCTATTTACAAACACTTTAACGATGACAGACTAAACAAGTGTCCACTAACAGCTTTGATAGCACAACGCTTTCTTAATTGTAATTCCATTTTCTTTGATGGTGTTGATTAATATAGTCCCAAAACAGCTCAATAACAACCACGTCACAGTATTTGTATATATTGGTCAGCCATAATATCTCCATTATTTAAACTATTTAAATATATGAATTCCATTTTTTCTTTATCGTTAATTTTTTTTTTTTTTTCTGAAAAGCCTTTATTTCATTGGAGGTGGAGTACACAGGAGGTACTGATAAATCAGAGCTTTCTGTGAGTCTCTGGATATTAACATGAATTAATAATCAAAAACCAGTGCTGTAGAGTTTTGCAAAATGCCATCTGTGGTGGCAACATAAAGTAAAATTGTACAGTATACTTCCTGCAAAAAGCACACATCTAGAGACCTACTTGGTACATGTTAACTTTCACATAGCAGTAGCGTCAGTCTAAATAAAAAGCTGTAAAGACCAGCGATGCCTGACAGATGTCGTCAGCAAAGCTTCTTTTATAACTGCTGCTCCTTTGGACTATCCATCCCAGAGGCCTCTTTGTAGGATTTCAGGCTAGCCAACGGAATGTCTGTCATGTGACCAGTTGTGTTGAATTGTCCTTCAGCGCTCCCAAACTGCTTCCTGTCCACGCACTTGTCCCGGTTGCCGTCGCTTTTCCAGGTTCTGCTAAGTGTGTGGCCATTCAGCAGTTTGTCTTTAACCCACTCCTTCTGGCTCGAGAAGGTGGACACTGGGGACTTGGGCTGCTGGTAAGTCCCCAGACTGGGTGGCATCCAACAGTTATCGGAGTGGCCCAGCACCAGGCATTCTTGGGTGCACATCTCTGTGGCTTCCACTAGTCCTCTGGGTCCAAGAGGTCCATCTGGGGAAATAAAAGCATTGGCATTAATGGACCATCACCTCCAAAACCTCTGCATACCTGCACATGTCAGGTTCAAATAAAGGGTGATATGTTATTGACATGGAAGAAGGCCCATAATGACAAAATACAGAACACTCCTCTGTTACATCACCTGTAACAGTCTTCGTATTTTATGAGTTGGTCATATGTCAAAATGAGGAAGTGCCACTGACAAGTAATATTGAAGTGAGCTGTCAGGATGCACAAGGTTTCTTTTTTCCTTTCATGTTTGAATGTGGTCACAGGGACACAGATGGACCAGTTCAGCTGATCAACAGGAAAAAAATAATCTACCAATCAAGTTGTGTGAAAGAAAAAAGCAATAATTTGAATTGTGCTAAACTCATTACGCATGACCTCATCAAAGGAAGTTGGTGAAACTAATGTTTTATTCATTGCAAGCCTCAGCAAACAAGTGTTAATTATTTTCAGAGGAAACAAAGTCTAATATCAGAAGATTGACTGCATTGCTTATTAAAAAGTCAGGTTGTTTCATATCTGCCCATAAAGAATGAGGACGCATAGCTGGTTTGACCTTAGTGCTGCCTTAAAGGGAGATAAGGGCACAATCAGAAGGGATGGACTAACATTATCACTCAGTGTAGAGCAGGGCTCTGGGGTTTTCTGCCGTAAAGGGAACATGGGATGACGTGTGTGTGCAAAACATCTCACAGGGAGGAAATATAAACGCCATTTTCCGTAAAGTGGCATTTCCATGTCTGGGAGGAGTCCCAGATGTCCCTCGACTGCAATTTGTAGCCTCTACTGATCCTTGCTAAATCCATCTCATTTTTTTTTCCCCTACTATAACTTTGTTTTCAACCGCGGCAGTGCGTTCGAACCACCAGCAATAATTCCTCATTACACGTGCGCCCAATCCTTCAGGAAGGCATCTTGCAATTAGAATGTTTGTCATGGGTTGCTTTTACTGAGTCCCTCCCACTCTCAGCCCATTCCCTAATGCAAAGCACTCTTAAATAAAAGAGCACTTGAATATTTATCATGTTTCTTTAGAACAAAAGTATTTAATAAGCAGTATTTGGTTCACTGATTATGCAGTTCTGAACCACATACACTTCATATGCCATGTGTCTGAGTCCTAAGCAAATCAATGACGTGTGTGCCAGAAACAGCATGCTATTTCTGATTAATGTATGGCAGACTTTGGATTAAATTCAGGGTATGAGTTACTAATATGAGGGTACTAATTGCTAGTGTGAGGGTGCAATTAATTCATGTAAGCATACCACCTAGTAGAAAACAAAGGTTAAAAAAGGAAAAAAAAATTGAAAATAAAAAATGGACTCCTGAAGCTCAATATTTTTATGAAAGAAAATTGTTGAAAAATGGAATTTTCTTATGCTACAGAATTATGTGATTGTTTTCTTTTTGTAAGTTCGCATTTTTGGAATGGGAAAAGTATGTCGACATAAAGAGATGTCCTTTATTTGTAGTGTGGCAGCATCAAAATGTGAACCAGTTTAGTGGCCCAAAGGTTTGGGTGTGCTGACATATCAAAGAGATTTAAAATGGCACTTATTTTCTGCCCGCCTGTCTCTAAAGAGCTGGTGTAATGGAGTATTTGCAATAATGGCCCACCGTTGTGTTGCCACCCTGTCCATGGGGCATACTTGTATGTCAAGCCACAGGCTTCATGATAAGCTCCAACCATATGAGCCACCCATGACTTGGGCACAGTTTCCATCGACAGCAACAGTTCAGATGGAGATGTAAAAGCAGATGGCTGAATAAATAATTTAGCAGTAAATTCCTTATGCGCATGCTGTTTTGAGCAAGTCTAGAACTGCTTTTTAACTCTCATGCACACAATTCTCATCAATTCACACAACTGCCACTGCTTCTGTAATGTTTCCATTAACCCCTATCCTAATGCTTACAATAGGGAAACTTTCAGTGATTGGATATGAGCATTGTGTTGCCTTCATTTTACAAGAGATGAAATAGTATTGATTAAACATTCAAAACATATCTACCTTTTAACTTCACAAACACTACATGAATGCACAGCAAAGGACTCAACAACTGTTTTTAAAACTGTTTTTTAGAATATTTACCAATTTTGGAAAAAGAAAAAAAAAGTTTGGATCATTGAAACAGTAAACACCTAATGGCCCTGATACCTGTGTGTTTATACTGTACCAACGTAGGTACAGTGTAATTATTATATACATTGTACTAAAAATGTTATATCTGTTTGCAGCATGTGTAATTATAACAACCACAATGTGTGTCTACACAGTAGTTACTATGTAGATTAGTACAGCACCTCACCTTTCACAAAAAACAATAAAAGATTGTTATATTAAATACAGTTTGATTGATTGATGGGTACTGGTATCAAATATCTCTTTATGTATAACAGTACAGTTCTATTGCAAGCTGGAAAATTTACCAGAAGAAAATTATTTGAGTCAGGATAGAGTCTCATTTTACTGTAGTCATTTTACTCTCATTTTACTTTAATGCAGACCCTTAAATTGTCACTACAGCAAAAAAAGATGATGTATTGGCTGTACTTTTCAAAATGTAACTGACCGCAATTGAACGTGTAAGTGTTCAATTACAACTACATGATGTGAGCCATAGGCAATGAAATGTGGCAAAAACAGGTTTTCACTTCCTCATTTCAGAGTATGATTATAATTATGAATACTGAGTACATGCTGTATTAATTTTGTTTCCTCTCTACACTGGTGTTTAAACATGGCTCTAAAACAACAGAGGAAACCATGTTTATTTAACTCTATCTTTCTAATAGTCATTATATTCCTATTTTATTACAGATTCAACAAAGGTTAACACAACCAGAAATTTAGGCAAGACGCCCATGTCATCTGAAACAGTTTTCTGAATTCTCTCTGCTGGCACGACTGGGCCACAGTGGCTTCCAGCCCAGTCAACTCGAGTCTCTTTTCCCACACCTTAAAGGTATAATCTGGTCCCTAGTGAGAAGTTTAAGACCACTTTTGATGGCCCACAGCCCTCAGCATTAAATTGTTACACAGACCCAGATAATCTCTTCTTTGATTTGCTCTCCTCTGGGTTGATCCGGCTAATAACACGGCCCGTTTACCTCGTCTGTGTAAGCCAATGGCGCTTGACATCTCATAACGTAACAGGAACTGCAATCAATGCACATTACAGAACTTCCACGCCAACATTGACATCAATTGGACTGAATCACAATGATTGTGTGTGAGAATGTGTATGGATGTGTGTGGGCTGGTCATGCATAAACACACGGTCAACACATGCAAGCATGCACAGACACACACACTAGCACACACGCACTCATGTGCACCTCAATCCCCTAATCGAATGTTACATTTCTGATTTAAGATCAGTATAGACAAATCCTCCGGAGTCACTCATCCCCCAGAACAGCACGAATCAATGCAAACAGTGCAGTCTTTGTCCCCTAATAAGTACACGTCACCTCGCACCTCAGAGACCGTAGGTGAATGTAGGTCAGGCTTAGACGATCAAAAATCATTTCCGTGTAATGATTGTTATGGGCCTCCAGATTGTCTGATTATAGCACCGCTAACCGGCTCCCAGAAGAATAAGAGTCCGTCCCAATAATGGGTTCTCAGAGCGACATAAGAAACTGTGGGGGATGAATTAGAGACAGCGCCACAGTGACACTAAAATGAATTTCGCAGATGAGATGGGAGGGAAAAAGGCCCACAGCGCAGTGCTAACAAACTGCTCCACATTTTCACTCTGTTCATGTGCTACAGTTCCACAAAGGACCTCAGCAGGAATGCATAGCCTATGACATGCAACAGTGATTGGACTAGGTTGTATTTTTAGGTAAAACACATTGTGTTGAAAAATAATAATCAGTCTTTCATATCCAGTTTAATATATATCTTATTATTGCAAAAAAAAAAAAAAAAAAAAAAAAAAAAACAGCAAGGCCAACATGACCTATTTAGAAATTATCATAAATGTAATTTCAGTGCAAACCATTTGGAATGGTCAATTGTTCATTAGGCTCATTTCACAATAATAACCTCTGCACTGAAACAGGAGTCCTCCCATACATTCCCACATAGCCAATGGATATTTGTCAGTTCCACAGCACAACACAGTGAAGTAAGGGCCAATTGGAGGATAAGCATAGCTCCAATGAGGTCATCTGGGTGGCTTGATGAGCTTTGGGGTGCCTTAGAGCGGACAGCCAAGGGAACCCTGCTGATAAGCCCACCCCCACCCCAGTGGAATAAAGCCAGTTTGTTCCACCACTATGTGCTTCTGATCATTGTCAGCTGATGATACGTCTGGGATTGAACTTGAGCTGTGGTGCTCAGCCTAGCCTCAAGATGAGCACCTTAATGACCGGGCCACTCAATTTTACAAACAAATGTAAAATTAACTGGTAAAGGTATGTCTGTGACACATCCATGTGTTTTAAAAGTATATTACTATTATAATGTATCAGTAAGATGTTACATGGATGTAATTTACCACTGTGGTACCACTGCTGTGAATCACTCATTCATGAAATTCAGTCCTATGTATGAGAGAGAGAGACACTGTGATATGCTCACAATGTACCTCCCCCACCGAAGCCCATCCCCCTTATAAAAAAAAAGAAAAAAAAAGTTTGTAGGTCACAAGCCACTTCTCAAAGCCAAGAACAGTTTGACAGTTTGAAAAATGCTTTGACCACAACAAAATATTGTTGTGGGTATTTCTAATGCACAAAATGACCAAAATGTTAGAATAAAAATGTGACCTTTGATTCATAACCTTGACAACATTAATAGAATATCAGCCTTAAACTAGGAAACAAGCAACTCACACAAAATCTGAAAGGAAACCACTCTTATATATTAATGCCTTTCTAGACTCCATCAGGAGATGAAACAGTGCCAGGAAGTAAAGTGAGGGCCTTGAATCAATGTCAATCTTCAGATGTCACGTGGGTCTGCTTTTTTTTCTGGTGCTGATGATCACTGTTGTTATCGTAGCTACCCTGAAAAGAAGTCAGCACTATCTTGATTGCAAACAATGAATAAGAAATGAGCTACAAAGCAACAAAAAAAAAATAAAGGCCGTGGTGAGAAAGCATGTCTCCAGTGTGGGCGCAGACAGTGCCTCTTGTTTTATTGATAAGAAACTAATGTTTTACCTCACGTTCACAGAACATTTTCACCTTGAGTTGCTCATCACCAGTAATGACAACAAGCAGGAGGAAGACTAATTGAGGGGCTGCTCGGCTGTATGAGAAAGTGACACTGTTGCATCAAATAAACATGCATATGAACATATTCCATTGTACACTGAAGAGCCAGCTTTGCTTCCCTGAGCAAGCACACATCAACTTCCCCTTATTTATGTAGTTTGTAGTGTAAGTTAAATTAAATTCATGTAAATGAAAATTAAATTATATTCATATGTGGCACTGTGTAAGGGACTGACATGTATATTGTACATACAGTACACTCTGTGTGTGTGTATGGAATAGTGCCAGAGGGCCAGTACAACCCAGCTCTTTGGCTCCACCCTGAACTGCATGAGGAGGCCTGTCTGGATGTAAACACACACTGCTACCTTGTATTGCCAGTAATCAGCCTCTGTTTTACAGACAGGGAGCTTTAAGTACCTGTGAAAGGAAAAAAAAAAAGTGTGGCGGAGAGTATTTGTGCATATGGAAAGAGAATTGGATTATGGAATTGGAGGGTGATGACTGACAATGTGAACTTTGGAATAGTTGAAGAACTATCAACAGTACTGAAATTGAGCACAGACTGAGATATATTTTTGATTGATGGAATGCTCCCCAAAACACACCTTTCTTTATATTGCTGTTGTGGCAGTTTTTTCATTTCATTCATTTTATTCCTCTGTATTTCCACGTTTTATTTCAAGTGGGTATGTTCACGACTTTACACACACACATACACACACACACACACACACACAGACACACACACACACACACACACACATATATATATATATATATATATTCAAAACTACATTATATTTTAGATTGTTCAAAACAGCCAAAATATAAATTTTTTAATTAAAGATTTTTATATATACAAAATCATGAACATATGTGCTAAACCCACTTGGAATATCATATATATGATAAAGTAAAAATTACAGTCATACTGTGTTATTATCTAACACTTCTAATAATGACTTTTTGATGTGGTGGTACTCTCACATCTGACTGAATGAGATAATTACAGTATTGGAAGATCCTTCACCACAGCTTAATTTTTACAATCTCCATACAAAAGGATACTTCTGTACTTCATTACTCCCCATACAGCCACAGAGCTTCCATGTGTGCCTCTTCTGGATGGTTTTAGCATTTAGCTTGAGTCCCTATTGTAATGAAATAATCTGTGTGTCTATATGTTAATACGATGTTGTTCATCTGAACTGAAAGTTCACTCAGGTTGCTAACCCCAGAAACCTTACATTAAATCACTACATATCAGAGGAAATACAAACTGCCTTTTTGCTTAATTAAGAATTTGTCATATGTTACGTTTATGCAGGTATCAGGGAATGGAGGTGTGTGCCAAAACTGAAACTGTAGGTTTCATGTCAAACACTTCTAGCATATCATTCACTGGTATGAGCCCAAGGGTTTGTATATGTTCATCAGCACATTCACATGAAAATATAAAAACTACAACAAAAACCAATAAATTCTGTAATTAATAGGGGTTTTGTGCCTGGCGGTTTTTGTGTGGCACCATGTTACCAATCTCATTTGTAAACAGCAGTTTAATTTGTAAATTTGAGACCCCTGTGTTATTGTCCTCCACCTCCGAAAACCTAATTTTCAAATACTCAAATTCCATTGTTATTCAGATCTAGCATTTTACATTGGAGTAGAATACACACCATTCATCTTTCTGTGACAAGGCCCTATTGTCACGGTTTCTCTGAAACAATGCTTGATTGAGACACAATAACAGAACCCTTGTCATTTCTTTTACACAGTTTAAGGAAAAACTACAATCTGAAGAAATCACTGTATCAACACTGCAGCTTTTTATCTATCACATGAAGATGATATTTGGTAATATCTTGCCCATTGTTTCATAAGAGAGTGCATATTGTTACTAGCCACTGCAAATTACTATTGAAGTAATTCTGACTATAATATTGTTTTGTTACTTACATACAGTATGTGATGAAATGTTATGCATGTTATACATGCATGCATTCCAACACATGCACACGCACACGCACAGGTACACACACACACACACGATCTGTTCTTTACTTTCAAAATCAATATTTGCATGTACTGCTCTAGCACATGACAGTTTATCCCTAAGTGAAGAGTCGGACTTTTTCTTTCTGAGGTTGAGTGCATGCAGTGGACATTCAGTCTGCTCACTTTGAAAGAACAAGAACTTTTAGCTTTACTTGACTGACTGTGCACAATGTGCATTTATTTTATGGTGGTGGACACAGATATGAAGCTTCAGCGATTTCCATTTTATAAGCCTTGACTTAAGTGGAAAGTCTGCATTTGTGGTTAGTTGGTATTCAGACAGACTCAAACATTGTTTTCAAATGCAGTCCATTTCCAACTTACCCTGCTTTTTGTGCCAAAAGAATGCATTATGTCATAACTTAAGAAAATGCTTTTAATTCAATTTGTGGGCAAATCCTAAGACTTACAAATTAGCAATTAACAGAAGATAAACTAAACCTTAGCAGGCACTGTGGAATGGGTGTAACTCTTTGGCTGGGCTTTTTGCCCCCTAACACCCTCTAGTGTCCAGCTTCCATCACTGGATTAGTGAACGAGGGGCATGACCATTTCAAGGGCTGATTCTTCCTGTCACAGCTGAAAACTAGGAGGCTTTTTTTTACATTTTATGACTGTGTCTCCTGAATGATTTATCCCTTCATGAGCAAGTAATCTCAACAGCAGTGACCTATATAAAGTCAGGACTCTTGTCCTTGTACCAAAAAAAAAAAAAAAAAAAAAAAAAAATCGGTCTGTGAACATTTATTTTCTTTTCTGTTTTCTTTTTACATTACATCCCATACTGAGTGTGTGCTAATTTTGCCCCCTGTGATTCATACTCTCATGACTTGTTGCGTCATTGACCCATTTCAGGCGTTTTACACAACCTTTCCATTGTATGCTGGCAGCTTAATGACATCATTTGAATATCCCTCAAAATTATATAAAATTGCATCATATTATCATTTATTATATCTGAAATCCTCATTCAGTTGCTAATTATATACATATGCAGTGACTTAAATTCCTCTCATTAAAATAAGACAGAACTATAAGTCATCATTTAATACTATATCAATAAATTGTATTATCTAACATCAATGGTGGTGTCTATAATTAAACTCTACTGTATTTAAAGAGCCTTCATTTGACAAATCCCTTTGTGATATAACCTACATACCCTTATAAACATACCTGGATTACACAGTTTGAATGCCATTATAAGATTGATTCTTTCATTTATATTTTTCATTGTTATTACTTGACACAGTAGAAAAATGGGGAAGGTTTTTATTTCCTCAAATCTGCAGATTAAGACAGCCATTCAACATAAGTTCTATACTGCTTTGTAGTAAACCTACAGTAAATGTGAGAAATGTTTGAATGTTACTGTTTTCCCTTTGGTATGCAAACAATATAAATCTAAATCACAATATAAATCAAATTTAAAAATAATGTTCTGTCAGATTTTTTTTTATAAAGGCTAAAACTTCAATTCCTCTACAAAATTTTGTGACGTGAGGTTAGATTGAAGTCGTACCCTCAGAAAAGCACAAGACTCGGGGGCTTCTGTGGTTTTTTATTCTTGTGTGCATCCTGCCTCAGCCTTCGGCCTCGTCAGCCTGCCCTAGTTTCATGCCTCTGGCGTGTCACATGAGCGCTCGCAATGACCTCCAGTCACATTGATAGTTCTACCTGTCGCTAAGCCATCATGATGTCACTTATCAAGTGCCATTATGTCACCTCACTGGAAGATCATCAGAGAGCGCCTGACAAAGCTGTCTCTGTGGAAGGCTTCTGCTCTGCCGCTGAGGGGACAGAGCATCCCAGAGAAGCTGCATTCCTTTTTACCCCCTCCCCCTCCCCTCCTCCCCAAACACCACCAGCTTTTCCCTCAGCAATGCTGAGAGACCTTTCTGCAGGTACAGCGTGTTTAAGAGGTGAGCAGAGGAACTGTCGTTCAGTGAATGGAAAGGATAGGTGGTGAACTGTTCAAATGTACATCATCTGTTTCATTAAGAGATGGATTATAACACCTATGTACTGATCTGTGCTTGTGTCAAATTATTTTTCCAAAAATAGTCAATAAAGGCTTTTTTCAGGTTGTGATGGTGGTGTGTGTGTGTGTGTGTGTGTGGGCCATGTCAAAGTATGAGGGGGGTTTATTTGGTATATATATTTGGTATATATTTGGCCCATATAATCAGGTATAGCTAAATCCAGATAGGGAGAACAATGCTGTCTGATCTGAGAACAGTGCTTTTTGTCATCCATTTTATTATCCCCAATCTTCTCTTGAGCAGAAAATAATTTGCGACCTTTTCACATCACAAGTTGACAGTCTGCCTTCAAAATTGAGAACGCCACAATAATCTCTGACTATTGCTTTTCATTTCACACTATAACATTGTTCCGTACACTGAAGAGGGAGACCTGCCATGACTGTGAACATTCAAAGTGACGCTGTGACCATTCCAGTGCACCATAATTTGCATGGCAACAGCCGCATTAACCACAGCTCTTAGACACCCTGGATGCAGGTATGACGTGAGCATTTCTGTTTAAAAGGCTGTTATTTCTCTCGGCAAATCAATACAAATATGCAGATTCCACCTACTCTGAGCCTGCAGGTTTAGAAGAGCTAGCAACCGACTTTCACCAATGACTCTTATTAACGAGGAGGCACCTTCTCTAATTAATTGTAAACCACATTATTGCTGCTGATGAGGCTATGGCAATGACCTGCGTTAAGGCAAATCCATAGTGACTCAAGCCACCTCTGGGTATGTGTGTTTATTAGCGCTGTTGAGCTGTCCAGATGTTGTTACTGGGGATGAATGAGTCTTTGTTTTACAGCAGAACAGAGGCCTCAAGATGCACCCAATCTCCAGCTGCCTCCTGCTCGCCTACAGAAACAGCTTTTTATCCAGGCAGAACAAATGATTTGTTTGTCCCGTCCAAATGACATCAGGCACCATTATTCCAATGCCAGACATAGCCCCACTCTGCTTCATTGGAAAACATTTCTTGCTGAATGGCTCAAGTTGTAAAGACCACAAATAATGAAGAATTTTATTTTGGGGGTTAGAAATGAGATTCACCATGTCACCTCTAAGGTGTTTTTTTCACTCGTTTAATTATAAATTGTATAATTGGGTAGTGAAGAAAATTCCACCTATGAGTGTAAGATGTAAGTTTTCATCAAGAGAAAAAAACTGTAATATTCTTCTGCATGTCAGCAGTAAATGGGCAATGTTAAGTCAGAATACCATGTAATGTAATTAATAAGTGATACTGATTTTCACTCCAGATACTATTTGCTTCACATTTTTTATTTCCCTTTTTAAGTCATTTACAAAAAAAAAAAAAAAAAAACTGCCAGCCTAGTACAAAAGAACACTTGACAAACCAGAATCTAATAAAATTAGAACACATTTAATTTTTCAAACTTGTTTAAAAGATACATTTGACTGTTTTATTTCATAGGAATTATGAATTATCAATGTTGTTATGCAGAAAGTGTAGAGCACAGCTAACGTATGCAAAAACTGCTCTGTTGTAAATGGCCTAATTTAAATTGCATTTGCACAAACTCCTTTCCTGCAGGTTTAGGACCCTATTTCCTTCAAGATTAATTATGTCACCGTAGGAGTTTGGATCAAATAATTATTGAAACCAAATTTAAAGCATGGAGTTGCAGCGACAGCATTCATTAGTGAGAATGTGATGGGGGCAAGGCCAGTTGTCCTTATTCTGATTCTGGACTTCAGTTAAGCTGATAAGAGCTGTGCTGTGTTCACAGATGAGTTTGGAATCTCCCATTTAATGGAACAAATAATAGGGATGACAGGCACAGTGTAAAGTAACAGATTACAAGTAACATTACTGTAGGTCTTTTTCCAGGAATTGTATCTTTTGAGCATTTTTAAATGACAATACTTTCCTTTTTACTTTTACTGTACATTTTGAATAAAAAATGATTGTACCTTTTACTCCACTACATTCCTTCAGCCTGTGTCTGTTACATTTACTTGGTACCACACAGACCATCCAAAGCAATGCTGTACAGGCTCATTGCTTCTTATCATATAAGCAGTTGTGCACAGAAAATAGCTGGAGCCACACCACTGGTCACTCACTAGTCACTGTAGCAAGTCAGCAGCTACTCAAATTAAAGTCCTGCAACAGATTTGAGTCTTTTTTTCTTCTTCTTCTTCTCCTGTACGTGTTGTCCAAAGAAAGTTCTTGTCCAAAGTTTTAGCCACCCTCAGTTACCTACCTAAGTGATTGGACGCCACGTTAAACCTTGACCTGCACAAACTATTCCGCTTGAAAAACACAGTGCAGTTGTGTCAGTGGACATATAATCATACAAGAATGCTTACTGTAACCTTGAGATAGGCCTACATACAGAGGTAGACTTCAAAAGTTTAATATGAAAACTAAGGAAACTAAACATTTGTGTGTGTGCGTGAGCGTGTGCATGTGTGGCTTCCCTTTTGATTGAATGCACATGATGTTGACCACCCAGGTAACATAAAGGAAATTAACTACACTTGATTAATTTACACATGGAAAATGGTTCCTAAATGTAACCCAAAGCCACATTTGAGTAATTTTGCATTTTTATGATTTTTAAATAATTTTTACTTGAGTAATTTTACTGTAGTATATATAATTGAAGTGCTATTTGTAAATAATGACTTGAAATAGTAATTGGTAGAGAAAGAAATGGATTAACTTATGAATTATAAAACCCTCAATGTGACACTTTCTGAGGATGACTGGCCAAGTTCTCTCTTCTCTAATCTCAGGTTTTCAGATGATTAACAACCACAATCAAATCCGCCATCTCTTACAATGTCATTATGCTCCGTCCAATCCACCATCTCATGTAGTGCCATTGTACTCCCTCTAGCCTATGCAGTCATACTGTCGTGCTCCTTCCTCATATTTTCATTGTATCGCAAAAACTCAGAATGGTACATCTCCATCACTCTCTGACTTTGCGGAATGTGAGTTTTTTGTAAACTCATGCTTCACTTGATGAAGATGAGTTTTTAAAATTTTATTTCCATTGAGATTACAGCAACAGCTGGTTGTTTCTTACATGCAGGACCCTCCTTTAGCTCCACATTTCACATGTTTGTCTTCGTCTTATTTCGCAGTACAGCTTTCACAGACATGGCAAGGGGCCATACCAATGTTTTCTGAAGTCTGGGTTTTAGGGGTTCTCTTTGCAAATACCATCACATGTAGTTAGTTTTGTCTCTGCATAGACGACTTTTACAGGCCCCTGTCCTGACTTGACACTGAATGACATTTGTGTGCATTCCACAGCACAAAACTTATAAACATTTGGTTTTAGTTCACTCTGACCTGAGATCTGTTTAACCTCAATGGACGGTCGACTGTTGTACACACATAATGATAGTAATTTACCTGGTGAAAACACACACCCACCGATGGCCAAGGAAATCACCAGTTTTTAGCTCAGTGACATAATCTCACACAATGACCATGTGAAAACTTCAGAAAACACTACACTATACCTTTAATTACTAAATAGGTGGCAAGGCAGAATTTTTCAAGGAAAAGTGGGGTTTTTTTGGACTCGTAAGATGCAGGGTCATTTATTTAGATCTTGATATTAATGTCAAATATCATTCTAAAATTTTAAATGCTAATTAAATTAAAACATTACAAGTTTCAAAACTACTTAAAATGGATGTGTAAGGGCAAGGGAGTGTAACACACTGTAAAACAACGTGTAAAATACTACTGTGTGACCATAATTTAAAACATAAATCCAATTTTTATATCCTTCTCTTGCAGGACTTCATTATTTGCAATAATGTGAAATCTCTAACCCTTTGCCTGAATGAAACTGGTGGGCTGAATAGATTTTTTTTTTTCTCTTTTTAATTTTAATTAATTAACAGTTTTAACATGAAACATTGAAATTGTTTCACCTCTTTTTCAAACTGTCCTCTTCACATGTTTTCTCAGAATTATCAGGAAATCAATCTAAAATCATTCTAAATACAATAAAGGAATGACTTTTAGAACTCACCTCTAGTGGGTTTTTATAACCATGTTAGAGGCTGCTGTGGCCACTCTCCCAGCAAACAGGGCATCACTAGGACAACAGTGTCATCCACCATCATCTGTCCCCACCTGAAGTCTCACCACTTACGACTGTATCTGGGTTCATTGAACCCCGATGTGCTAATTAAACTAAATTTCAGGGCACCTCTGTCTGAATGTTTTGTCATGCACTTTGATGGATACCATCCTAAGTATAATTATGCCTTCACTGGTGTTTCATAGGGATTTCTGAAACTTGGCACTGACAAATCCATGATGCCTTTTAGGAGGATGTTAAGGGGTGACATACAGTATTTAACTTTTTTTCTTTTCTATTCATATTCTGTGCTGTAATTTCTGTTGCTCTGTAATTCACCCTGGATGAAAACATCTGCTATATACATAAATAATAGTGATGATGTTTATATGGAAGTAAATATGGTACTTTCACAGTACTTGCCTGGAGTACTTTCAAGAAGTATCGTAACTTTATACATAATTTTATTAATTTTCTTCAAAGACAGCACCAGTTTCTTGCCATCACATCCATGGCCAAGAACCAAACAACATCGGACAAAGTTTTCCTCCCTTGAGAAGAGCACTGATACAGTAAATATCATGGCAATTTGGAAACTATGATGATGCATAATTGCATTTCAAATACATTTCAAACAGCGTTTTCTAAATATACTTGCCAAAGTAGAAGGCTTCATGTCCACCCTTGAAGGTAAAGCAGTATGGAAAACCAGCATTGCACCATATGGCCAGTAGTCAACAGCGTTAACAACTTTGTGGCAGGCTGATATTCAAAAAAAATTCTTCAGACAGTTTTTGACAGTGCTAATAGGCTGAACTGTACTTTGGAGTCTGACACCCAACCTTTCAATGTGGTAGCAGCAGACACTGTCTGGTTATCAGCAGCCAATCATGCTCCGTATCTCCCAACAGATAAATTGCCTACCGGTTGTCAGCATGAGGAAACAAAGCTGACAACTTGTTTATTTTTAGTGCTCACATCTATATGTTTTTTGGGGGTGGGGTGGTGGTCAGGCAGACTTTTTGCTGTCCTTTCACAGAATGAGTAGGCCTCTCTTTGTTCTTCTTGGAGACCTCCGGCCTTGGAAACTTCTGCTACTGTACCGTCAGGTTTAATCTGATCAAATATGTTGTATGTGTAATGGTAAAATGCAGCAGCAATTAATTGTCAAAATGCAATTCTCTAATTGAAAGCATAAAATGCAGACAAGTTCCCTTGAGTCAAAGGCTATTCAAATATTCAAAGATTTTAGTTGTTCTGCAGGTTATAGTCACAATAAAATGCTCAAATAAACTCAAGAACAAAAGAATACAAAATTGGCTAGACCCCTTGATTTAGGACTCCTATGTGTTTTAATTAGACACTCTACTTCAGGTGATATGCAGTACAATAAGCATTTGGCCATGACATTAACCCTCAAAAAAGGTTAAGTTGGTGTCTCAATAGAAGAATGCTAGTATGGCCTCCATCACATACAACTGGTCTTGTGCAAGCGCTTCACTAAAGTGAATATAAAACATACAATGAACATACACACACCTGAAGCAGTGAAGTCCAAAGAGTAGACTATACTATTTCTACAACTTAGCTAAACTGGATTTAAGTGATCAGGAATTGTTAACATTGTACAAAGGCACAGTAATTTGCTTAGAGAAGGACTGGTGTATGAATAGATACTGGGCTTTCTAGGAGAGTTAGATAACAGCACCACAATTTTAGCTCATGTTCTTACAGAAGTGAGAGTTTCAATACCTGCTACAGATATGGTAGGGACAAGGTATTACATAAGCCTTTCAGAGAAATGCTTACCTTGAATGCTTACCCTGACTGCAGTTTCCCCTTCCTGCCTACACCAAGCAGAAACAGGTCCAAAAGCCCCAGTGCCATGCTCCTAGGGGCTGATATCTAAACTCTTTGATCTGAATTACCCACCTGACTGCCTGTAGTCATCATGCTATCTGAACGTTGGCCGAAATGTCATACAAGACTGCAATAGCTCCAAGACAGCTTTGGATGCTCCCTTTGTCTTTGATTAACTCTCCACAGCTCACACTGGATGGAACTAAAGGTTACAAACAAGCCAAGTAAAGGTGACTCCCGCTAAAATATAACACAAATGTAAAACAATTTTCTGATACAGCCTCTTCTTGTACATCTGAAATTGAACTTGTCGGCGTGGTTTCACTTTGGAGTCTTACCTATAATAATGTTTGCTATCTGCAAATAATATGCCAGTATTGTAAAGGGGAAATGTGATCTGCATAAAGAAAATTTATGGAGACCATTTAGGAAAATAAGCTTGACATATTCCTGAGGATTTGCTAAACTTGACTGGCCATAGCAGGCATGGTGATATTTGTATAGTAGGCAACTCAGAAGGAACAATGCTGTACATCTAAGGACGTGAGCATTAAGGCTACTACATGACAAATAAATGAATACAACAAAATAGAAAGATCCATGTGATGACACACATAAATGGAATAGGACTATAGGCAGTGAACAAGGGGAGCTCCTGAAGGGAGAAGCATAGGCTATGTTAGTATGGTTAATGCTGTCACTGGTGGAGATGGTGCAATTAGGCGAAAAAAAAAAAAAAAAAAACTCTCTATAGGTGTTAAATGAGAGACTTCCCAGAAGACTGCAGACCCTACACTCCTACTCCATTACTGACCATGGGAGAATAAAGAGACACAACATACAGAATTCCTCTGCCTCACAACCTTTGAAAATCATGCATTAATAGCAAAGATAGATGCAATATTTCAGCAGGCTTAGAGAAACTGTTTCAGAGATAAGATTATTAGAAGTAGTAGTAGAAGCAGTAGTATACACATCAAATTCTCAAGTGAGAGAATCATTTAAATGAATGAAAATAATAAAAAAGTAAAAAACAAAAGAGTATGGCTTCCTTATACAGTCTTTAGGCAGAGCAAATGAAACAGATCTTGGTAATGACCTAATAAGGTCAAAATAAGTTTCTTTCCATTGTTTTGCATCCCAACAGGATCCATCATATCCTTTTAAATATAACTTTATATGACAGCCTAACTGTCCCCCTGTAGTGTATCTGTGAAAATATACATGGAATTAAATCGATAATCATTTTCATTTTTCACAGTCTTGCTAGTCTTGCTATTATTATAGCAGATAGGTCATCAATCTTGATCAATGATTTTATCTGTTCCATATATGGCCATTTTATCTCACTTATCTGTCAAGATTTATGACATGCAGTTTAAATAACTGAATCACTTGAGAGTCTATCAAAATGGTTGTGCATGTCTCTGTTTGTGTGTGTGTGTGTGTGTGTATGTGTGCTTCTATATTGTATTTATTCAGCTTTCCAGCCTTCTTGAATAGAAATATAATCCAACATGTCCAAAATTGCAATAAAGCCATTATGCATTCTCTTGCCTGTTGTATTGTCTCCTTTATATGGGTTTATAATCATATGGCAGAATCTGAGTTTTGAGTATGTGTGTGTGTGTGTGTGTGTGTGTATGTGTGTGTGTGTGTCTGTGTTACTAAAAATAAATTGCCTGAGGCAAAGCAGACAATACATTAGCATTGAGGTGTGGAATGAGAAACACGGAATGAATTTGCATCTTTCATCAGCTAAACTGTTCTTCAGCCTGTGCCTGAACACAAGTTAAGTCTGCCTCCAATAAAACACATTGCGTTCCAGTCTTTCAGGAGGAAAACTGACTGCCAAAAGCTAGTTTGAAGTTTTCTCTTTAGCAATATTAAACATAAAGTTAAGGGAAAAAAAATAGTAAACTCAAATTTAAATTTCCTGATGCCTTAAGAAATTCGATAATAAAACAGTCTCTTGAAATCCCTTGAAAGGTGTATAATTGCACTGTGGAATTAGTTATACTCTCAATTAAAAATGTAATTTCAGTTTGTGATATACCTGTGTGGCATGCATTTATTTTTCTTTTCTATTCATATGCTGTGGCAGGGATATGCCTTTAATCATGTCAGGAATATGGATAGCACATGCCTTAGGATAATGTGTATCTTACGATAATGCTTCTGTGTACAGTAATGGAAACTAACCTCATCACTACCTTGAATGTACATTGCATGTGCTGTACAACACAAATGCAAATGCTGCACGCCAATCAGTCTTATAACAGAACAGGCTTGACCGGAGTAGCTTACAGGACCGGCCTGTGCGTGTGTGTGTGTGTGTGCGTGTGTGTGTGTGTGTGTGTGCGTGTGTGCGTGCGTGTGTGTGTGTGTGCGTGTGTGTGTGTGTGCATGTGTGTATATATGTATTTGCTGGAGCTTCGTCTTTCACCAAAGACAAAAGGAACTATACCATGAAATAAGAGGGGGAAGCCTTCAGCTCATCTGATATTAATAAGCCTGTATGTATTAATAGATTTCTTTTGTCATGCAAGGGCAAACTAACAATGTATAATTTCTTCTCAATTGATAGACATTTAAACAAGACAAATTTCCTAGAATGAATGAATGAATGAATAAATGAATTGATGAAAGAATGGAATTCAACTGCACACCATCAGCCTGTTTGTTGTATAAATGTGTATATCAATTTATTCAACAAACCTTAACAAATCATTCATTTTTATAAAAACAGCTTAGAAGTCACAGCCATTCTTGCTATTTTAATCAGTGAGATACAGTACTTTTGTGAATTTATACATGAAGTACATGTGAGTCTCCTCTTTAAAAAAAATGACATGGTGCATAAGCAGGGTTTGTATGCTGTGGACCTTATTTGTTTTGCATGAGGCATATCATTGTTTTGAATTTAACATAAGCTCTGCATCGTTACTTTGGGTGTCATGTTATTCACTACTGCGAGTCAGCTTGTTAAAAAGGAAATGTGTCACAACACAGAGGCCAGTAGAGCATTAAATTGTTTCTGATGGAATAAGTTGGTTCTACCTCTCAAACTTTAGAAGAGCATGGAGCTGAGCTGTGGCAAAGACGACAACAAACAATTAGTGGACTCCGGGAGCTGAGCACATCATTATATTCTGCATTACAGAGCTGACTCATTCTGTGAGCAAGCTACATTAAACAACTGAGAGAAGTCCCAGCAGAAGTGTGGTACATAACCATCTTAAAAGTACGGTAATTAGACAGTCATGTATGTTGGAAGCCTAAAATACTACATGTATATGGCTTCAACATAGAAAAGAATCTGATTGTGTTACACTGCTGAGTAACTTGCTCTCAGGTTGCTGTTATGAGACTTACTGTGTGTGTGTTTGTTTAAATCTTTCAAAATAGTCAACCGCAGCAGCAGCAGAAAATCTTCTCTCATTAGGGTGGTGAGTTAGCACCTTTTTTACACAGGGAAATCTATCAGACACAATATGGATAAACCTGTGGGACAATCTGAAGTCACCTGGGAATGTGTTAGTTTGCACTTTTTTATGGCAATCCAACAACCAGTATTTATGCCACCTTTTGCTGTGTGACAGCACAAAGACTTGAGACATATAACATATGAAGTGAGAACAGGCGATTCAGCCCAACCAGACTAAATTAATCATTTTGCCATTTACTTTGGAAAGTGCAATGAATAGTCAAGGACAACACCAAAACAACTTTTAAGGTCCAGGTACTTATCCCCACCCCCAATTTATATCCAGCTGTATGAATGACAAAATAACAAATATGCGAAAAGTAAGCCACCTGGTATAAGAGCATCTGCCAAGCAAATATTGTAATGTAGAAACTGAGCAATCACCAAGGCCAATGTGCAAGTAAGGGGTGTATCACTTGATTTAAATTTGTTTGAAGTTAATGAGAGACTTTAATGCAGTAGAGCATATTGTATTGCTACATACCCATTATGGTCTCCTTTGAAATGAGTACATGGACCAATACAAATAAGGCGCTTTGGCTATGAAGCAAACAAACTAACTGGACAGAATAATATCTTTCCCACAATAATAGACTGAGTGATATTCTCTGAGGCAAATCTGTATAGAATTCTACACCTTTTACGCAAGATGTTTACGACTACTGGCAAGCATGAGGCATTTGTGTTAACTAATACTGAACGCCCACCGCCCCATCAAAAAAAGCATGTTAATCTACCATGTAATCTGTCATTTAATAATATATTAAAACAAATCAATTTGTTTGCAATCAAAGGGCAATCAATCTCTCCAACAGGCTGACCGAGCTGATAATTGAAAACTGAATACAAGCCTTCCTTAATCTCAGTAAGATAACAAATAAAAAAAACAAGTAACAGTGACATCATTTATGGATGCAAAAGCCAAGCAATTAGGTACTACCTTTGAAATTTGATAATTCAGAAATTCCCTTTGTTCTTCAGTATGCGCCTTTTCCCTGTGAAACTGAGGCCCAGATTCCATCAAAACACATGTGCTGCGTCTTCAATTCTTCAAGAACCCATGCAAGTGTTAAATGGTTACACCTGATAAAATTCCTGCCTCAAAGTAAATAATGAATTGCATGCCAGTCAGATTGAATCTGAGGCTGAGAGGAATAAAATTGTTCACACATTTACTGAATATATGCAAACATATGCCTGTGTTTAACCTCATCATACTATGCCTAAACACAGCAAGGAAAGGCATTTTAGCTGATAACACCAAAAATCAGTGGTTTCATTTAAAAAAAAAAAAAAAAACAGCATGGACCTGTTTTCATAAAGATATAAATAAATAAATTACTAAATAAATTAACAAGTGATCATTTTGGCTATATAATTAAGCACAGTTAATTGAATTAGCACTTCAAGTGCTCATATGACCACAGGTAGTGCAGGTATAATCTAGTGTAATCTAAATCCTACAATCTTATTACAACTAATCCACATCATCCATATGGTCTCCTTACAGCAGATTTAATTCATTCACTGCCTGCCTACCTGAAATGAGAGAGGTCACCGATACCCTTATTTGAGTGTCAAGCAGGGAACTGATCAAAATTCTACAGTAGTATTACTCCACTGTTCTGCTTAGTGTCAAATTTTAAAAGCGAGTTCCTCCCCCATATTTCATCTACAGAAACATTCACACAGTTCTAAAACTCTTTTCTTATAATATATCTCAACATCAACCACAAAAAACACCCACCCACACACACACACACACACACACACACACACACACACACACTGAAACAGGTGTGTCACCTGCTTTGGAGTTAATGGATTTAACTGTTAATCTTACCAAGTATTGTATATACATAGAGGTATACACAGATACACTGAGGGACATTCTGTGAAGAAGACTAAAGAGGGAAAGCCTATAACTGTTTACAATAAAAACAGTTACACACAACAGCAACCATATTACAGTGATTAATGGCATGCAATTTAGGAAGAAAGAAAAAATCGTAAACTCTAGTGACGGGATAAAAATTAATGCTAATGGAGCCCAGTCTTCCTTGTTAATTGAAATAGATTGTTTAGTGAGTAATTTGATTAAAAAATGAACAGTGTGACACATACTGATTGACCACAACCCAGATTTAATCAGCCAATCAAAAGAGCTCATTCACCACTATGTGGGCTGACATGCAGTTTCGAACCTCACAACAAAGCAGAAAGTGACAAATCAATTAATGGAGTCACCAGGGGAACACAAAATCACAGCGGTACAGTATTAGAATAATACTTAAATGGAAATGTGCTATCCTGACAAAACATGTGGAAGAGGCAATTCCCCAAACTGTAAATAAATTCAAAGAACTGTATTAAGATTTAACCAATAGCTAACTAACCTCTCCTGCAATGAAGACTATGCATATTTATTTGTTTCCCTATGACATATATAGACATACATAATGAAGGAATATTCAAAAAAATAATGTATCTCTCTTTCAGACACTGTGGAAAAGGAAAATCAATCAGATATTGTGTTGTGACAGAATATCATATTTACTCTTGACAAGTACCTTAATAGCAATATATAATATACAGTTTTTGGGGGGATGGGTTATATTCCATCAATAGCTCTACCGTCTGGTTGTTATCAATTCATCAAGTGCATCAATATTCATTTCAGCGTATAAACTGTTTTATAAAATTGAAAAGCCACATCTGTTGGTCTGGAAATGAAAAGACTGGTTTCAGACAGATGGTCGACATTAATGAAAAATGTGGAAACAGAAACGTTTCCTTACCGGATGACCAAAGGGCTTTTCGGTGATGTCAGTGGTAGATTAGGAGAGGGAGGGGAAAACAATGTAACGTAAGGCCGATAAGCCTTTCAAACTCTCAACATCTGCTGCCAATGACCTCGGTCCTGAGCGGGACGCATGCTGATGCCTGTGTACTCAGACCTCCTTCAGCACATCTGTGAGGGCCTCATTCAATCCCTATGGCCACCCAGCCATTAATATGCAGGTTCTGTATGAATCTACAGCTTGCTCATAGAGATTATGCAGTTCTGCTGTGGAATGATTAAGTATATGGGGTGGTGGGTGGTGGATGTGTGCGTGTGTGCATGTGTGTGTGTGTGTGTGTGTTTGTTGGGGAAGCACGTTGAGACCATTGCTAGGTCTTCTGGTGTTCATCTGCCAACCCATGGCAACCCACTTGGGATGGAATGATGGACAACATGATGGATTAACAGTGACTGAAGTAGTTAAAGGTGGTAACATGCCAAAATTTTTGCCCCACCCCCTCAAAAAAAGAAACAGTGCACAGTGTACAATTGATGAAATGCCATTCTTTGAAAGTTGCCTTTTTTGTGGGGCAAAATGACCCCTTTCACCAGCCCTTCACCAGGTCTGTCCGTGGCAGTGGGAACAGCTGTCTCAGATCATTCAGCCCCACACAGCCCTCCTCCCTCACATACGTTTTCTGCACAGATGCCTGTGATAGCAGCTGGAAGTGTGACAGTGATAAACAGCACTCAGGCCAACTTTCTTCCACATGCCAAAATGTGATGATAATAGTAATAATAATAATAATAATAATAATAATAATAATAGATAAATAAGGAAGAATACGAAGAAGCAGCAGTGTGGGACAGCAGTGTGATGTAATGGTAAGGAGCAGGGCTCGTACCCAACAGGCTGCTGGTTTGATTCCCCGCTACGGTGCTGCAGTTTTACCCTTGGACAAGGTACTTAACCGACAGTTGTTTCAGTAAATATCCAGTTGTATAAATGGATAAAATTGTAACCTATAACATGTAAGTTTCTCTAGATAAGAGCATCTACTAAATGACAATAATGTAATGTAATGTAAGAATGAGAAGAATAAGCAATTGGTAACACTGGATCTCAAAATAGTCACCATACATTACACATCTTGTCTTGCATACAGTGTACTTTTAACATCTGCGCATCTCAACCACACACGTTATGGCGGGTTTAAGCAAAAATGTGCTAGGTGTTCACACTGATTCCTTTAACTGTTGCCATAGTGACATGCCATGTAATGAGATGCATTTAATGTTGCCATTGCTTTAGAGTGGCACCTAAAAGGTCTAATTGTGTATGATACACACACTTACACTTACACTGCATTTATATTTGAATTACAGATGCCAGCATCTATGAATATTGACACAACTTTGCTATGAGCTTAGTTACCTTGGGATTTTTCCATCAAAAAAACCATATAATTTCAGAACTAAATGATAAATCCTTCCATTAATGGCAGGTTGGAATGTATGAAATAAATAGTAAAATATGAACTCACACATATAGCTTGGTACATTAAATGCCCTATGCATGGTTGATCATGCAAGATGTATTTCTTCATTCATATCCTGAGATATTACATTGTGAAAACTTCAAGATGGGATATGATCTTGGCAGTCAGAATAACTCACTTAAGAAGGCTGAATGATCTGAACAGTCAGAATGATAACACAACTGCATTTTTTTTTTATTCTACTCCATGTCTGGTGTGCCAGTGCCAGCAGATAGCTGACAATGGATGGCAGTTTGCAAACTACAGTAGATTCGCCCCCAGTCAGACATTACAGTTTGTATTAAAACCATCTCAATTAACTAATATAATTAGCTGAACCGTGAATCAAAAAAAGAAAAAAAGAAAGAAAATCTGGGACCTTCTTTCAATTACAGCACCCTCCATTGTAAACCTTCCACTGACAGCTTAAAATACACCTCAAATGTTTGCAACTATACAACTCTTAGCCTAATGAACAAAGCCTCAAGATCAAACCAATATATGCAAGAGAAAGAGGGAGAGATCAGAAAAAAAGGATGGGGGGTAGAAGAAATCAGAGAAAGGGTAAGACAGAAAAAATGAAAGAGGGGGAGATAAAGACAGTAAGAAAGAGTACAAAAAAAGAGGAGGGAGAGAAAGAGAAGGAAGGGGTAGAGAGAGACAGAGACAGAGTAGAGAGAAAGGTATGTGGCCTTGACTTGACACAAACACTGGTTCTGCATTAATGCTTTTAACCAGTGGGTTGTTCTGCGGGAACAAATTGCTAACAAGTTTGTAGAATACAATCTCCCAAACTCGGGCTTAGATAACAGGTCCAATTCTGTTCTGCTTCACTGCAGATACAATGTATTGTGAATTCAAAAACCTGCAGGCCAATTCCTTCTTCAGCACATGTAAAATGACTGGGTTTGTTTTCATCATATACACAAGCATCCTGGCAAAATTATTATTATTATGCTTATTATGATTTTTATGATTACTATTATATTGCCATCACAGACTGAAGAGAATTAGAAACTGCGTTTAATGGCCATACTAAGCACCATGCACTAAAATGAATGGCTCCCCCAAAGTAACCACAGTGCCTTCATTTTACCAATAGAATGCAAAAATGCTCTAATAAGACTCTGCAACTGTGTACTTGTCCTTGCTTGTCCCTTTGATAATGAGCTCTATACGGAGAAACAAACTCTTGTCAGATATTAACAGATCGATACAAGCTAAGGAAAAAATAGAATACATAACTAGTGTTCTGTGAAATTCGAAGGAAATTTTGCTTGTAAACCATACAAACAAAAATCTTAAAATCAACTTCAGTTCTTGGAATGGCGCGTTATACATGTTTTGAACTGTTTCTGTCTTTCCCACTGTGCAGGGGATCATTATCATCTTGGAATATGGAAACATCTTGAGGAAACAATCTTTGCTCCATAGTGTGCACCTGGTTGCTTATCATGCATTCCGAATCCTTCCCCATATTTCTTCCATATATAGCAATAAACGGACCAAATGACTCACATGAAATGGCACCCCATACCATCACAGATCCACCGCCAATATTTAACATTTTGGAACAGGCAACTTGGGTTGAAAGTTTCCCTTGGCTTTCACCAAATATAAACCCACCTAGATATAGGTAAAAATGAATTCATCAATATTATTTTCTTTTACTGATAGGAATTCCAGCTTTTGTGCTCATTATACCAGGATGGCAGCCGTAATATAAATATTTGCTTTGAAATTCTGAATACCTATAGTTTTTGTTGACACTAGGTCACGAAGCTGTAGATTCACTTCTATGGTTATTTTTGTGGATGTTGTTTTGAGGTTTTTAGCAGCAATCCTGTTTAGAAACAAAGTGTCTACCCCTGTTGGGGAGCTTCAACTTGTGATCACTGTTCCCCTTTCCTGGTGCGGTTTTTCCTTGTTTGGCGTATGCCACCATGATCGTCGACCCTGTTCCCCTTGACACATTAGATACTGCCTGTAAAACCTGTTTTATCTCTCATTCTGCTCTGGAAACTCACATTTTCAAATGCTGATTTTAAAATGTCTTTTAGAGCTTAAACATTTTGGTAATTAGTATTGATATTCATATGAAACACATATATAGGCTTCTTTTTGAATGCAATTTTGTTACTTCAAAATCCAAGTCCTTTTTCATTTTATACACATGTATACATACATACATACATACATTTACACACACAAACACACACACACACACACATATGCAGGCTTCTTTTTGAATGCAATTTTGTTACTTCGAAATCCAAGCCCTTTTTCATTTTATACACATGCATACATACATGCATACATGCATACATTTACACACACACACACACACACACACACACACACACGAAGCATAATTTCTAAGCAAAGCTCAGCATCTCTTAATACCTATGACACTTTATTCTCTTTGAAGGAAGTGTTCATCTGTGGAGACCTTTCTGATGCGGACTGATTGGAGGATACATCAGTCTTTGTATTCCTGTCAGCTTGGCTTTCATCACTTCTTGGCATCTTGCTGACATATCTAAGGGCAGCATTGTCAGCAGAGAGCAGAGCCATTCCTGTCCTTAAGAAACAATATCACTCAGTGCTGCTAAAAATACCTCTGCACCACAACTGAAAACACACAGCATATCTGGACAACCGAAGAGCTAATTGCTTCATACTACTACTATTCCTTTTGTTGTTATGGTCAAAGTCATACCCGGCAATGGCTAAAAGCCTATAGGTGCTTTTAACATAGCTATAAGGAAATGCTGGTAGCCATATCGATATCTATCGCACAAGGAAGTACCTAGACTGTGAACACACACAGCAGTGTGCATTTTGCAAAGAAAAGGCAGTGAAGCAGCCATCTTATACAGTAAATGGTCAAATGTTCTTATGGAATTGTGCAGGCCCTATGTACAATAAGACAAGGATGAGCTATGGTAAAACTAACGCTGTGGATAAGGAAAACTGGAGTAAAAAACCAAAAATCTCTGCTTTACCACTTTACCACAAGCTTTAAAATGCGGTCAGCTAGTGTCCTCTGTATTTTTCTCACTGCCATTACAACTGTGCCACTGTCTCAAAGCAAATGCATAACTTGTTCCTTTTTCAATAAAAACCCAAGTCATCTTAGTTCAAGTTGCCATTCAATTAAAAAAATACACTTATCTTCTCAGATTACAGTATCACCATATGCCTGGATTCAATTTAAGAAAAAATTAATTCAATCATCCTAATTGAATAAGTCACCACAGTGCTGTTTTTTTTTCTTATTTGAATTAAAGGGTTAGTCTAAACAGATGTTACAATATAAGACAACCAAATGCGTATACGATATGCACCCAAACAGCATTTTTATTTTCAGAGCAGACATGCCTAATCAGTGTAACTTCTATTTGTTTCTGTTTCCAGTGTGACTTGCAAGTCACGTTTTTAATTGGACTGTTCATGTATGAGCAGGTCATTTACTGAAGACATTCACATGCTCACCTTAATGAATAGTGTAACAGTAGTGCTCCATAATGGATTCAAACCTTCACTAATCACTATTCCACACTGTCCCCCAGAACTGAATACATGAAGAACTCACAGCACCCTTTTGGTGTTTAGTATTTGTTTAAGAAATAACTGCAAGACTAGGTTTTTTTCTCAGAGGGATATGAGAAATGAAAAAGGATGCATGCAGGTGGCATGACTCCCACTCCCTATTCCTCTCATTAGCTGAAATTGCCACATGAGGACGCACACAGATATTTTCAGATGTTTGTTGTTTTTACTCCCAGTTTCATTTCCACTGAGCGTTAATAGAAATATTCTGTTTAAAGTGCCACAAAAATTAAGTAAGGGGGGGAGCGGTTGCTGAAGTGAGTTTGAAGGAGCTTTCTGCAAATTGAAGTACATGGGAGCTGCCCAGCATGCTGGTTGAAAATGCACAACAATGAATAAGATGATTAGAAGGGGTACATTGTGGCATGTACAAGGGAAAATGAAGTGGAGGAAAGCAATTATCAAAATGCAAATTAGTTCTAACAATTGACCAATTATCTCCAAGTAGATCCAGGGTTTCTGACACGCTGTTGTTTTTTTTTCTGTCTTGTTTGGTTTGTTGTTGCATCAGCCCAGCTAGGCTAATGTGACACCAACTGAGCAAGGTGTGCGGAAATGGCACATCTAAAATCAGAGATCACCTAAATCCTGCACAATCTCCCATTTCATTGACCACTTACTGAAGAGCTAGCATTTTTGCCTCTTTAATTTAAGAACTGCAGCCACAATTACCTCAAACTGAAAGTTGAATTATTACACAAACCTCCGAAGGATAAAAGAGCTTAGGTCTTTAACAGCATCCCTCTTTATCTAAATACATGACTAAATAAATAACATTCCAAGGGTTTAAAGTTATTCCACTAACCCCGCTTCCCAATTTGTCCCTCCACAGTTTGTGTGTCATTAAAATATTTAGATTGCCTAAAAGGACTGTACCCTCTGGGCAGGGCTCTGGGCCTTGGCCCCCCTCGAGCCCCTGCCTGGAGACCTGCAGAGGCCCCACTGCAGCAGGCTTTCCGCCAGGCATGTAACACTTAAATAAGCTCGGAAAGGTCCCAACACCATTGCGGAGGACTCGGGACAGAGCCGCTCCGCCTCTCCCGCGACGGGGGCGGAGCGCGTGTTCCGGGACAGAGGAGTCTCTGGGGCCCCCGGCTGCCACGCGGCTGCCAAGGTCTAAGTGGCACCGCTCTCCTTGGTTCCTTCCGTTTTCCCTGGGAGGGGGATCGATTGCGTTGGGGGTAGCGGGGGGGCGCGTAAAATCTCTGCTAATCTTCCCCCCGCCTGCCTCTGACCTGCCTCTGCCATCGCGGCCTCGGCCTATTACAAATGAAGTGCATTTTCATATGAAAAATGAAGTAATTACTTGATGCATCAAACGGCTAATTACACGGCAGGGATCGGACAGTCGCCGGGATAAGCCCCCTGACAGGTCGAGAAGGCAAGAAGGAAGCAGATGTCAAGGGATAATGACGGGATTAGCCTGTCCTTAAAGCCTACCCTCCCTATATTCTGAAGTTTATAAACAACTTTGCCTGGCATTACATGCCTTAAGCCATATTAGTTTTGAAGTGTGTCTCCAATCAAACGGCAGAAAGCGCCTGGTTCTCGGGTCTTTAAACACGGCTGTTTGCATTTGAATCAACAGCGGTGCCGTTTCATTCCACGAGTCTCCCTCAGTACCTGAATTGTCTTTTTTTTCCCCCATAAGTCTTACCACCGAGTTGACAGAGAGATGAGCTCCCAAATCCGCGACTGGTGTGACAAATGGAAACCAGTGTCACATGGCTTCACTGCGCCTGTCCCTCAGTAGTGAGATCTTACAAGCAGCACCAGAACTCAATGCACCCGGTTACTTTCCCTTCCTGTAATTTCAAACAATGACAGACGCTGCTGAAAGCGCCAGTAATTAGCTGTAAACGGCCAAACGCGGTCGCATCAAGACCTTGGACACCTTTAATTATATTTGTTTAAAGACCCAGCCTCGATGCCCCTGGGAATTCATTAGTAAGAAGATACCGTACGTATCCCACAATGAATGTCAAGAGTGTGTAAGGGATACAAGCTTGAAGAGGCTGTACCAATTAATTATAAAACAGTGAGGTAGCACAGAGACAGCACAATTGAATTCTTCCTACCATACCGAGCCCACCATTATAAGGAATTTTGAATAAACACTCTCTACAGTCATAATAAAACATATAGCCTTAAAAGGCCACTAATATGCAGGGGAATAATTACACGGACACCTCCTTTTATGCAGTCATGAAAGCCTAATCTGATTCCCAGCAGCCAGGGGACATAATGGTGGGCCCAGTGTCTGCCTGTTCAATGTGCTGTCATAAGAAATATGACGAGGCGCCGTTGATTGACATTGCATTGATCTCCCTCACTTCACTGCGCCAACCGCACCGAGACAAAGCACTGAAAACCTTTTCTTTTATGGTGACAGATTATACGCTTTTCTGATGTACTCTCTAAATATCCAGGGAAGACATCACTGGCTACAAAATATCAAGTGGCTCCTTAATTCAGCGAGATAAATGTTAAACAGGTTGAGATGGTGTCAGATCAAACCTGACTGGAGTTTCAAACAGGTGTAAATAAGAACGCTCAGCCACACAGTACAGATGCCATAGCCTTGCTTCATCGTGTCTACACACCTTACAGTCATTATGAATCACCCTCAGACCTATAATACTGATTACCTGCTAAAAACAAATGAAGTCAAACAAACTCTTTCTGCAGCCTTATAGTTCCCAAACCTGCTTCTTGCCACCAAAAAGAAATAAAGATGAAACTCTTACCTGTTTCCAAGGAATCCAGACAGCAAAGGAAAAAACAGACATTGTTTGATTAATTGGGAGTTATTTTCCTTTGTTCAGAAAGCTGACACTTGAGATTCACTGCAATGGCATCCCAAGGTCCAATATGAAAACAAGAAAAAAAAAAAAATTCTTTTGTGAATTACAATTTCCACTTTGTTTCTTACAGCATAACTCTAACTTCATCTGAGAAAAGAATATTTATCTGAGCGCTAACACTGTACATCTGTGCAGTGCTTGAGACCCAACGCTACAGAGTGGAGAATGTACTGCATCTAAGCCTGACTGTTCTGTTACCGAGACCAAATGAAAAGAGTTAATTGAAATGTCCGAATCACATCGATGGCTTCAGGCCTGTGTGTTTGACTTATCAACACAGACAGGCAGTGGTCCCCTGCTAATTGGGGCCGGCAACCTTGCAGTTGTGATGGCTGGCCATGCAGCATGCAGGCAGAGCGATGGTTGCTAAGCGTACCACATTGCAGCTTATCACACAAAAATAAAACAAAAATAAATCTGACCGTAACATAATTTCTGCAATGTTTCGATCTTTGATATGCTTCAAACTGTTGGTTTCTAAAACCAGAAGTCAGTCGACTAAGGGAACTCCTTGCATATTAAAGATGAACTGTCACAGAGTGTTCACCAGCAAATACAAACATGGTGTAATAAGACCAGCTGCCAGCCTACTTCAGTTTGTTTGAGGAACTCACAGTCAGTAGTCTGTAGCAGTCTGCAGCATATAATATAAAAATACACATCGGCAGTCATATATACATATATTGTACACAATAGCTGAGGAAGACGCTTGACACCTATAAAGTATATTAAAAATGGCAAGATAATGAAACATTCTCACAGTTTCTTCAAAACAAAACATGGCAAGCAATATATCAAGCATTCTCAAGCTTGCTAGCAAGCCAAAGCACAACACAGATGTTTTGGTCAGTGTGAAAATGTTGTGAAATGACAAATTATGCAAGCTAGATCATGAACAATCACACAATACTGAACTAAACAATTGCCATTGATTGTAAATAAGCCATGCTGTGCCTACAGTAACTACTTGCTTGATCGCTATTGTAAAATACCATGTGATGATATATTTCTTTTTTCTTTTCTTTATCTCTTTTTCATCCAGAGAGTGGGCTGTGCCATGGAAATAATATGTACAACATGAGGCTCATTCTCTGAAATAAAGTCGGTATTCTTGTATTTAGTGTCAACTGTTCTTGTTTAATAAACCAAAGTCAACATTCATGAGCCTTTTAACCGTTTCTAACTTTATCTCTCCCATCAAATTACTTTAAATAAAAGAACATTACATTATGCAATCCGGTAAGCTTGCCAACCGCAAGGAGGAGTGAATTCAGGAGCATAGAGCAAAGAAGTGTAAACAAAGTACCGGACTCTATCAGTAAGATCGTGATCATTTCAAGACTATAAAAGGCCTGTGTTATTTTGTAACTCTGTCTGACAGGTGCCAGCTACTCACTTATGTCTGCCAAACCATAAGCAGCATTAAACTGCAAATTAGGTGCAACAGCCCACCCCATATTCATTTTAAAGGGAGATAGGATGGACACTGTGTATCACAGCAAAAGTGAGACATTACTTTCTCAGTAACAGTAAACATGCCCTCTGCCCTTTTCTTGCATGGCGATCCATCACACAATGCAGACAAACTTAAATTTGTCATATACATACAGGCATCTGACAAACACCATCTACTTGCAACAGGAACTGGGTCTTTAGCTTCCTGAGCTAATCGTCCCTTCGTGTGCTATGTGGATGGTGAGGACCACACCACCAAACACCTTCAGCACAACCTTCCCCTGTTACATGCAGAATAATACAAAATGTAGTGGGTGTTGTATAGTCTGTGTGTTCAGCTTCAAGCAGCTATTCTCACAAGCAAACAAGGATGATAAAATGTGTTGATTTTGGAAGCCGAAAGGGAAAATCTATGGAGCACTTAATTTGGATTAAGGAACACCAGCTCCCCCTCTGTTATCTGTCTCTGTTCCCATTCTGTTTCCTGATACCAACTGCAGTGCCCTATCGATCCAGAACACAGTGAGAATTAAACACGTTTGATGTACGTATGAAAGACTATTTATCCTACTTGAGGCTTTAGGGTACAGACAATTCTCGTCTTCTGAGAAAATAATAAAAAAAAATCTAAAGCTTTAACTCTTTGTCCTATATAAATAGAGTGTACGGAACTACAATTCTCAGCAGAATATTATGTTGCGACTGCAGACCTAATCAGACCTAAATTAAAAATGACTGATTATTTTGACTGTGTATATATGAGATAACATTACTGTATGTGAATGGTAATTCTAGAAAATGGTGTCTTGCTAGACAAATGAATAATGTAATGCAAAGACCGCAGTCAAAGCCAGAGTAGAGCTGTACTGTCTTTCATTGTGCAAGGCCAGCATAGTTGTATGTACAAGAAAAATGCAGCATAGCACCTTCCTCATAAACTCACCAGTGTGTGGAAATAAAAGGGCAATTAATTGAAAAGAACCTGAGGCTTTATTACACATTCAAAAGGACTGTGAGGAAAACAGTTTCCTATGTTGGTATGTACCTGGTGTTATGAAACTAGGGCTTTGTTTCAGAAGGCTGACTGTTTAATAGTATGCAAGTGAATTGCTTCAAACAATCATTGTTTAATGTGTCATCACTAAAGAAAATGTAAAAAATAAATAAATAAGTTAAGTGTTTTCCAGCTACAGCATACTGACATGCCATACCTTTGAGAAAATTATATCGTTATTCACATGCAGACATATCTAGAACTCCCTTGTACATTATCCAAACTGTGAGTAAAATGCTTATGCTTTTTTAGCAATGGAACAATTAGTCGTTGTGTCTGACCTTGTAACATATGACATTTTATAAACAGCTGGTTCTTGGTCAATGTTGCGCACATGAAAGTATGATATTAATATTTTAAG